>SNQJ01S0001409.1:227416-304469 GCA_010110895.2 Picea sitchensis | reverse complement strand
AAAATTTATTCAATTCTGGTCTATTCAGAAGACCCAACTTGTACAACATGCCCCGCGCTCAATATTTAACATCTGATTCTGCAACTCGCACAAAAGAAACTACATTCCGCACTCTTTCCAATGGAAGTGGTCCCACTGCATTTGGAGTCTGTATGAAAAATTTATGACTGTTTTACCCAGAACACATGTTTTTTGACTAGTTTCAGGACTGGTCACAAACCCTATATTCCACAGCGTGTATCTCCATAATTATAGCGAATAAAGAGATGAAATTTTTACCAGAGGTACCTTGATATGTCTTCTCACTACCATAGCGATTTAACCATTTGAATCATTCTAGAAAAAAATTTATAGAAAAAATGGTAAGATGACCTGAAAATAACATACCTTAGAACACATCACCAAAAGACTTCATCCTCCCTTGAAATCCGGCCTTATTTTACTTCTTCTTCCCTCCGAAATTCGACTTGTATCAAATGAATGTATAATGATGTTTATTTATACCATTTATGTCACTTCCTTTTAACAATAGGGCCGACCTGACACTTTCTTATTTTGTAATCCTTCTCTTTAATTATCTTCAGGGCCTACATGTACAATTCACTTTGTCATTTTCAAAAATTCATTTCTCCTCAACCATGAGGATCCACGTGACGTGCCACATACCACCGGAAACAGCATGATGTATACTATCCATCCATGGGTGTTGTATCTACATGTGCATTTTCCTTCATGTCCAAATAACTTCATCAATCTTGTGGTCAAAAACCCATGACTAGGGTTGACATCAATGAAAACAACCAATCTTCCAACATGTCATTCGTCCTAATATTGACTTTATTAACTTTGATTGGTGAAAAAAATAATTCTGACTCCAGATATGGACCTTCCACCTCTCTTTCTCCTTCAATTTTTGTAATCTAAATGTTGCACAAATCATCTTCATCTAGTGCTTCCACTTCAAAATGATAGCATGAGAGTAACTGTTTGACTATCTGTTTGTTCTGTTGTTGATATTCTGTCATGATTTCAACTTCTGGTTCATTAATAAATAGCATTCCCTATATCAGCCTTAATGATGAATCAATGTTGGGGTTCTCATGTTCAAATGAGAAAGTTACTACAAAATTTTGTAGTAAGCCTATCCATTATGCAATGCCTCTACACATCTCTTGGTCTATATACCAGTTCCCCGGGATTCCTTCCAATGTATGGATAAAGTGATGAGTCCATTCCTCTGGTGGTGTCATCCTCCATTGTGCCTTGCACTTGTCCAAGTGTTCCACTAGTGTTCTTTGTCCATCATACCTATGCATTTTATTTCTCCCCTGCTTTGCGCCAAATCTAATGTGCAATAGTCGTTTACACTGATACCAATCCTGAATGGTTTCTTTGTGCACACCCCACCATATTGTAGGTGTTTCCTTGAGTGAAATATCTAGGGCTAAGAGCCTCTGATTTTCTAACACTTTGTCTTCATATTTTTTCAATAATTCCTCTAAGTCATTTAACCCATGAAAACTGGGAGGTTCTCTTATCTTTGTACCAACCCATCTTACTGTGTAGTCTATTCTTGCACACCTCCTTGTTGAAACTTCATGTAATAGTTGTTGCCAATTCTCCAAACATGTGTCTGAGTTAGAAGCACATGATGTAATGCTTCTCTAGCTGAGTATCCCATCTGCAATTGGGTTAACATAATCCTCTTCTCGTGCGATGGTTCTGTACAACTAGTTTATTTCCTCCAAATCCAAACAAGTGGGTTCTACAAACCTTTCTCCTTCTAAAGAATCCAATGGGGCAATGAATCTATATTCACCTGATTCAAAAGTCATTTTTCTTGTCTTCGGGATGATTATATCTTGGTTATCAAATGCCCAATCCAATCCAAGCAATGCTCGGTAAGGTGTTGTGTTGTTTACTATCTCTATTAATTCAAAATCTGCCATAGTGCACACTCCATCCAAATCTACTGTCACACCTTTAAGCCTTCCAATTGGTAATACTATGTGTTGATTTTCTAATTTAAACTGGACATGTGAATAACCTGGTGTGGTTTCTCCCATACATTTCCATGTCTTATTAGGTAATACATTTACTTCAGAGCCTAAGTCTAGTATAATATCACCCATATTAAAATCCCCAATGTTGACATTCAGTCTGAATTCTCTACTTGTCCTTCTTCTTGTATGGAGATGATTCATTATTTTGTTTTCTAAATTTCCTTCCACCTTGGTGTTACATCTTTCTATCATATCTTGTGAAACCCTAACAGATGATGGTTCATTCAATAACTTAACACAAGATTGCAGAAAAGTATTTATGGTACTTACTTGCTCTAGATCTTGTCCTTCACTGGTATGGTCCATTGAGAATGGAATCCCATATATTGGTGTATTTTCAAGTTGTTTCATGACTGATGTAGACACAAAAATCTGCTCGAGACACTCCTGTATGGATTCCTTAAATGTTTCATTTTCTTTCCGCATGTCAAACTGCTTCTGTGGTTCAATATTCTTCTTAATCCATTGGTGTTGCACTGGATCTCGTTTTACTGCATCAATTCCTATCTTAGCTCCTCCTCGAGTGACTATATTGATGTTTCTCCCATCATACATGGATTTTGCAGAGATCCAGTGGACATTCTATTTGTTCTAGTTCCTTTTTTATTGGATCTTCCCTAAGAGTGTCAGACAATATTCTGTGTCATGATCTGCTATGCAATAGTACATACATGTCGTTGGTGGGAGTGGGCACTCCCTTGCATAATGTCCCGGTTGTTGGAAGTTGTGGCACACTACTAGTCCTCTACCTCTTCCAAATCCTCCTCTACCTCGTCCTCCACCTCTATATCCATGGATCTATCTCCTCGTGGCATGTTTTATTGAGGTACTTGGTTATAATGCGCAGGGTTATACTGTGGCTACGCATTATTATACTGCGGTTTCACAATGTTGTACTGTTGTTGCACATTATTGTATGGTGGTGGTACCTAGTTGAAATGAGGTGAAAATTGTCTTGTCATCATTTCTACTTGCACCCTATAAGTATCTAAAGTCATTTCTCTCATCAGCTCCATCTTCCTACAATCCTTATCAACTTGACCCAATGACTTGAAAAAATTGCAATATGAAATTTTCGGTACTGTCTTATATTTATGCATCATTGGACAGTGATATGGATCATGCCCATATGTCTTAAAAATATCGCACCATGGTCCTCCTATTGCCAATGGGATTGGCACCCCTGTCGCCATATACTGCGCGAAAGTTTGACATTCATTCTTATGGTGTCCTTCTGTCCTAGATAAGGTACACCAAACAACTTCTCTTTTCTCTTTACCCTTATTGTGGTTAAGTTGAAATGTTAGATTCTTCAAATCCTCCTTCAACTTCTCTATTGTTGGATCTATCTGTTGATACTGGTTCTCTTCTAGTTGTAAGGCTTCTTTCAGAGCCTCTGCCTAAGTTTGGAACTTATGTTGTCTTAATGGATATTTCGAGTGTGGTAACAACAATTTCAAAAATAAATTCCTATGTTTCATATCAGTCATTACATATTTCAACTTACATTTTAGACATTTAAACCTCCTATAAATCTCCCAAACATACTCACCTAGTTTTTTCCTGATTTCAATCATTTCATTCATATACTGGTCTTCTGATCTAGGCTTTTGAAATTCGTTTATCAATATATTTTTCACATCTCCAATAGTATTTTTTAATCCTAGTGGATTGTTTACATCTAGACTCATGTACCAATCCAGTGTGTGGTCTCTTAGTGTTATAGCTAACTGCGCGAGATTTGTTTCCTCATCTATGATCTGATTTGCTTCTAAGATCTTCCCACGGATGAATATGTGCTTCTTAGGGTCCTCTGATTCCTCTCCCCAAAATTTTGGTAACCTGATCGTGGGATCATGACCTGCCATTTTAAATTGTGTTGAAATACTACCTCCACGCGGTGTAGACAATTGACTGTTACTTCCTGAATTGTCTCTTCCAGATGATGCTCCTTGCTTAGATGTGTATCATATTGTCTTTATTCCACTAAAATCTAGTTTTCTAAATGTTGGTGTTCTTTCTGGTGTGTTAGTTTCACATGGGGTTATAGGTTCCATACTGACGATGATCTGGATTGGAGTTTTTCCTTTTGTTCCTGCCCTCGGACCTCCTATTTTCATTTCATATGTTGCGTGCAATATTTACTCAATATGATCCACATCCCAGATATCCTCTACCTCTTCTTCATCTCTTTCCAAGCCCTCTCTATCAACTATGGCTCTCTTCTTGTTATTCATCTTATATTGGTAGGGTACTCCACTATCCGTCTTTCCAGCTTTTGCCATTATCTTCTTTATCTAGTCTTCCTCTATCATGATTGGGTCCATGGCCTCCTTCTTCTTCCATTTATCTATCTCTTCCTCCATTTCTCAGCTTCCTGTTAGTGCTTTCCCCCTTCCCCCATGCACGTAGAGAAGTTTAGTTGTCTGATTCCATAGTAATCACACCATTGTCATACAATAAAATCTTGATTGGAGTATACAATGATCTGGATTCTCTGCTCTTTTATTTAATCTGATGCAAAATCTGGCATTGTGTGCATTACATCTTCAATCATACAATCATGATTAGGTTAGGGAACCTCTATGAGGCAGACTAGATCACACCAGGCACCTCAGCCTATGACCTAACCCTTAAAATATAGCTTATCCAACTCTTCAACAACCTTATTACCAAAATTATCAACAACCTACAACAACAACGTCAACAACCTCAACCCACCCTAACCTAGGCCTCCTAGGTTCTTATTTATATTATTTTTCAAGCTTATAGTCCTTACAATCCTTATAAAAAACGCTAACCCTATCATAGTTAGGATTCCCTGCCTGCGCGCCACATTGATTTTCCTCTTGCATGTTGTTTTTCCTTCTTTTTCTTCATGCTGCTTTCTTTCCATCTGTTGCGCCTGATCCAAAATTAGGTATTCCTTTCCAAAATTAGGTCTTTCCCCAAATAGGTCTTTTCTCCAAAAATAGGCATGCGCCCAGAATAACCGTCCTTCTCAAAATAGGCATGCACCCAGAATAACCTTCCTTGTCAAAATAGGTCTGCACCTAACAATGTTTCTCTTATGTGAAAAGTATCATTACCTTTATCCTTGAGGAAAATGCTCCTTTTATGCGGTCTCTAGTTGGTTAGAGATAGTTGAGTACGAGTAAAAAGAGTTAGGAAACTAACCAAATCCGTAACTCAACATTTAATTTGGCATAATTATATTTTTTATCATTTATTATCCTGTACGTGTGATGCAGACCCCCCTTCTCTCCTCGGGGTTGCTCGACCCCCTAATTAAGAATCGTTAATTATTCCCAAGATGGATCAGCTCCTCGGGACCTTGCTGGTATCAAACCCAAAACACGGGCCCTACTATCACCCTCAGGGTTTTTGCGGTCACGATCTGATCGTTACCGACCTGTCCATCGATCGACGGTTCACAGAAATTGTGGGCTTCCAAAGTGCTCACTCGTTATCAAAGAGCCTTGTCCCCGCAATCGAAAAAGTGCTCGCCCAACCTCCTTTAAATTGTGGTCGTTGATCTCTTGTCTCAACAAGATCAACAGTCCTAGAAAATTGTGGGTTGCGAACTAGCGTGCTCACTAAAATTTCCTCCACTCCCCGCAATGATTCATCACCTTCGATTGTTCGTTCTCATATCAACATTCAAGATCCACTTCGGGAGTCCACACTTCAGGAGCCTAAAATTCCCCCACAATTTCTTCCTCCCAGAGTACTTTCACTCAGAGTTCACAATCCATTCACACGTGTCTCCCACAGATCAACGACTATGGTTAACTCTGGCTCTTCAAGCTTTGGGAGTTTCAAAATATCCACGCTTGCTTCCTCCAAAGTGACTATCTTCTGAGTGGAAGATCTGTTGACACTTGTCCTCAAAAAATAGATGGCTCAGATGAAATCCATCTCTCTGGCCTTCGAAAGTCTCAACTTCATGTTCTCTTGCTCTCGGAGCACTTTCACCTGAAATACATGATCTGTCGACGCGTGTCTTTCTGGATCTGACAGTCACAATCCACTTCGGCTCTTCAAGCTTCAAGAGTTTCAACTCTCTGCACTCACTTCCTCTCGAGGTACTTCCACCCAAAGTACAAGATATGTTGAAGCGTGTCCCTCTAGATCCGACAACCATTATCCACTTCGGCTCTTCGGGTTTCATGAGTTTCAAACTCATGCACACTCATTCCTCCTAGAGTGCTTTCACCAAAAATTCATAGATCTATGTCGCATGTACCTCTAAATATGATGGCTATGATTCACTTCATCTATTCGGGCTTCGGAAAGTTGAACTCCTCCTCACCAGTTTCCTTTCGAAGTGCTTTCACCCAAAGATGACGGATTTTCATCACATATCCTTCGCAATGGACGATCGCGATTTACTTTGGCCTTCAAGACTTCAGAAGTTTGTCACACTCCATGTTTGAAATCCTCCAAATTGAATTTCCCCAAAGTCTTAGATCTGTCGACATGTATCTCCTGGAAACCAATGACCTGGATCTACTTTGGCTCTTCGACGATTTAACTTCCTCTTTGACCACAAACTTCCTAAGTTATCTCGCTCTGGAGTTGTATATCTTATGCCACCTGTCCCTCTAGATGATGGACGATCCCTAATCACTTCGAGACTTCAACAAGTCTACTCCCCTATGCACACAAAGGATTAAGGCCTGTGCACTTTACCTGGATCCAACACTTGTCGGTCCTTCACACCCACAACCAACAGATGGGATATTTCCTTCTCCTCGCGCATTCCTCCTTTGTCTTGGACCTTGAACTAACGATCTAGATCTCTTCCTGTAGTCGATCTGACGGTTGCTACTGCTCTTCCTCCTGAGCTTCTTTTTTCTCCTAGACTTGTGAAAATTTGTAAGTGTTCACAGGTTGTGGCCTCCGAACCTTCTCCTATGAAACTAGTTTCTAGGGTCTCGACCCCGCTTTCCCTCCTGAGATTTGACAATGAAAATTGACCTCGACTCTGGTGCACACTTGCGCTCTACGTGAAAACTTGTACTACTCCTCCCGAGCTTGTGAAATTGAAGTAAATTCACTTCTCCGCGCACTCATTGCGTTGTCTCTCTTGAGTTTTTTCTTACTCAAGTTCTAATATTTCATTCTCTTTACTCCGCAAAGGGATTCTTGTGCCTTCTTGGAAACTTTTTCTCAATGCACACTTGCATATATTACGAAGTATTCAACTACTCCATGGGTGTCTTCTTCTTGACACTCTTTCTCCCCAATCTCGAAACAAAGTCTTTTCATGCACACTTTCACCTACTCAATGCCATCCTGGAAGAGTTATATAGATTTCTCAATGACTCTATCTTTGTGCTTACTCTGCAAATTTTCTCCTCTAAGGTTCAGATGCACACTCCTTGCGTTGGCTACAGAACCTCAAATGTTCTGTTGTGCACTCCTTGCACAACCTAAAGAATTCAAAATGATATAACAACCTCAACGAAGACAGAGAATTCTATCTTCCTACTGTAGATGAAAACCTATCACATACATCGACATCATACATAAACACACAAAAATAACATTCATCATATACACATAAATGAACAAAAAGTTCATATGCAGGAAAAATGATTTCTTCCTCTATTAAGATGAATATTTGTTTACAAATATGTATAGAGATTGGACTATAATAGAATCTCAGTTTTTTCTCCTACTCCTATATCCTACTATCTGCACTACCATCATATTCAGTAACCTAATCTCCAACAACCTCATTTGGACATATAATGCATCTACATATACAAGAAGGTTCCTAGGGTTCCCTCCAACTACCTATCTTCTTGAAAGAAGATAACTACCCATTAGTTCTGTTACATTAAAGTCTAGGAGTGAAACTCCCAGATCACTTGTGATCATTTTCTCCCTAGCGTTTTGATCTTCTTCAGTTTTCAATCTGTTCAAAGAGATTTGCAGGAAAATGCCAGTGTTACGATTCTGAATTGATTCAAAGGCACGCTAAGGTGTTGATTTGTCTCTCTATGTGTGTTTGTTGACGATGGTCCTGCATCATACTCCACTACTGGGAAAATCAAGAGCTCCTACTCATGGCTCCCTCTACTATGTTGCTGATATCCTCTAGGGTCCCAAACCTAAAATTGGAGTTGTCTTCTTGCTCCCCTTTCTTACTGCTTCTACTGCCCTGATGGTCCTGCAGGTCCTCTTATGTTCCATCCTTCTTTGTTGACTACTTATTATGCTGCTTCCAACATCAATCTCTTAATACCCTCCATTTCCTTGTCCAACCAGTCCAATGGTTCGTTCTTCTCCTTCATCTCACTCTATTGCATCTCCTTTCCATCAATTTCCAACTTGTCTTGTTGGATTAGCTGACTTTGCATTTTTACCCTTCTCTCTAGGGCCTCCAGTTCTTCACATAGATCAACAAAATCCATGCTATATGTTGCTCTCTCCTCTGTTGTAGGTGCACATTCTATAGTCATCTCTTGCTCAACTTCATGGCTGAAAAATTTGAGCCATTCCTATGAATGCTCTTCTCCTTCTGTTGCAGATCCCAATTCTACAATTGCCTCATGTTCATCTCCTTGGCTGAAAGTTTTGAGCAATTCCACTGAATGCTCTTCTTTCTCCATCTCTTGGCCACATTGAAATGTGTGCTCTTTTTCTTCCTCACCAATCTGATCAATCTGACCCTTCATGTTATCTTCATCTTCTGTGGCACTAGTTGGCCACTCTGCTACAAACTCCAGTTCTGCAGTCTCACCTCTGAGTTGATACTCAACTTCCTCCTCTGATAGATTGACTCTATCAACACCTCTTGTGTTGGTTCAACTCCAACTTCCTCTAGCTGCTCCCCAGGCTGGTATACTCCTCCATCTGTCTCCAACCTGATATGTTGGATGTGATGTATTTGCACTATCACCTTTCTTTCTAGGGCTTCCAATTCTTCATACAACTCACAAAAATCCATGATGTCTGCTTCCTCTTCTACTGCAGGCTCCAGTGTTGCAATCATTTCCTGTTCATCTCCCTGGCTAAAAATTTTGAGCAATTCTATCAAATTCTCTTCTCCTTCTTATTATGGGGAAAACATCAGTGTCTGCTCCTTCTCTTCCTCCTCTTTGACAGTATATGTTGGTTGTCTTTCCTCTACTGCACCTACATCACAGACAAAGTTAGCTTCAAAAGAATTTGGCCCCATGGCCTCTTTCTTGGATTCTTGTTGCACCACCTCTTCATGTGAAACACTTGCATTAGCCTCTGCTGGACTATTAGGCAGTAATATTCGAATACCCCCAACGATCAGAACACTCCTCTAATCCTCCTCCTCTGTGATGGAAGTATTTAGTTTCTCATCATATTCGTTCACATGGTCAACAAACCTACATGAATCTTCATCTATCAGCACTCCTTGCTAATCTAAACTCGCTTCTAATCTCCTAAGACTTTCAGACAGTCTCATTCTAATTCCCTTTCCCACCTGGAAAATTGGGATTTCTCTCCTGTCCACCTGACAGTATATGAGATCAAATGATACCATCTCATTTCCCACCTAACAATATGAATTTCCACTGTTGTCCTCCTGACAGTCTATGAGATCCTCAATTGATCTCATCTCATTTCCCACCTGGCAATTTGAAAATTCATCTCTGGCCTCCTGACAGTTTATGAGACCTTTTACTGATCTCACCTCCTCCTCATAACTGAGGTTCCTTCCAACTTCTGGTTCACATATGTAAACCACTTCCTCTGTGTCTTTGAGGTTTTCAACATGCCTCATCCACCTCCTTACTACCTGTTGTTTCTTTCTGGCCAACAAATTTTGAACATACCATTTTTTCTTCATGTTCAGAGGCCATTCGTACCTCCAGTGTACCTTTTCCTTCTACTATACCTTCAATGTCATTTTCTCCATTATTTCCCTTATCTCAATGATCTCCAGATCCATATCTGGATTGCTTTTCTACTTGTGGCCCTCTCTCCAACCATGTTCATGGCCTTCAATAGTGATTTTCACCTTCTACCTGCCCTCCTGGCAAGTTTTTTGTTCACTTTGCAACTGAGAGCATCCTCAAATTCTCCCACATCTCACCTGGTTGTCTACTGACTGCTGCGGACTTGCAACAATCCTTCACATAGAGCATCAATACTCTGTCTCCTCCTTCACCTGCTATCCACAGGCACAATTAAGCTTCTGATACCATTTGATGTTATCGGATTATCTCTTTTCACCTTCTCACCTTTGCCTACGATCTACAGACAAAGTTTAGCTCTTGATACTACTTGATGTAGTCAGATTGTCTTCTCTTTCCTTTTCCTATTGTCTGGAAGCAATTTTAAGCTTTAATATCACTTGATGATATCAAACTATCTCTGTCTCCTTTGTCTATTGTCTGCAAACAAAATCAGGCTTTGATACCACTTGATGCAGACCCCCCTTCTCTCCTTGGGGTTGCTCGACCTCTCGGTCAAGGATCGTTAATTATTCCCGAGCTGGATTATCTCCTCGGGACCTTGCTGATCTCAAACCCAAAATGCAAGCCCTGTTATCACCCTCAGGGTTTTCACAGTCATGATCTAATCGCTATCGAAATTTCTGTCGATCAACGACTCACAGAAATTGCGGATTGCCAACGTGCTCACTCATTATCGGAGATCCCTATCCCCACAATTGACAAAGTTCTCTCCCAACCTCCTTTAAATCGTGGTCGTTGATCCCCTAACTTGACAAGATCAATGGTCCTAGAAAATTGCGGGCTGCGAACTAGCGCGCTCACTAAAATTTCCTCCACTCCCCGCAATGATTCCTCACCGTTGATTGTCCATTCTCAGATCAACGATCAAGATCCACCTCAGGAATCCATGCTTCGAGAGCCTCAATTTTCCCCACACTCGCTTCCTCCTGGAGTGCTTTCACCTGGAGTTCACGATCCATTGACACGCATCTCCCGCAAATCAACGACTATGGTTAACTCCAGCTCTTTGGGCTTCGAGAGTTTCAGGCTCTCTACACTTGCTTCCTCCGAAGTGACTATCTTCCGAAGTGGAATATCTATTGACACATGTCCTCAATGAAAAGATGGCTCAGATGAACTCCGACTCTCCGACCTTCGGGAGTTCTTTCTCAACACACTCCTTTTTCTCTCGGAGTGAATTTTCTCCAAAATGGCAGATCTTCTACCACACATCCTCCTCAAATCAACGGATCAGGTTCACTTCGACACTTCATCCTTCAAATGTCTCAACTTCACACTCACTTTCTATCAGAGATCTTTCACCCAAAATACACGATCTGTCGACGCATGTCTTTATGGATATGACAGTCATGATCCACTTTGGCTCTTCGAGCTTCAGTAGTTTCAACTCTCTGCATCCACTTCCACCAAAAGTACAAGATCCATTGACATGTACCCCTCTAGATCCGACGACCACTATCTACTTCGGTTCTCTAGGCTTCAGTAATTTCAGACTCCTGCACACTCGTTCCTCCCGAAGTGCTTTCACCCGAAATTCATAGATCTTTGTCGCATGTCCCTCTGAATCTGACGACTATGATTCACTTCGGCTATTCGGGCTTCGGGAAGTTCAACTCCTCCTCAGCTATTTCCTTAAGAAGTGCTTTCACCCGAAGATGATAGATTTATGCCACGTATTCTTTGCAATGGACAATTGCAATTTACTTCAGCCTTCAGGACCTCGAGAGTTTGTCACACTCCATGCTTGAAATCCTCTGAAGTGACTTTCCCCGAAGTCTCATATCTATTGACACGTATCTCGTGGAAACCAACGACCTGGATATACTTCGTCTCTTCAACAATTTTGCGTCCTCTTTGACCAAAAACTTCTGAAGTGCTCTCGCTTCAGAGTTGTATATCTTACGCCACCTATCCCTCTAGATGATGGACGGTCCCTAATCACTTCGGGACTTCGGCAAGTCCACTCCCCTGTGCACACAAAGGGTTAAGGCATGTGCAGTTTATCTGGAACCAATGCTTGTTGGTCCTTCGTGCCCAGATCCGACGGATGGGATATGTCCTTCTCCTTACACATTCCTCCTTTGTCCTAGACCCTGATCTGACGATCCAAATCTCTTCCTCCAGCCGATTTGACGGTTTCTTTTGATCCTTCTCTTAAGATTATTTGTTCTCCCAGACTTGGGAAATTTTTTAAGTGTTCACAGGTTGTGGCCTCTGAACCTTCTCCTGTGAAACCAGTTGCTAGGGTCTCGACTCTGCTTTCCCTCCTGAGCTTTGAAAATGAAAATTGGCCTTGGCTCTGGCGCACACTTGTGCTCTGCGTGAAAACTTGCACTACTCCTCTCGAGCTTATGAACTTGAAGTAAAGTCACTTCTGTGCTCACTCCTTCCGTTGTCTCTCTTGAGATTTTGCTTACTCAATTTCTAAGATTTCAGTCCCTTTAATCCTCAAATGGATTCTTGTTCCTTCTCGACAACTTTTGCTAAATGCACACTTGCATAGCTTACAGAGTATTCAACAACTCTGTGGGTGTCATCTTCTTGACACTCTTTCTCCTCAATCTCGAAACAAAGTATTTTCATGCACACTTGCACCTACTCAATGCCCTCCTAGCATAGTTCTATAGAGTTCCCAATGACTCTATCTCTTTGTGCTTCCTCTGCACAGTTTCTTCTCTAAGGTATTCAACAACCTTGAGGTTTCCCTTGATTTTTCATCACACTAGTGCACCCTCCTGGTACATTCTTTTCTGACTCAACATAGTTCAGATGCACACTCCTTGTGTTGGCTACAGAACCTCAAATGTTCTATTGTGCACTCCTTTCACAACCTAAAGAATTCAGAACGATATAACAACCTCAACGAAGACAGAGAAGTCTATCTTCCTACTGTAGATGAAAACCTATCACATACATCTACAACATACATAAACACACACAAATAAAATTCATCATATACACATAAACACATAGAAATTTCATATGCAAGAAAATTGATTTCTTCCTCTATTAAGATGAATATCTATTTACAAATATGTATAGAGACTGGACTATCACAGAGTCTCAGTTCTTTCTCCTACTCATATCTCCTACTATCTGCACTACCATCGTATTCAGTAACCTAATCTCCAACAACCTCATTTGGGCATACAATGCATCTACATATACAAGAAGGTTCCTAGGGTTCCCTCCAACTACCTATCTTCTTGAAAGAAGATAACTACCCCTTAGTTTTGTTACATTAAAGTCTAGGAGTGAAACTCCCAGATCACTCATGATCATTTTCTCCCAAGCGTTTTAATCTTCTTCAGTTTTCAATCTGTTCAAAAAGATTTGTAGGAAAACACCAGTGTTAAGATTCTGAATTGATTCAAAGGCACACTAAGGCGATGAGTTGTCTCTCCACGTGTGCTTGCTGATGATGCTCCTGCATCAACATGACTATCCCTTGAGTATCCTACGTATACACGGGTTTCATAACTATGAGGGCTAGTACATCCTTCAAAAAATTATTTTTTAGAAGGACTCAAGGAGGTATGAGGAAGATTTGTTTGTAAGGAGGATATGGATAAGGCCATAAAGAAAATCAATGCTTCAAAAGTGGCAACTGACGCTATAACAATTGGGTCCATTTTTTTTATGTTGTCCGCCCACAGAGATGTACCCACATCGATATTTCTTTCCACACAATGACGTGTACTGAGGGGGAAATCGAGGGTTTTCTTCCCATTAATGCCAATGAAACAACAAATGAGGATTTGCACAATTCCACATTTAAGAATGTCTCTTATGGTTTTTCCTATCTCATCAATCGTCAAAATAAAGAATCTTTTTCTCTCAAAATATCACCCGAGCCAACTTCTTGTAAGTATGAATGAAAATTAAATTTAAAATACATATAGATGTTTCACAAGGAAAATGGTTAAATTCTTATAAAGTTATGCATGTAAAGGTATAAATTAAGGTTGAGGAGAGTCTTAAGAAAAATACTTCACAAAATTTTAAAATCCTAGCACGAGATAAGTATGAGATAATTTATCTTTGTTATGGTTCCTCCAAATGAAAATGGTGTAAAGTTTGATGGCATTGTAGTTGGTGTTGACCACCATTTCGGTTAGCAGTTCTTAGCTGGAAAAGCATTTCCATACTCCCCCCTCATTTCAAATTGCTTGTGCAAAGTTTTTGGACACTCTCATTGAGTTGTTGCTACACATTTTAAAGTTTGAAAGTTTAATCGACATGTTACAGGTTCAATATAAGTTTTTACAAGATTGACATGGTACTTGGCAAAGTTGATGAAATATTTGGTATAATTGTCATACCTTTCTATTAGCACTAGAAGTCACCTTCATATTGCATCGAAGGTAAGACCAATACCTATCAATTTATACAGTAAATGTAAATGAGTTTTAGGTGATCAAATGGAGAGGGCTCAATGATAATAACGTTCTAACTTAGAAAATCTGGGCTGACATGTACAAGCAATTGAGGTCTCGTATCAACTTCAGTCAGTAAGTTGGAGTAAAGTTGAATAGAGGGAAGACTTTGGCAAGGAGAGTGTAGAGGTATTATATGGAAATTAGGTCTTCCAGTAGCCTAAGGAGGAAAAACTCAAACACAAGATCCTCTTGAATTCAAATTTTCAAGGAAACTGAAAGACATTATAGCAACACTATAATCAAACATTCATCATAATACAGTTACAAATATTCATGTGAATCAGTCATTCATGAACTCTCTCAATATCAGAGGCAAATAAGATGGAGTAAGAAAGATGACTTAGATTAACTAATATGTCTCAAAAACCAATACATAACTAGAGAACCAGTGTTCTTCATAAAAATATTACAATAGTAGGGAGCCTAACTCAACCATTCGACCATTTCACAAAATATCAAAATGACTCCTATATACTTAGAGCCAAAACAACAGAGACATGTTTGAGTCATTTCATTTAAGTCATTATGTCTGCATCTTCTCAGTCAGACTGTGCAGGTATTCCTTTGTCAAATGCAACCTTAACTTGGCATGGGCCTTCAGGCAAAAAACGTCCATCAAGGGGGGGCTCTAGCTGACAAATCTGTCTCTGCAACCAGACCCTCCATGATTTCCATTTATGGAGTGAGTTGAAGCTTTCAACCACTAGTCCTTTTTCATTTACTTCTCCTTCTCGGGATCACAACAAGGTTAAACGCCCAAGGGATGTTGTGCGCTGCTGGTGGACGACTAAGCTCACCCTATGATCTTGAAACCACAACAGTTTCACTCTGTAACAAACGTGGATGTTTTCGTTCTTTGGCACAAACCTTGTGGATTTTTCACCCTTACCTGCATGCAACCTCAGGCCATGACCCAACGCTTAATTCCTGAGTGCTTTGCGATTTCGCATTTCGCGAGTCTCCACTCCACTTGATTCCAAATATCACAATGCATGAACTTGTGAAATGGCCTTTTTAGATCGACGCTCATAATTGCTTTGAAATTTGACATCCAGGATCGATTCCTTGAACAAATTCAACCTCCCTCCACTTAATAGGCACTTACTTTTCTTTATGGCCATGCTTTCCATAAGACCCTGGGCTACGATCGTGGGCCTAGTTCCCAGGTGCTTCACGATTTCGCGTTTCATGAGTTCGTACCATGCTCCATGTTGAAATCTCTGAGTCACGAAATCGTGATCGCTCGGATCGAGTGACATGTCCCTTTGCATCGGACGACCCAGATGAATATCGACACTTCGGGATCTCGGGCCGTTGGCATTTCGGGACCTTGGCTATCGACATTTCTCACTTGATATTTTTCGAAACGAATTTCTCCATGTTGATCCTACGCCACGTGTCCTTCTGAAAAGGATGACCTAGATCATTTCATGACTTCTCGTTTCACGAGTCCTCATGACTCTGCCCTTTGACTGCTTCATTCAATGAGTCAGCGAAATGTTGATCCTGCGCAACGCGTCCTTCTGAAATGGACGAATAAGATTGACCTCACGATTTCAGACCTCTGTCTGATGTTAAACTTCGTGTAACCTTATGGTCTCGATAGCCTAATGGTCATCGATCTGATCTTCCTGATGGATCTTTGCCATTGAAAGATTATCTAGCTCGCTCGCTTGATTTGAGTCCATATCAGACTGCTTTAAGTGTTTCACTTTGACGTTTCTTGCGTAGGCCACGAACTTGGGCTACCTGCTGCCCTTGAAAATTATATGTGATAACATTTGGATCCACAGGGGATGGCATGCTCCCTGCGAGCTGCCAATAACAAGTTGTTCAAGTCGCCTTATGCATTGGGCTATGGAGTCGAGCTCAAAACAGCTTTCTGAAAAATACAGGCCGATAAGTAAAAACTAAAATAAATACACATTCTCCAAGGAGTGTATTTATATACAGTCCTTAACTAATTGATTTTGACACAGTGCTAGGTGAAAGAAAATTTCCACCATAGCCATTCAAGTAACTTCCTAACTGGAAGCTCCTTCACTCTGTCCATGATTGATAACAAATAATGCAACTGTGACAGAAGAACAGTTACATTCTTTAGCTTTCCTCCTAATGATGAGGTTAGGATAAAGTTGGGCGACTTCCAAACATGAAGGAAATACAACTCCATGTATTCCTTCACAGGCTCGTAGGCCAAGTGGAAAACTCCAAAAAAATTGTAATAGGCAGCCTTCTCTACTACACAACTGCTCACACATGGCTAAATATCTCTGGTAGGCATAGGTGGGTGAATAGTCGATGCAAGCTGACTAGTCCCGGACGATTGCTTCTCACTTACATGCTTTGGACAGGAGATAAACTACTCCTCCTGTACATGCTGATCTCTATCTTCTCCGGGTCCAGGATAGTTGATTTCCACCCAATGCGTTTCCTTAATGAATAAAGGAAAAGGCTCTATAGTTTGGTCTTGGAAACCTTTCATGAAACCATACTCACCTGTGAGTATCGACGAGATTATGCCATTTGAAAATTTCAGAACATATGAAACGTATGACTCCATGTATATTGCCACAGGATCATGAATAATGTGACAGAATCCTGGCTTCTTTAGAAGACCAGGCTGCTCCTCTATAAAATTCTCTCTGCTTGCAAATAAATGCCCTCCTTGCTCTTTTAAAACCAACTCTTGATCATCAACAATTGTAGTCTCTTCTTCGTAAGAATGGTCACAAGATAATGGTGCAACAAGATTTAGAACATCAAAACTATGATAAGCCAATAACATACAATTATCTATGCAATCAACCACTACTACATGCTCAAAATGTTCTAGAAACTAATCATAAGATTTATATGCATTCCTTCCCATCGAAAAATTTGTAACTATTGAAGGATCTGATTCCAAATGTGAATCACACCCACTTCCTCGTAGTTGTTCCAGATCTGATTCATATTCACTATCTTCTTGCTCAGAATCTGAAACAAATTGGCAGTCTTCTTGTTCATGCAAATTTTTGAGATATGCCTGCGTATGAACCCACTTGCTAGCCTTGATGTTTTCTTCGATCTCTACATCATCTTCAAACAAATGTCTTAACGATGAATATTTCCTTTCTCTCAAGAGAAGGACAAGCTCTAGATGTTGAGCCATGACATAGTACACCATGGTAGCAGTCTCTGTGGGTCTGATCTCCACAGGAATACTATGATAAATGTTGTAAAACCTCATGTTGAAGATAGCCAAGGCTTCCTCTTCCCCTCTCCTCAAGGAATTAAATGCAAACAAGTACTCATACAGGGACTTGTTCTCACCCTAACACTTTAAAAATGCATGACATAGCTCGGTCCAGGAGCCAATAGAACCAGCTTCCAGACATCTAAACCACAGAACCAAATCTCCAGACAAAGAGTGTGAGAACAACCTCATAGTAACATCCTCATGAACAATCTTGAATTGGTCAACAAAGTTCTTAAAGGCCCCCAAGTGCCTCTCGGTTGTAACATGGTATTCTCCAAAAAAATGAGGAAGATACTCAAAGGAATCATGAGCATAAGGGTTAAGGAAATATGGTAGCCTCAGAGGTTTAAACAACTTATTTCTTATTTTAATTTGAAAATCAGTGGGCTGATCATGAGGATAAACGAGTTGATGGAAAGGCTCAGAAGGAATAACGGAGGGTAACGAGATTTGGGAGGACTGTGAATTGTTTTCAACCTCCTAAGGGCTACAAGGGTGATCAATTTCAAGAGGATATGCAATACAGATCTCACTTTTATGAATAGGCAGAGGTAAAGACACAAGATCGACATCTTAAACACAAGAAGAGGGCATGTTTTCTTCTTCCAAGGATGGATAAATAAACGAAGGCCTATTATCATCTGAATAGACGAAGAAGAGGATAATCCTCTTTATATGTGAAGGGAACGAGAGAAATGAGCTGATAAACAAGAACATGATTTCATGGATAAAGCTCATAAACTGATACCTGGTTTTCCCCTTCAGTATGGTCATCTTTCTGTCAACATGATCCTCCCCAGTGGAGTCTTCGATTGTGGAGTCGCCAGGTGAATGATATACAGATTGACTGTGTCTAATCTTTGCTCACCATCAAAGACCAGAGTTGATCATTGTGTTCTCCCAAGGGCTACCAGGTGTAGCCAGAAGTAGCCATACTGAAACAGTGGAGCTGAGACAGTGGAGTCGCCTCAGTGGAGTCGACAAGTGCAAGTGTAATCTTCAATGGTTCTAATGTTTGATGCACCCTCAAAATCAGAAGCTCGTTGTCGTTCTACCCAGGGAAAAGTCTTCAATTCGTTCCCTGACAACGATGTCAAAAATGTTAGCACTAGAAGTCACCTTCAGATTGCATAGAAGCTAAGACCAGCACCCATAAGTTTATACAATAAATCTAAATGATTTTTTGGTGATCAAATGTAGAGGACTCAATGATAATAATGTTCTAACTCAGAAAATCTGGGTTGGCATGTACAAGCAATTGAGGTCTCATATCAACTTCAATCAGTAACTTGGAGTAAGGGTGAATAGAGGGAAGGCTTTGGTGAGGAGAGTGTAGAGGTCTTCTTCACTATTAGACTGCTCTGTCGTTAAAAGCCGATCTAGCTCGCTCACTTGATTTGAGTCCATATTAGACTGCTCTAAGTGTTGCGCTTTGATGCTTCTTGCGCAAGCCGCGAACTTGAGCAACCTGCTACCCTTGACAACTATATGTGATAACACTTTCAACCCATTCCAAAGTATGGCCCATTTTCTCATTCTCGCATTCTTAACGTTATCATATTTCGCATTCATGAGATATATTTCATATCTCTTTTTCTATTTTCGACATTATTACATAAATGATATACCATACATTTTTGGTTATGACTTTAACATTATTCCATGACAAAAAGAAAGATATATTAAGATATATTATTATAGCATGTTTGTAATGATATTTTCCACATGAATACTTTTTATCTAAAATTAAAGTTTGCCCTTGACTTTATCTTATACAAATGGATTAGTCTACTTCATGTTATGAAATCACTATATGGTGCTCCTTACCATTGTATGCCAAGCACACTCATACAAGATATGGTTAATACTCTTTATGAATGCCAGCGTAACTAGGGATATGATATCTTTCAACGTTTCCTTTAGAGATATTTGACCGTTTTGAAGCCATTCAACCAGTTTGAGCACCATATTATACTATTCACGAGATCCTGGCAGAATTGTTGGATCAATACAAACTGGCTTAAAATGCTCAAGAGTTTAGGATGGTCATATGGATAGCTAATTATTCGTACAATCATGTACGAAATGTTATATCTAAATACACTACTTGAAAGGCACCAACGTTTTCTCATGAGGAGACTGGTGGCATCAATAATGTTCTCTATCAGATATACTTGTTAAGAGGGAGGTAGTTGTTGGTAATGTCTACCATTTCACCCTCAGCCTGGTACTATATCTCCTCAAGAATATCAATTCTAGCAGGAATTCCAAAGAATAAAAAAATCCAAAAAAAATTCTAGCAGGAATTCCAAAGAATAAAAAAATCCAAAAAAAATGTATGGGAATACATATTTTAATAAAGATCAAACTTTAGGCTCTCAAATATTTTATTTTGTTTTCTATTTTATTCCTTTTATTTTCTTTAATACAATGTTAATTTATTTATTTTCTTTAAATTAATTTTATTGCACATAACATTTTCTTTCTTTTATTTATTAGTTTAACTTTTAATTTATTTCACTTTGGGGTTTCTTTAAAACATTAAAACTAAAAATGGTAATTTAATTCATTTCTTTTAATCCGTTTTAATCATTTCTTTCCTTTTTTTCTCACTAATTTACCCTTTTACTAATCACAATATATAAAACTAAAAAAACATTTTATACGTTTATTAAACTCTAGGATAGTTCCGGTGATCACTAACTTAATTATTTTCAGTTTGTTTATCTTTCTTTTTAATTATTTAGCACTTGCAATTTTAAATTTTCTCTAACTTTAATTTAAATTTAAATTTCATTTACATTTCTTATAAAAGAAAAATATAAAGTTGCAAAACTTATAAAAATTTAATATTTATAAAATCATAAAAAGACATCCATGCTTAGACTCTTAGGTTGTAGGGTCTAATGCTCTTTCCTTTTTGGGCTTTAAACTTAGGGTTTGGGGCTTTAAACTTAGGGTAACATTTCCACCTCTTCCCACTTAGCCTCACAAGAAGTTGAGATGTTGATATCGAAACCTTATAGTTTTGGCATCAACAACTATGTGCTATAGTTTAATTCTATAACAATTATATAAAGTGTGGAATCTTGTAAAAGAGAAGCTTGAGAGTGTTATGTACTACACCTTTTAATAAAATGATATCATTTTTTTGTGGTAGTAATGTCCTAGATCCACTTAAAATTGAATAAGGGGGTATTAGGTGCACTTGATGTTCGTGTGTGATCAATCATTGTTTGGATGCTCAATGGATTTTTTATGTCTAGTTTTGACATAATTAATTTATCATTTAACGCAACACATACAAATTTGAAGCATAATCACGCACATATGATCAAGCATATGCAAGAAACATTAAAGCATTCAAGTTGTCAATGACATCATCATTCCACGACAAATATGCATCAACATAAATTATAGTTTACATTAGTTTATCTTCGTATTCAACATTGAGTACTTTTTGTAAGTTTCTAATCAAATCAAATTGAATTGCAATTTTCGGGTGCATTCTCGGTTGGGCCCGACACCTAAGAGTCAGTGTAATGTTTAGTCAAAATTGACAAGGTTGAGTGCATGAAACTCAAATCATTGTAATAATCACGAGTTGGGTGCATTTTCGATAGTATCTGACACCCTCAATTTCCTAGAAACCAAATCAAGCGAGCGTGAAGTCCAAGCGAGCGAGTTCAAGTGAGCAGGTTTCAAGAAGCCTTTGGTTGTCACCTACCTGCATAAGGAAACATCATTCTTTTTTTCAAATGGAACAAAGTATCAAATTATTAGAGTTGATGAATACTCTAATAATTATCGTTGAAGACAACACAATCATACTCCATAAATAAACTCTTCAATCAATGTTAACTTGTTTGCAAGTGACGCAAGTTAAAGTTGGACTTCTTCAAACTCAATCCCAACTCTTAAATGATAAGTTGATAGATCTCAAAAATCGACGGTCAGTGATGCATTCTGAAGTAGTCCTTGTTTAGAACAACTCTCTTTATGATGATAATGATGATTATGGTGAATCATATCAACATTCAATGTAGAGGAAACTCAGTGAGACAACTTCAGATACAAGTACAAATGATGATGAAATTATGCATGAAAAAGTTTAACTTTCTATTTCCCAACCAATCATCAGACCTTGGGAATAAATCAAGAATAATAAGCACATAATAGGTATCATATATGATAAGAAAGTAACTTTTCATACTACATAATATTCCAAATGAATCCACTTCATCAATGCATAATCACTTCAAGAAGATTTAACCTCCCTTGATCCAATTCAACATCAGAATACTAAATTTCAACATTTCAATCGAGTTGGTCACATGGAGAATCGATGTTTTGATCTCCATCCTTGTTAGATTTGCGAAAAGTCAAATAATTCATCGAATAGATGTTCGACACTGAAGAAACCCGTGAGATTAAAATGGGTGTATTGATCCTTGGAAATGGTCATCAACAATCAAGTGATTATTTCAGTCTTACCAAAGAATTCAATCTCGAGTAAAGACATGTATTGTAGAAAATAGT
This sequence comes from Picea sitchensis, assembly GCA_010110895.2. Classification (NCBI taxonomy): domain Eukaryota; kingdom Viridiplantae; phylum Streptophyta; class Pinopsida; order Pinales; family Pinaceae; genus Picea; species Picea sitchensis. The sequence continues at coordinate 282,223 of SNQJ01S0001409.1, read as the reverse complement.
GAAATGAGTATGGTACTCTCTTGAGCCTCAAATGGGGGAGTACAATGATGCAATTCTCCCACACCTTCAAGGGGGGATTTCATCAATCAACTGAAGATGGTTCGTGGTCAACCAAAAACCACCCACTGTCTCTCCTTTCAACTGACAAAGGGGGGAATTGAAGATGGTTTTCAAACTGAAAGTTTCGACAACAAATATGCCACATGGGCATCAAATTTTCTAGATGAGCAATCACAATTTGTAGAAAGCAGACAAAACAAAAACAATTATGCCAAATGGGAATCAAATTTTCCATATGGGAAACAATAGTCTGTAGAAAGCAGAGAAAACAAAAACAAATATGCTAGATGGAAAAAAACAGTCTATAGAAAGAATACTAAACAAAAACAAATATTCCAGATGGGAAATTGCAGTATTTAGATGGCGTACTTTGACATAAATATGGTTCAATGTCTTGCAATTGGATCATACAAAGGATACAAGACTGTGATCTTGATTTTGAGAGAAATGACGTGGAAATTTTGTTCACCTGGATGGTCATTCGACCTAACATAGGATAGTTGGATCCTTCTGCATTATAGCTTTTCATTTGATTAACATGTCAAAAACATTTAGAGATGTGTCGGAATTGTAGTTGATTCACTTCTCTTGGTTCGATCTCATCATATTGGAGTTCACATCACCGAACAAATTACAAGCATTCTAGCTCACATGATTACACAATCATATTTTCTAGAGTTTTTAGCATCCAGATTTGGTGGTTTTTCAGGCAGTTCTTCATTGAGGCTCAACTCAGAAGTTTCAACGTGAAGACTTGGAGATGATACTAGTTCATGTTGCATTGTTGGTATTATTGTTCAGACTTATGATTAAGGGGGGATGTTATCCTCTGACTCTTATACAATCGTGAAGTCCTAGAACATCACCTAATGTATTTCACATTTAAGGATATAATTTTTATCCTAAGTGTGTTTCTAGATTCCTATTTTGCCTCATTCTACCTTATCTCCCAATGATGTGTTGATGTGAGAGAAATTAAGGTGGTTTCAATCATGTATTATAAATTTTTATCATTTAATAAAAACAAAGTGAGAGATTATGGCTTGAGTCCTTTTCCGCTAAACTTTTTGTCTCTCGTCTTTCTTGTGCTCTATATTTTATCACAAGGGAAACTTAAAAACGACAGGGAAGTGAATTTACATGGCTTTTTCGACATCGACTGGGCTGGATATCTTGATTGAAGAAGGTCAACCAATGGATATGTGCTTAAAATGTTTGGTGGAGAAATAATTTGGATGAGTAAGAGACATGTGGTAATATCCTTGTCAACAACAGAAGGTGAATCCATGGAAGCCACCCATGCAAGCAAAAAAGTAGTTTGGTTGCATAGATTTTGTTCAACTAGCATATCATTCATAGTATGATTGACTCCTTGGCATGGTACAATAATCACCCTCTCTTGGAAATCATCATACCCCATGTATTCATAGATGCAGTGGTCGACAAATAGGTAGGAAGGTGGGTGTATGTAGGTTGAGTTGTTGGAAATATCTCACAAAATAGACAACACATATCTAATCCATATGGGAATCCAACACTTCATTCTCCTGCAAAAAAGTGGGTCAAGATCAATGCATGGAAAAAAATTCTCAAAAATATATGACTCTAACCTATAAATCATTTGGTGATTGATGAGTAATTAAATGTAATATAGACACTTGTAATATATACAATATCCATCATCGAGGATAGTTGACAAGGCCTCAGGGATAATACTAAAATATTGTACCTCATAACACTAAAAATCAACAAATGTTAAGTTGACCCCCCACCCACCCACCCACACACACACACTAAGAAGTCCCATGCATTAGTGGATGTGATATCGACATACTTGAGGATGTATGTAATCTACGTCTCCATGGGAGTATGCTCAGGTGCATTGGGGAAATTTAGAGTATCTATAACCTTCTTGAATAAGTTAGTAATAAAATATATATCATCCTTTATTGGTATGAACTTTCCCCAAGAGGCCTAAAGACATGTTAACCTTGATCCCAATGATAAATCAACTATCCCATGAATTTTTAATTCACCTTTAGGGATGTATCCTCTTCATAATACTTTATAAGGTGAACATCCTTAAGGAGCGAATGTGTTACATCTATAATGAGGCTTAAGAATCTCTCCCATTCCCTCTTTGAAGACTCCCATACGCAAAACATCAAGTAATTATGAATCAAAGGTTAGTTAACATTTAAAAAAAGTAAAAGTAAGAATAATAAATAAATTAACTATTAATTTATTAATAAATATAATTGATGTAGACAAGTGTGTTGTTTTGCAAGGAAAGCACTAGTGCTCCATAAGGATTTAAAAAATTAATGGTGCATTAGTGTTCCATAACAATTTACAAAAGCAATGGTGCATCAATGCTTCATAATCGTTTTGAATAATATGGAACATGTGTTCTCAAAATAAATAGGCACTCCAGTGTGCTTATCTCAATCTAAAGTAGTGATATGATGTGCATTCGGTAAAATAGTACACCATATATTATGTGGATTTACCCATATTTTGGTTTTATTACTTTCACAAAGCTCCACACATAAAAATGCACAACAATTACATGGAGACATGCTCCAAGGTCATTGCTATGCTAATGGTGCACCAATTGATATCATGTGCACTAACATCGTGAAAAGGAAAAAACACATGTTGCATCGATACATTGTTTTCTTCATAAAGCATTTCTGCAAGGCACAATGGATAAAGTAGTACATTGTATGTATGTGGAGAAGATCACAGTTTATCCTTCTTGTGACCATAGGTGCATCGATGACAGATCAATACATCAAAGTCCAATTTCCACAAAACCCTCATCCTAACACCCAACCAAAACCTCCACTAAAAATCTCTATAAATGAAAAACTTTAAAACTTACCTCCATAAAAACCTCCTCTTAAATTTCATTTCTTAACAATAATAAGTACATACCAATTATCTAATTCAAATAATGGTATATTCCATAAATTACAATGTTAATCGAACTAAATAAAATCACCTAATACTTTATATTATCACTTACTCCACTTATGTGCACCTTCTCACTTCTAACACTCACACTAGATAAACCATTCCACTGTTAAATTTCCTATTGCATGGGGAACCCTTCACAGCCAAACATGAAGATTCCAACCAATCTCTAGATATGGTAAGGGCATTCGTAAGGAAGTGCATCTCACTAAGATTCACACCTCATATCTCTTATCAAGTATATTCAAGTAATTCAATAACTAAAGTCGATTAAGAACTCAACATGGGGTTCTCTTCATTGAAAGTATTATCCTAGTCATATCATATCATTTTAGCAACATATTTGTTTTGTTTTTTTTATAACAAAAACAAAGTGGACGAGATAAATGGGATAACCTTCTCGAGGTCAAAACGATGGAATATATGCCCTCTCATGCATGAGATAAATGAGTTGTCGAGATTATTCCTCAAGATTACATGGTTTAAATACATGTTGATCATGGTGTGGAGTTTCTCATATGACACGTGGACATCTTTCCCTTTTAACTTTTTATCATGGTGTGGAGTTTCTAATGTGACACGTGGAAACGAACCTCTTTCCCTTTTAACCCTTTTTATCTACATTGTGTCATAACCTTGTCATGCTTTCTAACAACGATCAACACGAACTTAATATTAATGAGTCTAATGGTGATATCACCATGTCAACTTAGGAATATGAGATAAGCCTGAGTATTTGTGACTCTGTGAGGCCTTAGCTTTGGGCTCCCGCGAGGAATCCATACAACAAATTTACAAATGTACACCCCACATGGCTTGACACTTGAATAGAATGTTGATCCATTTACAAAAGTTGCATATTCTATTATCTATTAAGGTGTTATTATAGGTGATGGTGGTGGCTCGTGCTTATTTTATGATGTTGCTTCCACAAACTCTTTTTTTTTTTTTTTTTTTTTTATAAATTTTTTTTATAAGATTCTTAGTTGTCATTCTTATTAACTTTTTTTTTTTTTTTTTTTTTTTTTTTATAAATTTTTTTTTTATAAGATTCTTAGTTGTCATTCTTATTAAACGATGAATATATATCCACAATTTTTTTCAATAATATTGGGAAAACAATTTTGATTCTTCCATTTGAAGCAATGTTAGTGTGATATCCTTTCCTCTTCTTTGTTGTGTATGACCATTTTTTTGAAATTCATATTTTTTGATATGACAATGCTTTTCCCATATTGATGTTTTTTCTCTTACAATAATGTTTTTCTCAATAATATACTTCTCGTTGCAACAATAATTCATGTAGCACGAAACAAATCTTCTCATACCACTCGTAATGGATTTTCCAAAGTATATAAAAATAAACATACTCATTCATATATATATATATATATGAATGAGATGTAGCGCATATATATGTATCTGTGGCAAGACACAATGTAGATGTGGATTATGCATATTACTATATAAATGTTTAGTAATTACATAATAATATGTTATATTAGTTTGAGAAATGATATTAGGAGAGTTTAATGTTAGAACAACAACTAATTAAATTATTATTTTAAGTAATGGTTCCAACCCTAATTTTTTATGGTTAGATGAGGACATTGTTTTAGTTAGTAGATACAAAATAAACTCTGAAGACTTGGTTGAGAATTTGTTTGGTATCGAGATAATCAAGCTATGTAGTTCTCAAGATCTAATAATGTGTGATGGTCTAATGAAGTTTATGAAATCCAATCAGATGACTTGTATTCATAAGACTTGTAGTAATGTCATAGACTATGTGATATTTTATATCCCAGTCTACAACCAAATAGTAAATTTAACCTATTAAATGACCATGAGCTAGACTCATATCATAAACCTTTAACCCTAACTCTAAACTTTGTCATGCACAAACTCCCATTGAAGAGAATTCTAATAGCAAAAGCACTTGATTTTCAACAAAAATAAAGGTGATCTTTTTTCAAAGGATTTAAATAATGAACTAAATCTCCTATGAAATAAGAACAATATTGATAGTCTTTATCATAATTTTACAACCCTCTCTACTTCCATCAACAAGTTCTCTATCGAGGTGTTGTGTAAAAAGGAAAATTGAATGGCCAACCTTTGGTGTGATAAAGAATGTAAGATTGCTAGAAAATTTATCAAGGATGCTTCTATTGAGTCCTTAAAATATGATAAGATAAATAGATACAAATTCATAATCAAAAGGAAAAAATGGTGTTATATAAATAGAAAACAATATGATTCCCTTGAGCGACTAGAGTTCCTACCTTAAAAATATTTATGAATACCCTAATGTCGTAGACAACATTCAAACCATTTTTATAGAGGAAGAATTTTTTTCTATAGATGACATAGAGTTTGAGGTTAAGTGGTTTGCAAAAGAGAAATCCAAGGATATTGAAGGCTACCAAGTAGAAATCTTCAAAATTGGAGGGCCTATCACCATCCCTCACATCCACAAGCTCTTCAATTTAGTAGCCAAGCAGGGCTTCTCTAAACCCTAGACCTAATGCCTCATTGTGCCTATTTTTAAAAGTGGGGATAAAAAACAATCCCTCTAACTATAGGACCATTATGATCAACCCCCTTTTAGCCAAGTTATATGGAATTATTTTGGAAAAGAAGGTCAATGTTGTGGGTAGAAAGTCATGGAAAATAGCTAAAGGGAAGGCTGAATTTAGAAGCTATCATTCAACTGTGGACTACCTTGTTACGCTAAGGATAATTGCAGAGGAGTGTTGCAATAATAAAGCCAATCTCTGATCCGGATTATTTTTGGCACAAAATGAGAGCGGAGATATAATAAAGAAGTGCACAGAGATATTGCAAGAGAGACAACAATATCACAGAGATATAGCGAAAATAACAAGAGTCACAGATATACAGTAATACACGATTTCTATTAATGAAATAAATGTACAGAGACTGTAAAATACAGAGTGAGAGACTCACTAGAATGGTGGTAGCTTATCTCTAAGAAGAGATGTGACGGCTACTCGCATCTGCAAGAGGATGATTACAATGAGGCTCTGAAGGCCTTTTTTACAATAAACGGGAATGCCAAAAGTCCTAGACATCCAAAAACCTAACCCTAGGAGATGAAGCACCAAAAGTCATGTGAGCCCCGTTTGGGTAAGTGAGTACATCAACTTCCCGGGGTCATAACTTTTGCATACGATCTCCGTTTTAGGCGTGTGACAGCTCGTTGGAAAGGTATTGTCGAGGAGATTCATTTTGGGGGCTCAATCATACCTTTGGCTATCATTGAGAACCTCTATCTCAAAAAACCTTCATTTGGACCCTCAAAATGGCCCCGGAAGTTAAAACCTGCTAAAAATAGTAAATTGCCAAAATGGCCAGAAAACTGTTTTGAGCCATTTGGAAAAGGTGGGTGGCCACCGATATCCACCTGGATCAATCTCTGATGTTGTTTCATTGACTTTAGAAAATATTTTGACATAGTTCCCAAGACTAACCTTTGGAATAGGTTAGAATAACTAAAATTTACTCTCAAGTTGAGAGCTACTCCGATAAGGTTGTATGAGAACATTATTTCCAAGCTTAAGAACACTAATGGTTGGTCAAAAGAAATTAATTGTAATATAGGAGTTAATAAAGGTTGTCCCCTATCTCCTACATTTTTGGCATATACACTGACAAGTTAGAGGGTTTGTTGGAAGAAGCAGGTTGTGTTGTCCCAACTCTCACTGGTATAGTCATCATCCTTCTACTTTACATTGATGATATTGTTCTTATGGCAAGGAGTCCCTATGATCTTGACAAGCAACAAAAATCCTCAAGGATTTATGCTATAGTATGGGTATGGATGCTAACTCTAACAAAATGAAGGTCATGATAATTAAATCCAAAAATATCGCTTACACTAATAGCATTAAGAAAAGGATATATGGAGGGAAAGCTTATTATGGACTGGAAAACAATTGTAAGTCAACGTACCTTTGACTATGGGATAAGAAGAAACTCCTCTTTGAGACTATCCTTACTCTTGTTATCTTATATGGTTCTGAAGTCCGTGGTTGCAACATCTCTAGAGAATCGTGGAGAAAGATAGAGCAAATCCAAAAGTGTTTTATAACTTATAATCTCAAAAATAAAGGTAATGCACCTTGTCCTATCCTCCTCATAGAAGTGAGTCTTTCCACCATTGAGAGCGTGACTATGACTAGGTACCTAATGTATAAGAATAAGATAAATAACATGGAAAAAAAGAGGCTTCTTAAGATTGCTCCAAACTTTAATCAAAACCACCTGTAGTTAAAGCAGGGGTGGAATAAAGATGCCAAACCTTGGCTAAATAATTTAGAATAAAGGAAGATGTTACTTTGCAAAATAACAATAAAATTAAAAATATTATTACATCTAAATTTAAGGAGAATTTGTGGTGCAATAAAGAATTAGAATATAATATAAAATTAAGATATTATAAGGAGGCGATCAACCCTAATCTAGAAATGAAAAGTATCACTATGTTTTGACTAGCAGAAGAAAATCAACATTGTTAAAATAGGAACAAACTCTCACTAGCTCCATAGTGAAACAAGGCATTAGACAATTCCTAAAATGTCATGGGTTGAAAGAATTTGTCATATTGGTGACACTAAGAGGGTTGAATATGAAAAACACTTTCTCTTATAATGTCATGTGTACACCCACATTAGATCACGATTTCAAAGTGTTTGTTATAATATTAACCTTCCTAACTTTTTAACTCGTCAAAACTATGGTGATTTAAGAACCCTTCTCTTAAAGTTTTTTGAATCATAGAAATAAAATTCTAAAGCAAACCAAGTAATCCATCACCATAACCATCACCATCATCATCATCAACATCATCATCGTCATCATCATCACATAAAAGTTAAATACATATTAATTATAAAGTTGACTATTTATTTATTTTACAAATTTCATCATCATCATCATCATCATCAATAATTTATTTATTTTACAAATTATAACTTAAAGTAATTGTTGTTCATTAAAAATAAATAATGTATAATTTAATTTAATTAAAATAATTTAATTATTTTATAATAATTTATAATTTTTTTGGTAAAATAAGATAATTATATATTAATATTATACAAAAAGATATAGACAACAATTATGTCCATAACAATTATGTAAATTATGTCCATAATAGTAAATACATTAGAACTAGAAAGTCTATGTGGCATATACATAACAATTAATCTAAAAAGGACTAACCAAATACAACCAGATAGCAATCAACATCAGATGATTATCTGGAGAGAGACTAGATTGGGCTTGCATGGCAAGTTTCAATCAGTTTGGCCTTGCCTTTGGTGTCCTTTTCCATATCATCTTTGAGTACAATTGGATTCAAACTGGTTCCTGGAGATCCCTGAAACCCAATGACCTCAACATACTCATTATCATCATCCTCTCCCCAATTGGTCACCTTGAAGTTAATTCTGAAGGCAACCCTGCAATGGACATTCAATTTTGCTTCCAGCCTGCGAATCCGATTCAGTATCTCCTCCGGCTTGTCCTACTTGGTTTGTGCATCCTTCAGGGATAAAGTTGTAATGGTTTTCGCCATCCAATATAATTCCATGGCACATAAAACTTTTGTATCCGTGGATCTATAGAATCTGACGTCCACTATCCATTCCCAAAACTCTTGTTTGATCTGTCGATTGGAGGTTTGGTCTCTTAGTTGTGTGGCCTTACCCACTAAACTGTCCAATTCCCCTTGCAACTTCAGCAAAGTGCTAGATTGATTAAATCCCCTAGCTTTCTCAACAAACCTTCCATTGCCTATAACACAAGAACATCTAGAAGCACGTCGATGGGTGGAGGCTCAAAAGTTTCCCTCTTCCCAATCCCTCGTAGGGAAGGCACGTCACCCTTTTCTTCCATTTGGACACGAGGACCACTTAAGGGAGGGAATTAGAGAAGATCTACAATGCCAACAAGGACTGAGTACAAGCTAACATAGGGTGAGATGCCCTGCTTCTTAATCCAAAAAAAGTGCTCTGCAAGTTTGAAGAGAAAGAGAGAGACAACACGCAATTCCCATGACTATCTCTGAGGGAGACCAACTAGACCATGGGAAGAAAAAACATTGTCCTTCCCCAAGGGATTCACCTTGTTAACCAATATCTTATCACGTTCATTCATAAAGGGGTTTTTTTAAATGTGAAAAATTAATTCAATGTATTATAGGTATTGGGGGAGATGCATGGTATAGGGGGGTTTATAGGTATTGGGGGAGATGCATGGTATAGGGGGGTTTATAGGTATTGGGTGTTATAAAAATGGGTATCTAGTAAAAATATGGAGTTTTTTATTGGAAAGATGTATTGGGAGGGGGATTTACAAAATGATTTTGGGAGGTATTTATCAATATTTGGTGAAATTAGGGGCATTATTTAATATCCAATGAATGCACATGCTATGTCACAAGTTCAATGAGTGAAGGCACCACCGTCCTCCCAAACCATCCAAAAACATAGATGAAGGTGAATTCCTCCATAAGAAGCCAAGAAAGGTAAGTTGCAAGAGAGGAGAGACGAAGAGAGTCCAACCCATATCAACCCATAGAGAATCCACCTATTGTTACATTGAAATTTTTTGTCAAAATTTTCTTGATTTTTCACAAAATTTACCTTAACCTGAATAAGTTTTTTGTCAAAATTTTCTTGATTTTTCACAAAATTTACCAAAACCTGAATATTTTTTTGTCATTTAGAGATTCAAATCCTCATTCAATAAAGTCTCTGCAATTCATACTTATCCTTTGAACTCCAAATACCAAATCCTTGTGTTATGTACCAATCTTGCCATTATTTGAAACCAAGTCAAAAATTTAAAATCATTATTATTTGAAATGAGTCTTTTTATGAAAGACTAAATTTTAAATAATGATTTTAATTAAAGCCTAAAGTTTGTGTTTAAAAGTGTCATGAGTATTAGATATATTCTCATTACCTTTTGGCATTTTATTGCATTCTCATGTTGGTTAAGTGATTTTATTCTAACTATGTGTCAATGCATGGCCAAAGTGTTAACTCATGAGTCAAATATGCCCAACACCTGTAGAAATATGCATGCAAACACTCATCAAAATTCAAATGATATATTGAATGAACTTGCCATGTGAAGACATTTTCCAATGGTAGTTTTGTAATAAATGAAAATGGTGAGCCATTGTAGAATTTCTACAATGTATTTAGGGTTGTAGAGATTATCGTGGATTTATCTGTCATGCAAATATTATTTAAAGTTTGACCATATTATTGGTTTCATGGTAGACAATGGTAAAATTTGTTAAACCTTCAAGGATGAGCAGTAGTTTCATATATTAGATTTTGATATTGGACAGAGGAGCCAAGTATGTATTTTCGACTTGGGATGGTGCTAAATATTTTTCTTCTGAAAAAGTTTTGACAGCCCCTATGTTGGAGTGAGCAGTGAAGAATTCTCATGGTTGGATGTGTACGAGGTTGATTCATATTCAGTCATGGATATTGAAGAGTATAACAATTTATGGAAGCAGACCAAGGGTCGATACCCACAACTAGAGGAAGATGTAAAGGTCCAAGGAACATAGAGCCAATCAATCCAAATATTTCAAACACAATATAATATATTACAAATAATATTATGTATATTGTCTCTTAATATTAATGTACACGCTACAGTCCATTGTTCATGAGGAATGCATTGTAGAAGTGTTTGTACTACAACCTTTAAGACATCATAACATCGAAGAGGATATGGTTAAGTTATTGCATCTTGTAATTAAATTGTTGTGCATTATCCAAATGAAAGACCCACCATGAAGGAAGGAGTCAAAAGGATTGCATGCTTAGGAAAAATCTTGAAGATAATGATGGAATCGAGGATCTAACTAGTTCTGGAAGTTTCTTGAATTATAGATGAGGCACGTCCTTTTGAGAGCTAGGAAAACTGTATGCTGCTCAGGAATGCCTAAGGGAGGATAGTTTCTACGTTGGAGAAGAGCTATTTTTGTTTCTAATGACTGCATATGATCTGCAAACTTTCATGGATATTATACGATATATCTAATAAAATACTGAAAATATTTACTATTAAGGTTATTTTTCCTAGAGATCTCCATAATATTTATTTATTGGTTTTATGCTTATGCATGAAATAGATCAAATGTGGAAAATAGAGAACAATAAAATACAATCACACCATCCAAAAATAACACATCCAAAAACACAAGATATGACATCCAAAAATGACACAAGATATGACCTGGGAAACCCAATACGGGAGAAAAACCAACTAGAAAGTGAGGCTGCTCTACTCTCTTTTCTCTTGTATAGAAATGATGCAAGTACAAAGAAAGAGGCACTCTCCATGGAGTTTGCTTTGACCTATGGCATGTATGGCTGCCACATAATCTAGCCTCCTATGTTATGCTCACAAAATACCACTCTTAGATGTTTTTCTCAACTATGGAACAAGATACAGTGCAAAAGAATGGAACCCCTTCTCCTCATAGTGGCTTGGTATTTAACATAGCCAGATAGCCATCTAGGGGTAGGTTTTTTACTTCCTCAACCCTCAATTATGATAGGGTTTTGGACCTTCTAGAATATTCTAGAAATTACATACATGGCTAGCCCCATATGCATGAGTAATGGGGGTTGATGTGGCATCCTCTCGTACCATGGTGGTCAACAAGGTAGTTCAACTTGTGGGAGACATAACTTTTACATATGAACTCTGATTGGCGAACAATCTGCACCATCAGAAAGCTCTCAAAGTGTAGCACATCGTCAAGGGTGTAGGAACAAGTTTTGGACACAAGAAATTCAAAAAAAATTGTTTAATGCCTCAAAATGACTCCGAAAGGTTCCAGACCCTAATTTTTCAAAACAAACATCTACCACTAAAATGACCCCACAAGTTGATTCCTCCAATTTTTTCCACTCTAAAAGCATCGAGATAGATGATGAACAATATAATGGTCCAATCCATATCGGAATATGAGCATGCACTGCTTATACTCAATATGCATTTGAACGAAGTCTTTGTTGTCTCTAAACAAGCAATGAATTTTGACCTTTTGAAGCAGGCTCAGAAGAGCTTGCGATTGTAGAGAAATTTATGCAAGATTACAATTTTATGTGGCACCTTTTGGGATGACTAAATTCAGCTCAAATAGCAATTTGAAAAATGAGATAGTGATGGGGAGTCCTTGTGAGACTAAGGTGCTACATTCCATAGAAAAACACAATAAAAATATATTGATAAAATAGAAGAGACTTTGGACTCACTGGATGAAGATAATGTTGTGTTTGCAGAAGGAAAAGTGATATTTTCAAAGTATATCTTTATCATGGCAATATTTCAAACCTATACCTTAGTTCTCACACTAAATTTACAGTTGTAAAGTGATATCCCATGTCACAGTAGAGGAAAGTTTTGGATTTGATTACATAGTAGGGGAGTATTTTATTTCTTCTAAGTGATTACAGTAGCTCTTTGCAGTCTTGGATACACCACAGGATACATAGGTCCTGGGGACATTTTTTCCAATATTTACATGTACTTGAAAGTGTTTTTCAAGTCTTGGATACACCACGGGATACATAGGTCTTGGGGCAATTTTTTCCAATATTTACATGTACTTGAAAGTGTTTTTCATTTGCAAGTACCCACTTTCATGTTTATACTAATGATGTCAGAGAATCCAACCTATCAACATCTTTATTTTAATGCATCCTTGTTTTGGATGTTGACCAAGAACATAGAGATTGTTTCCAAAGGCCAACTCTTATAGTGGTTTAACTTCAGGAAGGGGGAATTTGAAAGTTGTACAAATGATTAGAGGATATTTGAGACCAATGAAGATATTATAATTGGAAATGTGAAAGTTTCTCTTGGTGAAACAGGTGGCATCTAAGGAATATTTGTGAATTATGTCTAGACAACATAATTCCTATTTTTTAGAGAAATATGAGAGCATATAAACTTAAGGTGTCAAGAACTCCAAGAGCCTCTTCAACCATAATTTTGTTTTGGAAAAATTGTTTTTAAAATAAAGGCATCAAGTCAATACGTGAAAGATATAAAAGACATAGTTGAAGACTTAGGAAAGGGTTAGCAGGTTAGAGAATATTTTGACAGCATAAGACTTTGTTCTCTATAATGAAGCTTGTGGGGCTATTGTAATTTTCTCAGATTGGAGGATCAATCTATAGATTCATAGCTCATCTAAAACAAAGCCATGTTTTCTTTCTTATTTTCCGTTTTAATCTTATTTAACACTTCATCTCAGTTTCTTCTTAATTAATCTGTAATTTACAGTCATATTTATATGTGTTAAGAACAATAATTTGGTACGACCACCACTATTGTTCATCACAGACTGATTGTAGGTTATTTTGCAAGTGTTTTACTATTGAATTCATTGTTATGCTCAACTCAGGCACTCATTTATTTTGTTGGGTTCGTTCTCTTATACCCAACAAACCATTTTCCTCATCTTGGCTTACAAGGACTTCATTTTTTTTAACAGAAACGGTTGGAGGATTTTTATATTAAAAAGATGGCCGCAAAATTTCAAAAAATACATGTGGCAGGGTATGAACACCATTGTTGCTTCTGAAAGAGATTAATTGTCTATTGAGGCCTAGGAAAACTATATCAACTTGTCCATATGCGCTACGGTCCTGCCATGTAAAAATGGTGATATACACATTTAACAACAACAAAAATTTACAATTCATAAAAGATCTGGTTAATAGTTATGAGGTTGCCCGGGATCTTCCTAATGTTTCGACGGCCAAGCTTCTGGATTCGCCTCTGCTGGGTTCTCCTCTGCATTATGGCGATCTGGGTGATCCTCTTCATAGTAGCGTCTTGTGAATCCTAGAGCTACGAGAAAATGATGATCGTTACTGGTCACATAATGAAAAGAAGAGGGGATCTGAGATTCACCAGTGCCAACTGAATTCGTTGGTTGCCAAGGATTCCCCAACTGTTGAGTAACAACCCAAGTTGTCTTGTGTTTCTATTAACTCCCCTTAGAACTATCGCTAGTTCTTGATTATGGCGAATTTCTTGTTGTTGCAAAAGTTTCTGAAGGCCTTCCAAATCCTGACGTATCCCTTGATTTTCATGTTGGAGATCTCGATGTCGTACATCTGTATGCTCCTCCATCCTCCTACAGTTTGTTAAAAGTGCTCGAAACTTCTCTTAGAGCTCTTCTGAGGTGCAATTCGGGAAAGAACATGGAGCTCTTGACCTCCGCCACATGGTGGTGTGGAGATACGGGAGAAGAAGAGGAGAGCGGCCACCAAACAAGCAGATTAAGCAAAGACTAAAAGAGAGAAGGGCACAGACAGAAAGAGTAGAGGAGAAGGGCCACCTTGGGTGAAGGACGAGCGGTCTAAAGAGACAGACAAAGAAACTGAGATAAAACCACAGCTTCCATGATTTTTTAAACAACAAATCGTTGAAGGTGATGGGAGCCATTATCGCCCACAAGCAGAGGTGACTTCGCGCGGAATGAGAGGACAGAGATGGCGCCATAGGATTATGGTTGGTCGTTAGGGAAATGAAGCAGAGATCCTCAAATATAAGGGCGATCAAAAGAAAAGTGAGAAAGGACACAGGGAGGATGAGTGAAGGCATGTGGATTGTGAAGGGAGGTCGCATGCCAAGGGGAGTGGGGGGCATTCGAGCAGGTCGTGTGCCAAGGGGAGTGGGGGGGCATTCGAGCGAGGGGGGGGAGGCCACATTAGTCGGGGAGAGGGGGAGGGGGGAAGAGGGGGGGAGGAGAGGAGGTCTAGATGGAGATAATATTAGGGTGAGAAGAGAGAGATGAATAGAATAGTTCTTAAAAGTGGGTGGAAGAAAGAGTGAAGAGGCGCAGTTAAGGAAACCAGGCATAAGAGGAGTCTTGGTTGATGATTAGATGGCTCTATTCCAGGTATTTTTCCGCTTTAGCTAGGTTGTATGCCTCGATGTTTTGAGCAATAAGAGTATAGAAGAAGCGTAATGTGGTGAATTTTTGCTTCAGGGTATTTATTCATGAGCTGAGACCATTGGTTGGGTGATTTGCTGAGATTGAGAGACCCCGAAGCTCCTTTATAACAATTTCAAAGTCCCCTATCACTGTTAAATTTTGGATGCTTCGCTCGTGAGATATTTTTAGCCCCATGTAAATTTTCTAGGGTCTCTACTCTGTTATTGGTTGTTTTCCCCAAACCCCAGGAGAATTCAACTACTTTTTTCCATCGGAATCATAGATGACTCCCGCCGCACCTGCCACCCCTGCTTACAAGGACTTCTTTACTCACTGTGAGTCATGGGATATATTTTTCTTCTCCTTTTCCTATTTATGGCACAATTGTCCAAATTATTGTTTTTTTTTTACCTTTAGAGTTTAAAATTATAGATCACTTTTCTAGTGAAAACCTTCACCGGTTATGAAAATAGTGCCAATGTACCCCAAAATGTTTGTATGTCTTATGGGAAGGATGTGAATACTCCTCTTGTTACTTTCACTAACTACAAGAATTATTCCAACTCTCAACAAGATGAATTCAATAAATATGGAAAGGGTTCCAACAATCTCGACATGGTGTTCACCAACTATGGCCTAAAAACCCAATTCAAAGAGTATGGCAAGAATGTTACATGCACCACCTTTTCATTAAAGTTATAATTGAGATGGTGTGTTTATATTGAAAATGTTTTTATATCAATGCATTTTGTTTAAAAAATGGTTATTCGTCGGGTAAAAAATGTCAATACTTGTCAGTCTCAACCAATTCATAGAGATTATGTTTGTACAAGTAATAGCAGACCACATCATTAGAGCATTGGAGACTAGTTGAGTACTACTAAAACCACCATCTTGAACTTTCTAAATGCCCAATTCAAAAAATATGACAAGAATAACACAATAACAACCTTTTCATTAAAGTTATATATATATGATGTTATGTTTATATAAAAAAAAAATATGGTTTTTAGTCACATCCAATCCAAGGATATTTTGTTTGTTCAAGTAATAGTGGGCCACAACATTGGAGAATATTTAGAAGTTCAAGATGATGATTTCTGTTGTGCCCAACTAGACTCTAAATTGTTGAAATCTACATAATTCCACCAAATCATTTTGCACAACTGTACACTATTATATGTGAGGAAAATATATATATATATATATATATGGAAGAAGATGAATAGAGGATAAAAGAATTGTTCAATGGAGGTCTAGCAAGATTATATTTTACCTATAATCTTTTTGACAAGAAGATGTATATTATAATAATAATAATTTGATGCAAGAATTTGAAGCATATGCAATAAGTGCTTTGTAGAATCCAAATCCTAATATCCCCTCCCTGGAAGGAACTTCTACAAAGGCATTGTAGAATCTCCCTTAAGGAGAAGGGATATTTGGGTTGGGATTCTATAGAATTCTCAACTAATAAGAGACATCAACTTGCTAAAGTGCTTATAGGTAAAATTAATCTTATTGGACCTCTATTGAACAATTCTTTCAATCACAATTCATTAGGTACAAATGCTTGGTCTCATCTACTAAGATGAATATATCAATTCTAGTGGAGACTGGTATTTTACGATTAGTTTCAAGATATTTTTTTATCATCAGGGAGGAACTCAACCAATTTTGTACAATATGATTACAAATATATTGGAAGTATATATTAAGCAAGATAAACTAGTGTTATAATGAAAATTGAAAAATATGGCTCATGTACTTTGTTTGTCTCTATAGTTATACCTCTTCATTGTGGAACACACTAATAGACAATATATCTCTTCAATGTCTCTTTTGTGAGGTTGCGATGATTGATATGACTAACTATGTTTTTATGTGGATGTGCATTGATGTCCTTGGATTATTGTTTTTTCACGATTCAAATGTGGAAACTTACACCTACATTTTTTTAGTTGATATATCTATAGCACATATGGTTAAGTAAACATTATCAATATTGTTGGGAATGTTATATTATTTATAGTGAAAACACATTCAATCAACTAACTAGTTGGGGATGATCGACTAGGTGATTGATCGAGTGAATGATTAATTCAAGTCGAAGGTTGAAGTGGTTGAAAGTTTAGTCGATTGGGAGTTGACTCGATGGTTGATAAGTTAGCCAACTGGATGTTCGATTTTTAGTCGACTGGTATTCGACTAATGGTCGAATGGTATTCAACTGGTGGTCGAAACTAGCGACAAAATCTCGAGAATTACAAGATCACAGATAATCATATTCATAGATCTGTAACCGTTTTAGGCACCATGAATTAGGGTTTTACATGTTGAAGATGCCTATAAATATTTCATTATGTAATATTGTCTAAGAGTGATGAAGATATTCATGATAGTCTTGTGATGGTCATGAAGTATGAATTCGAATTGGTTGTAGTGTTGTTCTTATGTTAAATCAAGGGAGTAGGATGATGAATTGTGTCATAGGTGTGGACCAAGGTTAATCATGTAACTCTTTATTTGGTGAATTAATAATACAATTGAAGAGCGGAAGTCACTCAAAGATTATTGGTTTTCCTAATTAAGGGTCTCTAAGGAAAATGTTTGTGTACTATATGTGATTTCCATTGTTTACTTTATGTCTTAATTATATATTCTCTCTCCTACTTGGTTTATATTCCTCTATATTTGGTATCATATCAAGGTTGAGAATATTTGAATAAGAGAAGATCTTGGCTTCAAGGGGATCCCTTTGTCGCTAAGGGTTCAACTCGTTCTTGGATCTATGATAAACCTAGGTCTGGTGGGAGTTGTAAGGATGTGATTTGTGCTTGAAAGAATGGAAATAAGTTCTAGGATAGAGATTGGGAATTTTAATGGTTGGAATAAGTGCAATAAAGTTAGGCATTACAAAAGGGACTGCAAGTCGAAAGAAATTGAGAAAATTCAAGGATATAATGAGAAGAGTTCGACTGAAATGAAGACTTATCTAGGGGAACAAGGAGATGTGTATTTGGCATCGACCAATACATAGTCAGATCATGATGTTTGGTTGATCGAATCAGGTGCATATTTTCATATGACGCCTCACAATGAATGGTTCTATGAATACAAGAAGTATGAAGGAGGAGATTTATTATTGGGAGATTATTCGACAACCAAGATTTTTGAACAATGTAGAGTCCAACTAATGTTAAACGATGGGAGGAGTAGAACCCTTACAAGTGTACCACATATTCCAGGTTTGGCAAGAAATATTATATCTATCAGTGCAATGGGTGATGCAAGTGTGCACACTATATTTGAGAAGGATTCATGAAAGATGGTCAGGGGAGCAATGGTCTTGATGATAGGATCTTGTACTGGAACCTTGTGCAAGTTGTTGGGGAGTGTCAACTCAACTATATGCAATAGTACGGTTTTTCTTGATGTCAATTCGATTGCAACTGATTAGATTGTTCCTCATCTAGTCGACCTGACAATGTTATAGCACCATAGGATGGGACACATTGGGGAAAAGGGACTTCAAGCTATGCACAACAAAGGTATGTTGGAATATTGAGAGGGGGGGTGAATCAATATTATTCAGTATTTTACCACTTTTAATCATAACATTTAATCATTAAATTTATCTATAGTATATCATCAATATATCATGAGCAATATCAATCAACATAACAAATCAAATAACCACAGATACACAGTACACCAGAATTTACGTAGAAATCCAAATGGGAGAAAACCACATAATGATTTCTTATATGTCAAAGATTACACTCATAGGAAACATGATCCAGGTGGATATCGATGGCCACCCACCTCTTCCAACTGGATCACATACAGTTTTCATCTTGGCAGTTTTTTTCTAGATTTTCGGGTCCTAAACTTCTAGGGTCGTTTTGAGGCCCTAAACAACGTTTTTTGGGCTTGCCACAGTCACACTATAGAAGGTGTTAGAGTGTGATGACAAAATATGTATTCCTTGGATATGTCTTTCCAATGGGATATCGTGCAACTAAAACAGAGATCGTATGCAAAAGTTCCAACCCCGAGACGTTGATGTACCAACTTACCCCATCGGGGCCCACATGACTTTTGGCACTTCATCTCCTAGGGTTAGGTTTTTGGATGTCTATTGTTTTATGATTACTTATTGATGCTAAAAATGCCTAGAGGCCTCATTGTAATGTGCTCAGGTGAATGCATGTAGCTGCCACATCTCTTCTCAGAGATTAGCTACCACCATTCAAGCAAGATTGTTTCATTCTGCATTTTATAGTTTCAACAGATTTATTTATTGAATAGAAGTTAAGTTTCATCATATCTATGTTATTGTTCTCTGTATATCTATGTTAATGTTATAGATTTGTGTTTCATTTTGTTCCGCTCATAAATTCAGATCAATGGTATCGTAGCGGTCTACTCTTCATTTGTTTCTCTATTCATGCCCCCAATGAGGTTAGGGGTATAAGAAGTTGAGTCTCGAACCAGTTGAGCTTTTGCAAGATCAGCCTCGCCGATCCTGATGACCACCCACGGGGGAAGAAAAGAGAGATGATGGGGTAGGAGATCCCTTTAAACTGATGCTCAAGAAATCCCTCGTGCGACAGAGGAACGAGTTGATGGACAATTTTTTCCAAATCCTTTGACAACTGCCAACATGTGACACATCTTCCTCGAGTGGAGGCGCCACCCCCTTCAAGGTACAGATCAATTTTTATATTCCTATATTTGAAGGTCAAATAAATGCAAATGTTATAGAAAAATGGTTAAACATTCTAGAAGGGTATTTTTTTGTCCATAACTTTTTCGACAGAGAAAAGATTATATTTGCACTCCATAAGGTTGTCACCCATGTCAAAGATTGGTGGGAGACTTTTTGTGAGAAAAAGGAAACATAGGAACCTACATTATTTGTAATCGCACCCACTTGGAGTTCTTTCAGGGATGTTATTAAGGAAAAATACTAACCTGTTGGAACTTATGACAACTTGTATACAATATGGACCATGCTACGGCAGGAAAGGGACCGAATAGTGCCAGAGTTCGCTAATGTCTTCCAGACCTTGCGCACCAAGCTGGGTATCAAAGACTTTGGGTGACATATGTTTCTCAAGCATCATGGTGGTCTGCATGGATACATATATATAGAAATGGAGTTTATGGACATCTCTTCATTGGGCGCGGCCTATCGATATATTTCCAAAATCAAGCAGAAGCTTAAACAAAAGACATGACAGTTTGGGTCTATGAATCCCTCACAGTAGAAGCAGGGAAAAGGTGGCCCCAACTCGCAGAAAAAAGTATAGAGAAAGGATGGATAGTCTTAAGACAACCATTCTAAGCCACAAACAAAGAGGGACAATCATAAGACAAAGAAAGACACTGGGAAGTGGTGCGAGTTCCATAAGAACCCTTGGAATAACACCATTGAATGTCACTCAAAGAAGTAATTGGTGGTCGAGGTGAAAGCCTCTGAATCAGATGTGGGCTCAGATCTAAGTTAGAACCAGAAAAAGGGAGACGGATCATTGGCGAAGAACCCAATGCCATTGTTGCTACCACCAAGGTCCAACCCGGTGAACTCGATGAACCAGAGGAAGGTGAGTGCCTCTTTCATTCACATATGTAGGTGAAGGGTACTCCACTGCACTTCATCGTTGATAGTGGTAGCCAAGAGAACCTCATCTCAATGGAGGTTATCAAGCGGTTGGCTCTGTCGAAAACACCACACCCACAATTGTACACCATCGGTTGGCTCCGCCAAGGGAGCGATCTCTACGTCATCCAATAGTGTCGCCTGGCCTACGACATCAAGCCCTTCAAAGATGAGGTATTGTGTGATATCACCCCCTTTTAAGTTTGTGATTTTCTTTTGGGCCAACCTTATTTATGGAAACGTCATGATGTATATGAGTCTAGGCCTCGTAGTGTTATTATTAAGGAAATTGTACATGATACCCAAGGTAGTCCCACCTACTGTCATTTCCTTGATCTATGCCAACCAATGCAAGAAAGCCATCTCTTAGACCATCAAGTTTTTCTTCTTCATGATTCATGCTCAAAGTGAGCGGAAGGTTGCAGCCACATCCATGGCCTCTGCAGCAGGTGTAACATCCCCAGCCACCATGCTGGGCAATGCCACTTAAAAATTTCTTAGTCTTTAATAGCTCTGGTACTAAATTGTAATGTACTCATTAACAGGGACTCAACATCATGCACTAGTAACATTCCCAGCCTGAGTTGGAGCACACCCTGCGCCATTACAAATCTGATACCATTAAATTAAATACTAAGTTTTGTATATGAACATAGTTAAGAGGAAATAGTAACAACATGTATGCAACATTGACAGTTCATATAGAATTTAACAATAGATATTCCATGATAGAAAACCCATAATTGCACACACAATAATTGAAATAAGCACATAAAAGTCACGTATCTCAGGAAAATAAACACCAACTGCATGCAAACCTTCCATGTTCCTCCTAGCCTTATACTGCACTGCTCATAACTCTCAGCAATGGGTCACCCCCGAGCTAGGGATAAACTCTATTAGGGAAAAGGGAAAATTGAGTCAGTCTAAGGTCTGATACGCAGCATAAGTGTTTCGCCCAAGGTGTCAACTGCTACAACTAACCTACAAACTCTCATTCCCCACATGCTTGTCCCACCCCAGAAAGTGTGCCTCTTCTCTGCTCAACATTCCCTCGGCTTCCCCACTTCCCTTCCGGGGCTTCAGCAACAGGCCAGATAGGAAGTCTCAGAGCCCTGTAGCTATTGCCCAACACACTAGGGAACAAATCCAAGTAGTCTCTCTCCCAGAGAACTACTCATAGGCCTGACAACTTGCTTCTTTTGTAATATGACCTAACCACTTCTTCTTCAACCCATCCCCCCCACGCTAATAATACAAGTGCAGGTTCTTCGTCACAGTCTAGTACCATCTGGTACAACTCACAACTGCTTTCCTACAACAACAATAAATACTTGCCCTCTTCCCCTTTGCATTGTATCCACAATATATATATGCATATGTCTTTTAGGACAATTGGCACTCCAAGGAACTCCCTTGTCATTATCTTCGAGACTTAGGATAGACATACATATATCCATTACTTTAGCTTTAAGAAATAATATTATAATACTCCAATGGGATTAAGCCCCCTAGATCAACCCCTTTCCTAGACTCTTAGGCGCCCCTTTCCCTTTTTAGTGGAGTTTATACCCTCATACTCATTTGTGGATTGGTCTGCATGCAACAGTGTGTTTTCATTAATAATATGAGTATTTACATATTACAAAAATAGGCTAATTGGCCTTTAGCATCCAGGCTCTTCGACCTAATAATCACATAATCCTTCTGGCCTATAACAACTTGGTTCACCAGCCTATAAAACATTTACATGTTTATATACAACTGGGGTTCAACCTAGGGGTATTACATTCCCCTCCCCCTTATTTATGTATTGTCCTCAGTGCAGAATATATACACATACAATCAAAACTTTACTAGTTTTCACAAAGATGTGGATACTCTGCCCGCATGGCCCATGCTCCCAGGTTGCATCCTCAGGACCTCTCCAAGTCCATTGGACCTTTACTATCCCTACGAGTCGATTTTGGATCTGCTTGATCTTTCGATCCAATATGCATACTGGATGCACCTGAAAGTATCCTTCCCACTCCACCTGAATCACATTCAAATCAATGATGTGATTAGTATTATGTACATACTTTTTAAGCAATGATATGTGGAATACATTATGAATACTCATTGATGCAGGTAAAGAAAGCATGTATGCTATAGGTCCCATCATTTATAGGATTTCAAACTACCCACAATAACGGGCTGTCATCTTTGAAAATTTTCCCAATTTCAGGAAACTTCTCCTGGCCTTTACTTTTAGGAACACATGGTCACCCACTTTAAATTCTCTGTGGGTTATGTTTCTATCATCATATATTTTATGTATGTCCTGGGTAGCCTTTAAATTCTACTTTATTTTTATCATTTTCTCTTCCATTTCCCTGAGTAGTTCTGGCCCAACCACTTCTATGTCCACTGGGTTGTCCCAACTTACAGGTGTGTTTCACTTTCTACTATATAGGGATTCAAATGGGTTCATCTTTAGGGATGATTGATACCCATTGTTATAATAAAATTCCACTAAGTTCAAGTAATCCTCCCATTTGGATGGTTTATCCATCACATACATCCTTAATATATCTTCAATCACTTGATTTACTCTCTATGTTTTCCCATCTTATTCTGGATGATAGGTTGTGCTAAAATTCAGATTGGTCCCAAAACCTTTGAATAATCCTTTGGGTCTCTTTCTATCACAATCGTATTGGGTATACCATGCAGTTGAGCAATTTCCCTTATATAAATATCAATAATGTTGCTTGCCTTGTGCGTGAAATTTACTAGAATAAAGTGGGAAACTTTGGTAATCTTTTCCACCACCACCATGATGAAAACATGTTGCTTGGTTGTTCAGGGAAACTTGGTAATGAAATCCATTGCTACCACTTCCCACTTCCACTCAAGAATGGGTAATGGCTATAGCAGACCAGCTGGGTGTCTGTGCTCATCCTTGACTTTTTGACATTCCAAACACTTGGCAGTATAATCATCAACATATTTCATCATCCTCAACCTGGGTGTCCAACATAAGGCACATTATTCATTTCTTTTAAAACCATGTTTTTCAATTCTTGAGAGCTTGGCACATAAATTATGCCCCTGTACATGATAATTTCATCATTTTCCAGCTTATAGTCTTCAACTTTCTGCTGTAAATTACCTTGTTGTAATTTTTCCTTTACTTTCATGTATTTCTGATCTGATTCTGTAGCCTCTAGAATATGTCTTTCAATTATGTTTGGTACATGCTAATGGTTGTAGCATGTATCTCATGCACCCTCCTGCTAAGTGCATTGACTACCTTGTTCTCCTTACCTTTGATATGATTTATATCAAAGTCGTATTCGCTAAGGAACTCTAACCACTTTCTTTGCCTGGAATTTAGTGTTGGTTGTCCGAACAAGTATTTCAAACCACTGTCGTCTATCCTTAACTCAAATTTAAATTTCTAGATCTAGATACATATCATTGTATCTTTAGAAATAATTGAGTTGTTATCGTCATTAATTGCAGTTTGGTCATATGTTAAAATGAATCTCCAGTAAATAGGGGACTTGATTCATCAAGTTTAAATTTGGATGGGTTGAATCATGTATGTGTTTAAAATATCCACATATGAGCACTTTAGTTGTCCAATTTTCATAGCTTGTTGAATAATCAACATACATGAAATTTATGTTTTTGTATTAATGTGAACACATTGAACCCTAAAATTCTTAGTTGCGTTGTTCACAGATTCCTATTCCGTCTTCCACTACTTAGACAGGTTTGTCTCAATTCTCATTGGGAGAGTTTGAATAAGATAGGAGTTCACAGGTATAATTGCATGTTGAAAACAAATTTAGTTATATATGAAAATTGCAATGTCATTTAAATTATTAATTTAAAAGAAAATTGTCTTACAATATATAATTTATTGAATCTTAGGGTATGGTGGGTAAGACCATGACTCAACCGACCATGGGAATGTCATATTCTTGTGTGGTTGATGATATTCAGGTTGTCACATCACAAGTATTACATGTTTCAAAATTTAAAACTACAATTTAATGTGTTAAAATCATTTAATTTTAATTTTCAAATGTACAAATTTGAAATGTGTTATAGGATAATGTGGAGAAGAGAGTGTCTGAGACTATGCTTGAAGAGAATGTGGAGAAGAGAATGTGGGAGATTGGTATTAAGGAGGATGTGTCTATTCATGATGATGCTTAAATGTATGTGCATTGCACATTTGTGAGTTTTAGTTTGTTTTTATGCTGAGCCTTTTATATATAAGTGTTCAAGCTTATTTGTGTTAATTATGATTTTTTTTTTTTTACTTTTTTGAATTTTTTTAGTTACAATACAAATTGCACATGATGCAAAACTTCTCTAATTTTTCCGCTTTTGAATGATGCAATATTGAAGTTTTGCAGTAGTCGAAATATGTAGTAGCAAAATTGAAGTTTTGTTTGATCAACTTTTTAATTAAGCATTTTCTATTCATAGAAGGGTTACTCAACATGTGTCTATATAACTTTTCAACGCTTTAATCGATCATTTTGAAATATATAGAACTCCTATATAAGTTTATCGTTGTCTAAAATGGTACATTCATTCTTATTTATGTTTAGATCATTATGCAAACCTAATTTTGAAATCTAGCAGTTGATTATATGAGAACATAATATAGATCCCACATCAGAAAGAGGGAAGATTCTAAATTCACTTGGATTTAACAATATGCTCTAGATACTGATCTTATTTAAGATTAGATCGTGAGCGTGAACTAGAACTATTCTAGATTTAAAAATATGATTGCATGATCTTATTCATGATCTTATTTATGTTTAAACTTTAGATCATAATGCAAGCAATTTTGAACTTGAGCATTTGATTATGTGAGAACAAACTATATCCCACATCATAAAAGGGGAATATTCTAAATTTTCTTCAATTGCATTCCTTGCCTTCTTGTCCAAGAATGGCGTAATATGGAGATTTGTGTTTTATGCATATAACAAAGTGAATTCCTTCTTGGGGTATTGTCAAACTCTTAACTAATTGATTACTAACCACAAAACAACATTTGTATATTTACAAATAACCTATGTATGTGCATGATCTCACTTATTTTTAGATGATGATGCATGCATATTTCACAGATCATTTGATTATATGTAATATGAATACATCCCATGTAGAAATATGCAAGATTTATGATTTTCGAAGAATGATTGAATATATGTGCAGATTTGTGTTTTCTACATGTACATGAAATATTATATGAGAACATCTATTCCACCTCAGAAAAAGGAGATAAGTATTTTCTTGGAAGAATGGCTTTTTATATGGAGATTTGTGAACGTTCATAGATACAAGTATTTTCATGGAAGAATGGTTTAATATGGAGATTTGTGAGTCCCTTATTTATGCATTGTCCTCAGTGCAGTATATATATACATACAATCAAAACTTTACTAATTTTCACAAAGATGCGGATACTTTGCCCGCATGGCCTATTCATGCTCCTAGGTCGCATCATCAGGACCGTACCAGGTCCATTGGAACTTTACTATCTCTATGACTTGATTTCAAAACTTCTTGATCTTTAGATCTAATATGCATACCAGATGCACCTAAAAGTATCATTCTCGCTCTACCTGAATCACATTCCAATCAATGATATGATTAGTATCAAGTACATACTTTTTAAGCAATGATACATGGAATACATTATGAATAGTCATTGATGCAGGTAAAGAAAACATGTATGCTACGGGTCCAATCCTTTATAGGATTTCAAACGGCCCACAATAATGAGCTACCATCTTTGAAAATTTATCAATTTCAGGGAACTTCTCCTGGCCTTTACTTTTAGGAACACATGGTCACCCACTTTAAATTCATTATGGGTTATGTTTCTATCAGCATAGTTTTTATGTCTGTCTTGGGTAGCCTTTAAATTCTGCTTTATTTTTATCATTTTCTCTTCCATTTCCCTGAGTAGTTCTAGCCCAAACACTTCTCTATCCACTGGGTTGTCCCAACTTACTGGTGTGTTGCACTTTCTGCTATATAGGGCTTCAAATGGGATCATCTTTAGGAATGATTGATACCCATTGTTATAAGCAAATTCCACCAAGTTTAATTAATCCTCCCATTTGGATGGTTTATCCATCACATACATCTTTAACATAACTTCAATCACTTGATTTACTCTCTCTGTTTTCCCATCTGATTCTAGATGATAGGTTGTGCTAAAATTCGGATTGGTCCCAAACCCTTTGAATAATCCTTTCCAAAAATTTGAGGTAAATTTTGGGTCTCTTTATGTCACAATCGTCTTGGGTATACGATGTAGTCGAGCAATTTCCCTTATATAAATATCAACAATGTTGCTTGCCTTGTACGTGAGATTTACTAGAATAAAGTGGGAAACCTTAGTAATCTTTTCCACCACCACCATGATGGAATCATGTTGCTTGGTTATTCTGGGCAACTTGGTAATGAAGTCCATTGTTACCATTTCTCACTTCCACTCAGGAATGGGTAATAGCTTTAGCAGACCAGCTGGGTGTTTGTGCTCATCCTTGACTTTTTTACATTCCAAACACTTGACAGTATAATCAACAACATCTTTCTTCATCCCCGACCTGGGTGTCCAACATAAGGCACATTATGAATTTCTTTTAAAACCATGTTTTTCAATTCCTGAGAGCTTGGGACATAAATTATTCCCCTATACATGATAATTTCATCATTTTCCAACTTATAGTCTTCAACTTTCTGCTGTAAATTACCTTGCTGTATTTTTTTCCTTTACTTCCATTTATTTTTTATCTGATTCTGTAGCCTCTAGAATTATGTCTGTAAATTACGTTTGGTACATGCTAATGGTTGTAGAATGTATCTCATGCACCCTCTAGTTGAGTGCATCAACTACCTTGTTCTCCTTATCTTTGATATGTTTTATATCAAAGTCGTATTCATTGAGGAACTCTAACCACCTGCTTTGCCTGGAATTTAGAGTTGGTTGTTTGAACAAGTATTTCAAACCACTGTGGTATGTACTTAACTCAAATTTAGAGCTCTAGATCTAGACACATATCATTGTATCTTTAGAAATAATTGAGTTGTTATCGTCATTAATTGCAGTTTGGTCATATGTTAAATGAATATCCAGTAAATAGGGGACTTGATTCTTCGGGTTTAAATTTGGATGGGTTGAATCATGCATGTGTTTAAAATATCCACATATGAGCATTTTAGTTGTCCAATCTTCATAGCTTGTTGAATAATCAACATTATACATGAAATTTATGTTTTTGTATTAATGTGAACACATTGAACTCTAAAATTCTTAGTTGCGTTTTTCATAGATTCCTATTTCGTCTCCCACTACTTGGGTAGGCTTGTCCCAATTCTCATTGGGAGAGTTTGAAGAGGATAGGAGTTTAGAGGTATAATTGCATGTTGAAAACAAATTTAGATATATATGAAAATTGCAATGTCATTTAAATTATTAATTTAAAATAAAATTTTCTTACAATATATAATTTATTGAATCTCAGGGTATCATGGGTAAGATTGTGACTCAACCAACCATGAGAATGCCATCCTCTTATGTGGTTGATGATATTCAGGTTGGCACATCACATGTATTACATGTTTCAAAATTTAAAACTACAATTTAATGTGGTAAAATCATTTAATTTTTATTTTCAAATGTACAAATTTGAAATGTGTTACAGAGCAATGTGGAGAAGAGAGTGCTTGAGACTGTTCTTGAAGAGAATGTGGAGAAGAGAATGCGGAAGATTGGGATTGAGGAGGATGAATCCATACCTGAGAAGGATGTGTCTATTCATGATGATGCTTAAATGTATGTACATTGCACATTTGCGAGTTTTAGTTTGTTTTTATGCTAAGCCTTTTATATATAAGTGTTCGAGCATATTTGTGTTTAATATGTTTTTTTTTTTACTTTTTTGAAATTTTTAGTTACAATACAGATTGCACATGATGTAAAACTTCTCTTCTAATTTTTTCCCCTTTTGAATGATGTAATATTGAAGTTTTGCAGTAGTTGAAATATGTACTTGTAGCAAAATTGAAGTTTTGTTTGATCAACTTTTTAATTAAGCATTTTCTATTCATAGAAGGGTTACTCAACTAGTGTCTATATAACTTTTCAATGCTTCAATCAATCATTTTTAAATATATAGAACTCCTATATAAGTTTATCATTGTCTAAAATGGTACATTCAATCTTATTTATGTTTAGATCATGATGCAGACCTAATTTTGAAATCTAGCATTTGATTATATAAGAACAGAATATAGATCCCACATCAGAAAGAGGGAAGATTCTAAATTCACTTGGATTTAACAATATGCTATAGATACTAATCTTATTTAAGATTAGATCATGAGCGTGAACTAGAACTATTCTAGATTTAAAATTATGATTACATGATCTTATTTATGTTTAAACTTTAGATCATGATGCAGACAATTTTGAACTTGAGCATTTGATTATTTGAGAACAGACTTTATCCCACATCATAAAAGGGGAATATTCTAAATTTTCTTCGATTGCATTCCTTGCCTTCTTTTCCAAGAATGACGTAATATGGAGATTTATGTTTTCTACATACAACAAAGTGAATTCCTTCTTGGGGTATTACCAAACTCTTAACTAATTGTTTACTAACCACAAAACAACTTTTGTAGATTTACAAATAAATTATGTATGATCTCACTTATATTTAGATCATGATGCGGGCATATTTCAAAGAGAATTTGATTATATGTAATATGAATACATCTCATGTAGAAAGATGAAATATTTATGGTTTTTGAAGAATGACTTAATATATGTGCAGATTTGTGTTTTTTGCATGTACATGAAAGATTATATGAGAACATCTATTCCACCGTAGAAAAAGAGATAAGTATTTTATTGGAAGAATGGATTTTAATATGGAGATTCTTGAACTTTCATAGATATAAGTATTTTCTTAGAAGAATGGCTTAATATGGATATTTGTGAGTTCCTTATTTATGCACCGTCTTCAGTGCAATGTATATACACATACAATCAAAACTTTACTAGTTTTCACAAAGATGTGAATACTCTACCCACATGGTTTATTCATGCTCCTAGGCCGCATCCTCAAGACCGTACAAGGTACATGGACCTTTACTATCCCTACGGCTCGATTTCGGAGCTACTTGATCTTTCGATCCAATATGCATACCGAATGCACCTGAAAGTATCCTTCATGCTCCACCTGAATCACATTCCAATAAATGGCATGATTAGTATAAGGTACACACTTTTTGAGCAATGATACATGGAATACATTATGAATACTCACTGATGCAGGTAAATAAAACATGTATGCTATAGGTCCAATATTTTCTAGTATTTCAAACGGCCCATAATAACGAGCTACCATCTTTGAACAACTTCCCAATTTCAGGGAACTTCTCATGGACTTTACTTTTAGGAACACATGGTCACCCACTTTAAATTCTCTGTGTATTTTGTTTCTATCAGCATAGCTTTTCTGTCTGTCCTGGGCAGCCTTTAAATTCTTCTTTATTTTTATCATTTTCTCTTCCATTTCCCTGAGTAGTTCTGGCCCAACCATTGCTTTGTCCAGTGGGTTGTCCCAACTTATTGGTGTGTTGCACTTTCTGCTATATAGGTATTCAAATGGGCTCATCCTTAGGGATGATTGATACCCATTGCTGTAACCAAACTCCACCAAGTTTAAGTAATCCTCCCATTTGGATGGTTTATCCATCACATACATCCTTAACATATCTTCAATCACTTGATTTACTCTCTTTGTTTTCCCATTTGATTCTGGATGATAGGTTGTACTAAAATTCAAATTGGTCCCAAACCCTTTTGAATTATCCTTTCCAAAAATTTGAGGTAAATTTTGGGTCTCTTTCTGTCACAATGGTTTTGGGTATACCATGCAGTTGAACAATTTTCCTTATATAAATATCAACAATGTTGCTTGCCTTATGTGTGGGATTTACTGAAATAAAGTGGGCAAATTTAGTAATCTTTTCCACCACCACCATGATTGAATCATGTTGCTTGGTTGTTCTGAGCAACTTGGTAATGAAATCTATTGTTACCACTTCCCACTTCCACTCGGGAATGGGTAATGGTTGTAGAAGACCAGTTGGGTGTATGTGCTCATCCTTGACTTTTTGACATTCCAAACACTTGGCAATATAATCAACAACATCTTTCTTCATCCCCGACCCCAGTGTCCAACATAAGGCACATTATGCATTTCTTTTAAAACCATGTTTTTCAATTCCTGAGGGCTTGGCACATAAATTCTGCCCTTGTACATGATAATTTCATCATTTTCCAACTTACAGTTTTCAACTCTCTGTTGTAAATTACCTTGATGTAATTTTTCCTTTACTTCCATATATTTTTTATCTGATTATGTAGCCTTTAGAATTATGTCTTTCAATTCTGTTTGGTACATGCTAATGGTTGTAACATGTATCTCATGCACCCTCCTCCTGAGTGCATCGACTATCTTGTTCTCCTTACCTTTGATATTCTTTATATCAAAGTTGTATTCGCCGAGGAACTATAACCACCTACCTTGCCTAGAATTTAGAGTTGGTTGTCAGAACAAGTATTTCAAACCATTATGGTATGTCTTTAACTCAAATTTAGAGCTCTAGATATAGATACATATCATTGTATCTTTAGAAATAATTGATTTGTTGTCGTCATTAATTGCAGTTTGGTCATATGTTAAATGAATCTCCAGTAAATAGAGGACTTGATTCATCGAGTTTAAATTTGGAAGGGTTGAATCATGTATGTATTTAAAATATCCACATATGAGCACTTTAGTTGTCCAATCTTCATAGCTTGTTGAATAATCAACTTACATGAAATTTATGTTTTCGTATTAATGTGAACACATTGAACTCTAAAATTCTTAGTTGTGTTGTTCACAAATTCCTATTCCATCTCCCACTACTTGAGCAGGCTTGTCCCAATTCTCATTGGGAGAGTTTGAAGAGGATAGGAGTTCACATGTATAATTGCATGTTGAAAACAAATTTAGTTATATATGAAAATTGCAATGTCAATTAAATTATTAATTTAAAAGAAAAATGTCTTACAATATATAATTTATTGAATCTTAGGGTATGGTGGATAAGACCCTGACTCAACCGAACATGAGAATGCCATCCTCTTGTGTGGTTGATGATATTCAGGTTGACACATCACAAGTATTACATGTTCCAAAATTTAAAACTACAATTTAATGTGTTAAAATCATTTAATTTTAATTTTCAAATGTACAAATTTGAAATGTGTTATAGAGCAATGTGGAGAAGAGAATGTATGAGACTGTGCTTGAAGAGAATGTGGAGAAGAGAATACGAGAGATTGGGATTGAGGAGAATGCATCCATACCTGAGAAGGATGTGTCTATTCATGATTATGCTTAAATGTATGTACATTGCACATTTATGAGTTTTAGTTTGTTTTTATGATGAACCTTTTATATATAAGTGTTCAACCTTATTTGTGTGGAATATGTTTTTTTTCACTTTTAAAAAAAAAATTAGTTACAATACAAATTGCAGATGATGAAAAACTTTTCTTCTAATTTTTGTCCTTTTGAAAGATGCAATATTGAAGTTTTGCAGTAGTTGAAATATGTACTTGTAGCAAAATTGAAGTTTTGTTTGATCAACTTTTTAATTAAGCCTTTTCTATTCATAGAAGGGTTACTCAACTAGTGTCTATATAATTTTTCAACGCTTCAATCAATCATTTTGAAATATATAGAACTCTTATATAAGTTTATCATCGTCTAAAATGGTACATTCAATCTTATTTATGTTTAGATCATGATTCAGACCTATTTTTGAAATCTAGCATTTGATTATATGAGAACATAATATAGATCACACATCAAAAAGAGGGAAGATTCTAAATTCACTTGGATTTAAAAATATGTTCTAGATATTGATCTTATTTAAGATTAGATCATGAGCGTGAACTAGAACTATTCTAGATTTAAAAATATGATTACATGATCTTATTTATGTTTAAACTTTAGATCATAATGCATGCAATTTTGAACGTGAACATTTGATTATCTGAGAACAAACTCTATCCCACATCATAAAAGGGGAATATTCTAAATTTTCTTTGATTGCATTCCTTGCCTTCTTGTCCAAGAATGGTGTAATATGGAGATTTGTGTTTTTTGCATACAACAAAGTGATTCATTCTTAGGGTATTGTCAAACTCTTAACTAATTGCTTACTAACCACAAAACAACATTTGTAGATTTACAAATAATCTATGTATGGGCATGATCTCACTTATGCTTAGATCTTGATGCGAGCATATTTCAGAGAGCATTTGATTAAATATGAATACATCCCATGTAGAAAGATAAAAGATTTATGGTTTTTGAAGAATGACTTAATATATGTGCAGATTTGTGTTTTTTGCATGTACATGAAAGATTATATGAGAACATCTATTCCACCGTAGAAAGATGAGACAAGTATTTTCTTGGAAGAATGGCTTTTAATATGGAGATTTGTGAACTTTCATAGATATAAGTATTTTCTTGGAAGAATAGCTTAATATGGATATTTGTGAGTCCTTTAATTTGAAAGAGCATTTGATTATATGAGAACATTTATTCCATCGCAGAAAGAGGAGATAAGTATTTTCCTGGAAGAATGGCTTAATATGGAGATTTTTGAACTTTTTGTATACACAAGTGAATTCATTTTCGGGGTATTATCTAACTCTAAATACTAAAATTGGTTACCAAGCACACACTTTTTTTCTTTAAAAATATGCTAGATCTATGATCTTACTTTGTTTAGATCATGTAGGCAATTTTGAAAGAGCATTTGGTTATAAAAGAAAATTAAATATTTATGCAAAGAATGGCTTAATATGGAGAATAACTATTTTGGAAGTTTGGGAACTCTGTGATATAAGTTTGGTTTTAAAAAAAATGCCAAAAAAGTATAATAAAAAGAGAGCAATAATCTTAGATCTATGGAACTCCGGTTGGGTATGTTATTCTTGCTCACATGGTTATGTTATTCTTGATGATCTGCTTGGGCCTGTTAGTTTTTCTCATTTCTTATTTAATAAAGTTAAATATCTTTAAAATATTTGCTAATAAAGTATATTCTAATATGTGTTATTGGTTTTTCTTTTTATTGTTACAATGATGTTTATATGCTTGGTGGAAAACGAGCATGGATGCTTGAAGATGAAACTTCAACACTCTTGGTATGTCAATTTTGCTTGAATCATAATTTGTTTTATTTAATCTAAAATGGGATGTGTACATTTTATTTGAAATTTGTAGATATATTTTATTTAAAATGTTTAAGTTTTAAATTTGAGAAATGTTGGTTTTTTTTTTTTAGTTTTTTTTAGGTATGAAGAGATCTATCTCAGCGATGGCTTAGAGTTGAATTTTGGAGTTAAATGTTAATTGCCTCTCAATTTTTGTTATTAACCTAAAATGCCTTTGGAACCTATGTATTTGGTTGTGTAGTGACTACAACTATGCGAACTTTCAGTGTGTGTGTGTGTGTGTGTGTGTGTGTGTGTGTGTGTGTATGTGATTTTTTTGAACTCAAATTATTAATTTATTGTTTGATCTTTGATTTCTCTTATATTGTTTATGATGGTGAAACCTGACAATTTATGTTCTATGATAAATGGTTTATATTGTTTATGATAGTGAAAGGACAATTTATGTTCTATGATAGTGTGTTGAAATTAAAAATGATTTATTTCAATATAAATTAAAGGGTTTAATTTGGAAATATTATATAATTTTGAAATATATGAGATCTAAAGGGTCAAGATTCATTTTGAAATATCATATATCATGTGCAACTATATTGAACTCATTTTGCAAACATCTTTGAAGGATGACAAGACCATGTGGATTTGTCTATACTTCATTAATCAATGCATCTTACCAACTACCTTTTGTGGCTTGCATTGAGACAACTTTCAATTTTCAGTAAAAGTACTTCTTATTTTGTACCAACTACCTTTTGTGGCTTGAGTGAGACAACTTTCAATTTTCAGTCTTCTAATTTTGTAGCAAAAATGAAAAAGAATTTGTCTCTAGAAAATAAATCATGAAATGGTAAAAAAGAATTTGCAAAGGAGGTAAACTAGCCAAGATTAATTTTGAAATATCATATATCATGTGCAACTATATTGAACTCATTTTACAAACATCTTTGAAGGGTGACAAGACCATGAGGATTTGTCTATAATTCATTAATCAGTGCACCTTACCAACTACCTTTTGTGGCTTGCATTGAGACAACTTTCAATTTTCAATATAAAGGTACCTCTAATTTTGTAGCAAAAATGGAAAAGAATTTGTCTCTAGAAAATAAATCATGAAATGGTAAAAAATAATTTGAAAATGAGGTAAACTAGCTACAAAAACAACAACACTATGAAAATAGTGGTCTTTCAAGACTACTCTTTATATGTATTCAACAACTTCCAAAATTAACTATAATGAAATACATTGTGCCAAACATTGGTTAAACTATGTGTCATGTTTCATTTTTTTTTAATTAAATGGACATATATCAAATGAAGCTATGTAATCATACTATATCACCCAATTTAGTGGCATATCCAAACACAAATATTTTGGTAATGTTGGTTTAAGATAATATTCTATCAACAGATTTAAATAAGCCCTAACAGTCTATTTCAATGGACTCTCCTAGGGTACATGTTTTTGAACCAATGGATATCTAGATCCTAGCTCATAGAAGTGTTAATTAAGAATCATAAACAACTAAGAATCATTGGATGTGATAACTTTACATGTTCTATTCTATATATATATATATATATATATATATATATATAATATTCCAAAAAATGTATTTTTTATATACAAAGGAATAATATATTAAGCATAAAACTCTTTGTTTCTAATCCTCACCTAATACACAAGTTTTTTTGAAAATGTTGAACACAAGTATATGCAACATATTTATGGGCTATGTTTTGTGTAGATCATAATTTTTTTGAAAATGTTGAACACAAGTATATGCAACATATTTATGGGCTATGTTTTGTGTAGATCATAATGATTGCATTGTATTTAATACAATATCTACAACACCCAAGTATGATGTTCTCTCTATCATGTGGTGGGATAATGACAATGATGATCAATTGCTTCATTTTATATACATAGTCATTTTATAACTGTTTGATACTTCGAATTGTTTTAAGTAGGAATTATTCTTCATGGTTATATTTCATTTTTGGTGAAATATTCATTAAACTTATATGTACAAATTTATAATTGAGTGGGATATGAGACCCTTTATATGAAACTATATAAACCTTTTAAACCCAAACATAAATTATAATTGATATCTAGTTATATGTGCGAAATTGTGTTTAATAAAGAAGTACATGACAAACATTTCATTAAAAAATTATGGAATGTATTTCACTTGTTTAAAGAAATCGTAATGGTATGCCATCTTCAATTATTTGTTCATGGTTGGCTTTTGACATTTTCCATTTTCTAACTTTTGTTTTTTTCCTTGATTGGACCTCTATTAAATTTATGCGTGTTGCACATACCAAATGACTATATTAACAACTTATGCCATCTTATTGATAATCTTGAAAGTGAACATGAATATCGGTTTGATGGGTTTCTTGAAAAAAATAGTCTTTCAATACGACGGATCATCTTTCATATATAAAACCATTATCATCAAAATCTTCTAATAACCTCATATTTCTTTCTGTGCATCGCATCAAATAATATTTCACGTTTTTAGTGTTGTCTACAGGTGCAACCACGACAAAGACATCTCATGCAAATAATTATATATGTTCCAACAAGAATTTCACGTTAGATTAACACACATGCATGTGCCATTAAACTCATCGACTATATATAAATTTTATATATCCAACTTACAAGTACATCTACAAGTTGTTTAAATATTTAACAAATATATTTTCAAACAATTGAAACATGATCTACCTTCTCTAACAAGATCAGAAACTCTATCGCCATCAAATGACACTATAGTTTCATTTGATTCCATCTCCTCTGAGCTTGCAAGTGGCATTTTCCCTTTTATATTAAGTTCGGTATGTCTCCAAGATTTAACATATTCCTCATTTTCGTTTTCGCAAATCTCTATGGATTTTATGTCCTCTATGCAAATTGAACAAAAACAAGAATCATTTCTTCTATCAAATGTAAACACATTTTGATGGCGTTTTGTTTTAACTGAATGCACTTTACGCGTCCCATGCATTGTACCAGCCTCATATGGGATTGATCTATTTACATCTTGGTTTCCAACATACCAAAAATACCTGCACAAGACAAGAATTTGTTAACTTGAAATCTATCAAGAACATGATTGAAGATCATATAAATTTGAACATGTGAATAAAAACATCTTGTGTACTTGTGTAACATGTATATATACACTCACCTTTGCACATCCCTTGATGGATTATTTTCATGGCTTAGCGCCAATTTGCACCATTCAACAACTTGATCAGCGTATTCAAATCGATTGGCATGAAGGTTCATCTGATACCTTCGAAGTGTTTGTTTTACACATGCCCCTGCACTATTGTGCTCTCCTTTTCCATGACCAGTCTCAAAAAAATTCCAACAATGTGTAATGTTTGATTTCTTGTGAAGACGACACAACCAATAGAATGATCGTGAAAAATTGACCTGACTTGCACATCCATCTGACTATATCCAATGTCGATCAAATCCGATCCCGCATTCTTTCAATGAATCATAAAATTTATCAAAACAATGTTGTACATAATGTGTATTGTGTGCTTGATCATCACTTATATAAAAGTGATATTCTTTAATAGCATGTCGATTTCCATTGGTGTTTTCTATGTTATCAACATTCTATTGAGCATGTCTATATAGAACATGGAAAAATATAGTGACTTGATCAGAATGATAATCATGCATTAGTATGCATTTGTAGTTAAATAATATGATGGCCACGATATGTTCCCAACATAGAGTGATCCAAGGGTTCATATTCTCCTCAATCTTAATGACTACATTGATATGTGGCTTAACACCCAATTGGTCCATGATCTCTATTTAAAGAGCATGGAGGGTGATTTGCCAATGATCGATTGTGAGAAACTCTCTTGTAAATATCTCTGTAATATTTTTCTTTTGCATTAATAAATTTCTCCAAGTGGCCACATTGGCTGGGGCCATGGATGTTTCCCCATAGGGGTTTTACCATGTCAAAACTTCGGTGTGTTGATATTTAATCTGGTTGTGTGAGTGGTTACCGAAGGTGTTTGTCCTCTATTGGAATACATGTGTTGTTGAACATGAAGTGGTTGAAATCTAACCAGATGGCTTGTATTCATGGGTTTGGTAGTAATGTCATAGACTATGTGATATTAGACATCCCCGTATACAACCAAATAGTAAATTTTGACCTCTTAAATGACCATGAGCCAGACTCTGATCATGAACCTTTAACCCTAACTCTAAACTTAGTCATGCACAAAAGTCTCATTGAAGAAAATTTTGATAATAAAAGCAATTGATTTTTGACAAAAATAAAGTTGATATGTTTTTAATGATTTAAATAATGAACTAAATATCTTATGAAATAAGAACAATATTGGCGATCTCTATCATGATTTTACAACAACCCTATCTACTTCCATCAACAAGTTCTTTATCGATGTGTTATGTAAAAAAGAAAATAGAATGGCCAACATTTGGTGTGATAAATAATGTAATATTGTTAGAAAATCTATCAAGGATGCTTCTAATGAGTCCTTAAAATATGACAAGATAAATAGATACAAAGACTTAATCAAAAGGGAAAAAGGTGTTATATAAATAGAAAAGAAGAGAAGCTTTTGCACTTATCTAAGGTAGATCCTAAGAAATTCTGTAGGAGAATTTTGACTCATAAAACTAAAGAAAACAATATGATTCCCTTGAGTGACTAGATGTCCCACCTTAAAAATATTTATGAATCCCCTAATGTTATGGACAAAATTCAAACTATTTCTATAGAATACATAGAGTTTGGGGTTAAGAGGCTTGCAAAAGGGAAAGTAAAGGACATTGAAGGCTACCAAGTAGAAATCTTAAAAATTGGAGGGTCTATCATCATCCCTCACATCCACAAGCTCTTCAATTTAGTAGTCAAGCATGGCTTCCCTAAACCCTAGACCCAAAGCCTCATTGTACCTATTTTTAAAAGCGGGGATAAAAACAACTCCTCTGACTATAGGACCGTTATGATCAACCCATTTTTAGCCAAGTTATATGGAATTATTTTGGAAAAGAAGATCAACGTCATGGGTAGAAAGTCATGGAAAAATAGCTAAAGGGAAGGCTAGATTTAGGAGCTGTCATTCAACTATGGACCACCTTGTTACGCTAAGGATCATTGCAAATGAGTGTTGCAATAATAGAACCAATATCTGATGTTGTTTCATTGACTTTAGAAAATATTTCGACACACTGTCGAGGACTAACCATTGGAATAGGTTAGAAGAGATAAAATTTCATCTCGAGTTCAGAGCAACTCCGATAAGGTTGTATGAGAACATTATTTCCAAGCTTAAGAACACTAATGGTTGGTCGAAATAAATTAATTTTAATATAGGAGTTAAACAAAGTTGCCCCCTATACCAGGTATCCTTTTTGGCATATACATTGACAAGTGAGAGGGTTGTTTGGAAGAAAAAGGTTGTGTCGACCCAACTCTCATTGGTATAGTCATCATCCTTTTACTTTACACTAGTGATATTGTTCTTATGGCGATGAGTCCCTATGATCTTGACAAGCAATAAAAAAATCTCAAAAATTTGTGCTCTAGTATGGGTATGGATGCTAACTCTGACAAAATAAAGGTCATGATAATTAAATCCAAAAAGATCATTTACACTAATAAAACACTTCTTCGTTGTCCCTCCAAACCTCTGCATTACTCTATAATCCACGACCAACCACTCCATCAAAGGATATAATAATTAATACATTAACAATATATAATACTCACTAAGTTATTAATGTATCGATAATTATTTGACACAGAAATACCAGTAAACACCATTATTTGGAGTGAATGTTATATTTGGCTCTATCTAGTTTCTTTTATGTTTTGTTTACTCGTAGCAGTGAGGAAATAATTCATCGTTAGTCTTTGTTATGACTTTTAAAGTGAGATCCGAATGTGAGGAAGAAAATACATTTTAATATATATATGCATATTAAAATAACAAAATGAAATTGTATGAATATAATACATTTAAAATTAATATATATATACATATTTAAATAACAAAAACAAATGGAAGATTGTCAAAGTGGATCGTATGGAGGAATACTATATATATACATATTTAAATAACAAAAACAAATGTATGAAGACAGGAAGATTGTCAAAGTAGATTGTCTGGAGGAAATCGCGTGAGGTAAGCCCTTTCCCACTTATCGTCCATTAAAATAAATTGTTTAAGTAATTTATATTTTATTTCTATTTGCTGGATATTTTGTTTAAAGATTGAATGTGACTAAAATCTTATAAATTTATTTAAGTTCAAAATTTTTGAAGTATCGAAAGTGATCGAAAAAATTAATTTAAGTGTAATTATTTTGATATTGTTAAAATGAATTATTGGTGTGTTTTTATGTAAGTGTAATTATTTTGATATGGTTAAAATTAATTATTGGTGTGTTTTATGTATAGTAAAAAATAGGTTATAATTTAAACGTTTTACTAAATGATTTTTTTTTTGTGATATTTTTTTGAAGATATTTGTTTGAAATTTGGTAAGAAATTGTCAAATAGATTTGAGTTATTATTTTTGTATAATCTCAGTGTTAAAGGGGCTTTTCAGTAAGCAAAATGGATTTTAAACAACAAAAAATTAGTGATTTCGTGCAAATTTCTTAGAATAGTTAGACAACGCCCAAAAATAGTGTCAAATGAAATGTTCTCATATTATTTTTATTTTAATAATTGATATAATTTAGTTTTATTGATTTAGTTAAGTTTTGGCTAAATCATTGGGGAATAAAAGATGTTATTATGTAGAATACTGATGAGCTACATAGTGAGATTAGGTGTTGGACCATTCCCAAAACACCATAGCATGAAAGAATATGTCACCTTTGTGACACCAAGAGGGTTGAAGATGAAAAACACTTTCTCCTGGAATGCCTTGAGTATACCCAGATTAGATCTCAATCCCCAAAACACCATAGCATGAAAGAATATGTCACCTTTGTGACACCAAGAGGGTTGAAGATGAAAAACACTTTCTGCTGGAGTGCCTTGAGTATACCCAAATTAGATCTCAATCCCCAAAACACAATAGCATGAAAGAATATGTCACCTTTGTGACACCAAGAGGGTTGAAGATGAAAAACACTTTCTGCTGGAGTGCCTTGAGTATACCCAAATTAGATCTCAATTTCAAAATATCTGTCATAATACTAACCTTCATAACCTTCTAAGTCATCAAAACTATAGTGATCTTGGAATGCTTCCCCTCATGATTTTTGAGCATCCAAATAACATTATAAAGAAATCCACATAATCTCTTACATTTTTTAAGGTCAGAGAAACCAATTTTGATCTCAATGAATGTTAACCATCATCATCATCATCATAAATATTTTTAAATAATTAACATTTTGACTTATATGACATTTGTCATCATTATTGTATTTTAATTTTATATGATATATTATATTGAAAAAACCATGTATAAGATTATAAAATGCACTTAGTTTCTTTCACTACAATCATATATCTTTTCCTCGTCCTGTTTAAAGCACCACCTTACAACCTACTTTAAAGTTAATGTACATGAGTTATTTACAATGTATAGTGTGTGAAAAGACACGAATATTTGTTTTCACCATAAGAAAGAGAATGTCCTAACTGTATTTGAGTTGTAAAGGTACTATTGCTCTCCTGTGGCTCTCGTTATAGCAAAGCTCATCTCACTTTACAAATCCACTGGATTTTGTAATTTTCCATTGTCTATAAATCCACAGAAATTTGCAATTTTCCATTGTCATGTTGAAATGAAAGTGAAAACACAAGTAAAATATGAATAAAACCCTAACTTTGTGAGGAAGAAAGAAGTGGTGGCCAACGA
Organism: Picea sitchensis; assembly: GCA_010110895.2. Classification (NCBI taxonomy): domain Eukaryota; kingdom Viridiplantae; phylum Streptophyta; class Pinopsida; order Pinales; family Pinaceae; genus Picea; species Picea sitchensis. The sequence continues at coordinate 240,268 of SNQJ01S0001409.1, read as the reverse complement.
GACTAAAGTGAAACTAAATAATACGTGGGAGGCATTAAGGTGTGGGAATGGAATCTCTGCTTTTTCATGCCTTTGGTTTCTAATCACCGTAATTGGCAACGCAACTCATGCTGTGAAGAAGGGAAAAAAGGCAAGGGAAGGAGACCACAACGAAAGTGCCCGGAAACTCAGCGAAGCAAAGGAAAGTTTCATGTCGCAAAATTCATACCAAAAGTGTACAGTTCAAGATTTTATAGTCAAAAGTTGCATCATATATACCATACATACATGCGTTTTTGGTATGATAAGGGTTCTGTATAAATGCGGTGCCCAAATCCCAATCCCAATCACTGGGAGTAACCGAGTGTGCGTGTGCGTGTGCCGGTTTTCTATTTCTATATCTGTCTCCTCCATCCGTTCCTATGAAATGAAACGGTGAGGAGCGAGGCGTCTGGATATTTCTCGTCTTCTACACTCACACAGACTGAATGGAGTGGGCAATTGGTTCTCCAGTACAGTCCATGAGCTGTTGAAGGGAGAGAATCTGTGGGTCATTTCAATTTATTTGTTCATTTATGACCACTCTCTGGCTTCTGTAGTATTGTTTGTTTCAGCAGCTCAGCTCGCTCACTCATGGCCAAAGATGAGATTCTCAAGGCAAAGGTATTGTCTCCACTTCTGCACTTTCAATTTGTAGTTAGAAATAGCATGAGGAAACTGCAATATTCATATTCAAACCGGTGTGCTGGTGTTTCAGACATGGGTTTTGAAAGTTCACATACACTGCGAGGGATGCAAGAAGAAAGTCAAAAAAGTTTTGCAGAGCGTTGATGGTATGTCATTGTATATTTGTCTAGCGACTGAGGAATCGTTTGCTGGTTAATACGTGTGGGATATATGTGTATTTGCATTTACATTTATATGGAATCGTTTGCTGGTTAATACATGTGGGATATATGTATATTTGCATTTGCATTTATATGGAATCGTTTGCTGGTTAATACATGTGGGATATATGTATCTTTGCATTTACTTTTATATGGAATCGTTTGCTGGTTAATACATATGGGATATATGTATATTTGCATTTACATTTATGCTTATATTTAGTGCAGGTGTTTACACGACCACTGTGGACTCGGCGCAGCAAAAGGTTACTGTCACGGGAAATGTAGACTCTGAGACTCTGATTAAGAAGCTACTCAAAACTGGGAAGCACGCGGAGCTCTGGTCGCCGGCAGAGAGCCATGGCCATGGCCATCCTACGCCCAGCAATCAGCCCCTCCAGCAAGAGAGTAAGGAAAAGGATAAACCAAAAAAAAGTGTCAAATTTGAGGAGAAGGCCGACAAGGGCAGCGAAAGCGGAGGAAGTAAGGGCAGCGGCGAGGAGACTCATCATGTAAAGGAAGGCAAAGAGAAGGGGAAAGAAGCAGAAGTGGATCCAGGCAACAAGGGTGAAACAGGCGGCGGCGGAGCTGGGGAAGCGCCGAGCAATGGCGGTGGAAGTGAGGGGAAAAGCGCCGATGGGGACAAGAAAGCGAGCGGAGGAGAAGCAAAGCAGAAAGGAGGTAGCGGAGGAGAGAAGAAAGGTAGCGGTGGTGGTGGTGGAGGAGGAGAGAAGAAAGGTAGCGGTGGTGGTGGAGGAGGAGGAGAGAAAGAAGTGGGGAAGGGGGAAGGGGGATCTGGTGGCGCCAGTTCTCCTCCTCATTCTAAAGATGATCATCATGAGGAGGAAGTTAGTGGCAGGGTGGTTGAAAGTAGCAGCGGCGATGTGGGTGGCAGTGAGCAGGTGGTGAATACAAGCAGCACAGTAAGCGAGATGAGGATGCAGATGCAGATGCAGCAACACAGAACACAGTATTATGAAGCGAACAACTATAACTATTATGAAAGTCCAGACGACTACAACCACGGTTACGGTTACGGCCAAGGCCACGGCCACGGTCACGGTTACGGTTACGGCCAAGGCCACGGCCACGATTACGGTTACGGCTACGGCTATGACAGAGGAGCGCAATACCCAGCTGCTCCGCTAAACCCAAACCCCCCCCCGTACAACAACCCCTATCCCTATGAAGACCCTGCCACGTCTGCAGGTGCAAGTGCAGATTACACCACCATGTTTAGCGATGAGAATGCCAACGGCTGTTCCATCATGTAATAATTATGAATAATATTATGTACGAAATTCTATTTATTTCAGTGAGAGGGTTTATATTATAAATGGAATGCGTGGACTTATGGGGTCTATGCCCTCTGTATAAATTATTTGCACATGATATTTCTGAAGAGTTTTGCATGGAACTTGTGGACTTAAAAAAAAAGTATTTTTCAGCATTGTGTGGTTGGAATGGTTTAGCTGTATAATCTGGCAATAATTGAGTAGAGAGAGGGGGGACGGAAGTAGTTGTAATAGTGTTTTTAATGACGTGGATCACATTTATTTTAATTCTTGGGAGTGGTGCTGATACGATTTCCACTTGTGTTGGATTTTTAATCTAATTGCTCTTTAGTGGTCGGTGGGTCAAGTGAAGCTTCTGTCCTTTTTGAAGGTGGGGTTCAATAAATTTAATATATATATATATAAATAAGTTTTTGTCCTTTTTGAAGGTGGGGTTGATTAAATTTAATATATAGAAATAATGTGCACTTTGCTTTTAAAGTAGAGGTTTAGGTTTAGCTGCTGACAAGCCACATGATCACTCTACTTTACTTTTCATAATATGTTAACTGAATCATTTCTCACCAATTAAATACTTGTTAGTTGTGTCATTTGCTTTGTCATTATCATAATGTAATGGAATATGTGAGGTGGGATATGATTAGGACCACATTATTTATTTATTACCAAACTATAAACAATGTCTTTTTGTTTAATACCAAACTATAAACAATGTCTTTTTGGACATAACCGCCTTCAAGGATTCAAGTTACATCGATTATATATATATATATATATATATATTAGATTAATTAATTATACAAAAGGCATTCATTAAATTATTTATTTGGTTTTATAATCTTAAATTTCGTGAGTGGATGTAACCTTATTACCTCACATTTTGGGACAATCTGTGGTTTAATAATTGGTCCTCCTCACGATCTCGAGTTTATCCATATCTGCCTTTGGGACAATCTGTGGTTTAATAATTGGTCCTCCTCACGATCTCGGGTTTATCCATATCTGCCTTTAATTAATTAACATGAAATATCACGCGAGTAATTAATTACTTAGCATGAAATAGGTATCAAATTGTAATACATTGTTTTCTAAATCTATGGAGAGGATGGTTCGATAAAAGACAATGGTTATTATAAGAGATATAATTTATCAAGATATAGATTAGATATATTATTAAAAATTATAACATGTTAAGTTACATATTTATAAGCTATTCACAAGCTTCATCTCGTGCGATTCTAAGGTAATCATAGATTGGTTAAATCATAAAAGTGAATTGCTGGTGAGTTTCTTAAAAGATTAGAAATAAAGAATTAGACTACTGAAAAGTAAGTTTTCCGTTATTTAATTTTTTCACATCTTTCATGAATTCAATAAAGAAGTGGATGGACTCTCAAAGCAAGCATTACTTGAAGGAAACATTTCACTTCATTTGTCGTCTGGAGGAATGGAGGGTTTTCATCGTCATATAAATATCTATTAGTGAATCTTTTATTAGCTCATCTAGAAAGATGTCCTTAGTATTATGTGGTTTTTGCTAGGAGGACTTTTTGCTCTTATGGTTTGAGGTGTACTCAGTTTTTTGGATTTCTTGCCCAGGTTGCTCTTTTGGAGAAATTAGATCCTTTTTGGAGCTCTAGTTTTGGATGTATTGGTGGTATCCCGCAAGATTGTTTCTGAATAGTATCTATTTGTATAAATGTAGGAAGATTGGAATGACTTGAAAGTACCAAGGGATGTAAAAATTATATCATCTTAATATAATTGTACTAATTTTCTACCCGAAAAAAAAGTTACATATTTATAAAGGTATATGGAAATTATAGAATATTAATTAATTGATTGTTATTTTAAATTTAGATTTCCCAATTAAAGTTGTATGATTTTAGTTTGTGTAATATGGATTTTAAATAATTTATTTGGATTTAATTTTATTTTTTTTTGCTAAAGAGTTATTACTTCTCTAAATTTATGAAGAGAACTATTTCATCGTTTCAATTTTAAGATTAAAGTTGTATGACTTTAATGTGTGGAACAGTTCAAGTGGGTCTTATGGTTAAGAACATGTGTTTTCTCTTAAGAGATCACAAGTTCAAATTTAAAAAAGGTAAGGTATGTATACCTCAATATTAGTTAAAAATAATGTATAACTATTCTTCGCTCTCTATGTAAGAAAGTAAATAAATTTTAGTTCATTTTAGAACCCACATTGTTATTCTTTCAAAACATAACATACCAAAAATAAAATAATTTACTTATCTAATGTTCTTACAAAACCTTAAAAAAATATGGAAACAAAAAAATTTAATTACATTTTTATTTTTTAAATCTTTTAAATCTAAAACACTCTCTTTATGAACATTGTCAAATAAATAATTATCTCAAACCCAACATTCTTCAAACTACTTATACTATTCAAACTACTCATGCTATTATCATGATGAAGAATTAATACACTATCTTTTTCTCACCATGTTTCCATTCCAAGTCCCATCCATTACCATCATCATGGTAAAGGATTAATACTCATTATTTTTCCCACAACAATTCCATCCAAATCCCATCCATAACCTTGATCTCTTTTCTTTATTGTAGTCATATTAGTATGAGCACCACTCACATCAAAATTGACTTCCCAATCATACCAAAAAATATATATATATATATATATATATATATATATATAAAGCAAGCTAACGTTTAATAATGTAATCATAAATCTAAAGAAATAAATGTGAAACATTCCCATCTGAAAATGATGTTTCAAAATATTGAAGGGGCAAAGTATTATTAGTGGAGATCAATTAAAAATTGAATATCTTTGGATAAGACTATTTATTTACATTGGATAAGAAAATTTGTTTATATGAAATTGTAGAATTTAGTTTAAATCTTAACTTGAAATACTCTCCCTTTTGGACATCGAAGAGTTAGAAATATATTTCTTTTACATACGAGATATATTTTACCATAAAATGTAAAAGGTTTTTCAATTTTATTATTTAATGGACAAGAATAAATGTAAAGGGGTTTTTAATTATATTACTCCGTGGAGGAATAAATATTTGGAAGAAGGGGTTTTTAATTTTATTATTTAATGAAGAAGAATAAATATTTGTTGCAATGTTAATGGAAGAAGGGGTTTCTAATTTTATTATTTAATGGAAAAGAATAAATATTTTTGACATCAAAGTTAATGGAAGAAGAGATAAATATTTTTTGAATTTGAATTAAAGGTTAAGATTGACTTCCTAGATAAGATATCACCACATAAATTATTATTTTTAAGTAGTTGACTTGTTAGATATCTTTGGGGTTATGCTTCTTAATGAGCGTCGACGTTAGGCTTCATATACCTTGGTTACTATCCACAGATTATGGGAAAGTATTCAAAGGGTTTTTTGCAACGATTTCTTTGAGGGGGGAAATAAGTAGTTGACTTTCCTTCTACATCCTATATGTAGCTTTAGCTAATGTAATCTCCGTGACTTTCAAATGCTTATGGAAATATTGGAGAAGTTATGCAAAAATCCAGAATTGTTAATATGTAATGATCTAACTTTTGTATTCATAAATATATAAGTTTTATGTTTGTTTATTTGTTTTAAATGGTTAGGTATGTTTATTTATGTTTTTTTAGCTAAGTATCTTCATAAATTGGTTGTCTGATTTTAATGGAAATAATGGAAAGGTTATGCAAAAATTCAGAATTGTTAATTTAGAATGATTTTGAACTTTTGTCTTCATAAATATATAAGTTTTATTTTTGTTTATTTGATTTAAATGATTGGACGTGCTTATTTATATTTGTTTAATTAAGTATATTTATAAATTGGTTATTTGATTTTAATCTTCTATTTAATCATATTCAAACCCATGGATTGATTACTTGTTTGTTTCTTATATTTAATGATACCTATAACATGTCTGCCTTCTAACTTATGTGTGTTTTGTTTTGCTTTGTTTATGTTGTACAACTTTTATGTTTATTTCACCTCTTCACAAAAATTTATTTCTTAAATTGTTAAAAAGCATAACCAAAATATATTCTTAGTTTCTTTTATGTGGATTTTGTTTAATCTATATAGATTATAATAATCCTACTTTATTTTAATTATTAAATTTATCATTTCAATTTCTACTTTATAGTTAATTAAATTTAATATTTACAAGTAGTAGTATGATGGATCGACTTTATTTCTATTTAATTATTAAATTAAATATTTCTATTTTATTTCTATTTAATTATTAAACTAAATATTTTAATTTTTATTTGATAATTAATTAAAATTAAAATTTACCAAATAGTATGATGGAACTATGGATAAGCTTTTTTTTGGTTTTCAACTTGTTTGACTATAAGCATTTATATTGTTGTTTATTTCATGGAAATAATAAAATTAAATATTGGTATCAAATTCCTTAAATTAGATATGTATCAATTTTGAAGCTATTAGATCTCATCTAAGACACACTTTACATGTTAGGTGCTAACTTCGAAGTCATAAAAATATTTTTCTATTTTATTATTATTATTATTTTGATTTTGGTTTTATTTTTTAAAATGATACACTTTGTTATATTTGTAAACTATTTATGATTGGATAAAAAAATACTTAAATTGCTTGGAAAAACATAAAGAAAATTGCACAACTCTTCTTTGTTATACTCTTTCTTTTTTTAAGTTAAATAACAATAATAATAATCAAATTTTAAGGTCACGACCAAGCCAGACACCAAATTGATGTATGAGACCCCCTTGTTTGTGGGACAAGAGGGGGTCCTCTGTGCAATGATTTGACTGCTAAAGTCTACGGAGGTATACATACCCTACCCCCTTCTGGATTTGAACTTGTAACCTCTTAAAAGATAACACATGTTCTTAACCATACACTTCTAATTTCAAATATTTTACTTTTAAAAAAACTTCAAATTCATCTTTCACTTTATGGAACTCTCATTTTATTACTTTGGTTCCAATTTTGTAATAGTTTCTAATTCTAGATTTCTTATTCAGTAACTCTTAGAACAGTAAGTGTGAAATACAAGGAAGCTTGAGGAGGAAGCATCCCCATTAAATGAACCATTGGGATCCTTAGATATATTATACTAAATAATATTGTAAGTTAAATTAAAGCAAGTGTCTAAATCAAGCATTAAGATCCATTTTAGAGTCTTATTATCTTTGTGTTAATGGATGTATTGTGTTGATTTGAATGTTCAAAATATGTTAATGTTGAAGTTAAAATAATTTGGCTACCTTAGTGGGGTCATATTTCAATGCACCAATATAAATAGAATTACAAATGAGTTTAACACTTACTCTTTCTATTACATCTCATTTCATAGCTATCTAATACAACCTGAGTGGGCCTAATGGTTAAGACCATGTGTTTTCTCCTAAGAGGTCACAAGTTCAAATCCAGAGGGGGGTAGGGTATGTATATCTCCATAAACTTTACCAGTCCTTGTCCCACAATCAAGGGGTTCTTGAACGTGACCTCAAAAATATATTATTATTATTATTATTATGCTTCCAAAAGAGGTTTGAAGTTAAGAGATAAAAGAATGTTTATGAGAATTCTACAAAATATTTCTTAAGTCGTAAGGCGACTCACCCTTTTGAGATATCCCAAGAAGACTCACCCTTTTGAAGAAGACATAGGATTCAAAAGGGTATCAGACCCTATAAGTAAAATCAACTCATCATCCTAAGAAATCCCAACTTCCTTGGGCAAAACAAGTTCTCCATTATTAGAAAAACAAACATGAAATATTTAAATTATACATCTTAAACTAAAAGAAATTATGAAGTATTTCTTGTCATGTTAGAACCAATTTCTCATGTCATGGAATAAGGAGAGATTCGTAAGTTCTCTATTATTAGAAAAACAAACATGAAATATTTAAATTATACATCTTAAACTAAAAGAAATTATGAAGTATTTCTTGTCATGTTAGAACCAATTTCTCATATTATGGAATAAGGAGAGATCCGTCTCCTCATTTCAGCAAAAGGATTTAAAGATATATCTCCTACTATATATCCAAGTGGAATAAAGGGTGGAGGTCACCTCTAATAGTTCTCCCTTGCTCCCTCCACCAATCAAATAAAGAGTGAACAACTCTTTCACTCTAAAAAAATATTCTAAAATCATCCCAAGTAAGAAAGATAAAAAGAAACTCTAAAAAAATATTCTAAAATCATCCCAAGTAAGAAAGATAAAAAGAAGTAAAAAAAAAAAAAAAAAAACCCAAAAATAAAGCCTTGTGAATGTAGTTAACAATAGGCCATGCCTTTGGGAAAAAAACCCAAACCAAATAATATATGAAGATTATATCTTAGAACCATGTGGAACTTGAATCCATAACAAAAATAAAGCTCTAAACTCAATGATCAATAATATATGAAGATCATATCTTAGAACCATATGGAACTTGAATCCATAACAAAAATAAATCTCTAAACTCAATGATCAAGAATTAAAGGAAAACAATGGTGCTTATTCAAGAAACGAAACAAAGTTAACTTTAGAGGCTCTGCGTTTCCAAAAAAGGATATGGAAAAGTTGAAAGTGCGCTACTAAAGAAGAAAGAGGTCTCTTGGGTCAATTGGTTGTTTTATGGGACCTAATTCTCTACCAGAATAATATTGAACTCAAAAGTAGACCAAATAATATTGAGCTCAAGAGTAGACCATTAGATATGTGATATTATCTTTCAAGTTTCCAATATTTATTCTCGCAAAATGATGTTCTAGAAAAAAGGAATTCCTCTCTAAAATTTTCTTTCTATCCCCTCCTAAATAGAATAATAGTAGGATATTTAACCTAATTCGTATTAGAAAGGATAAAAAAAAGGGGCTCACAGTGAAAGATCATGTAGAGAACTAGTAGAATATCTTCTATAAAATTTTGGATTTTAGGACATCAAACCTATAAAAAGAAAATTTACTTGCACAAATAAAATGATTGGTCTTAGATTCATAGCTAAAAGGTTTGATAACTTTTTAATCCAAGATTTTTTCCTAAGTTATGGGATATCTTTATCTTTCTCCATTATCCCCTAAACAATATTCACTGAAAGGCTTATTACCTTGCACACTATTTACCAAAATCAAAATTGTCATATTCCTTTTAGATTTATCCCCACTTAAGGGATTTGATGAACTAACTTAGTCTACATGCCATAACCCATTGAATCTCTTTCTCTACAAGGCCTTTATTTTGGAAAAAAAGTGAAGTTTCTAAAGTAAAACATCAAATCCAATGTGTCTGGTCTAAATGTTTCCAAAAATATCGTGAGAAGATTTTTTCTATTACTGAAGAAGAAATTAAAGACCCAAGTTATACTCATTCCCTCCACAAATAAGAAAGATAAATTAGCTTGAATTTATCTTAAGCCCAAATTTAGGAGCAATATTCTTGGAGATAAAGATCTATATTATTATCGTGAAAAGTTGGGGATAAAAAACACAAAGTATTTTCGTATATATGGGATAAAAAAGGAGAATAAAATATTGTACATTCTCGTAATATCATCTCCCATGGTTCCCAAATTTAAGAGAAATATTCTTGGAGATAAAGATCTATATCGTTATGGTTAAAAGTTGGGGATAAAAAACACAAAGTATTTTCATATATATGGGTTAACAAAAGGAGAATAAAATATTATATTCTCGTAATATCATCTCCCAATGGTGGGGTGGCAGGTGCAAGAGGTATCATTCTTGACCCCATAGGACACATTAAGATTAGCTTCGCATGGATTTTAGGCATTTCCACCAATAATCAAGTGGAAGAATACTCCCTTCTCCAAGGTGTTCAGATTGCCAAGGAGAATCGGATCCAACATCTCGCCATCCTAGCAGACTCCATGAACACTATAAGATTCCTGATCAAAGGGACCCTAACACGGGATGCACAATTGAGAAATATTGTCAAAAAAAAAGACGTATCCTAAGGGATATACCTCAAGTCTCATTCCACCACATCATGAGGGAAAATAAAGTCTCATTCCACCACATCATGAGGGAAAATAATAGCTTGGTAGGCTCCCAAGCCAACCTGGCCACTTTGAACTCAAAAGGGACTATTAGGATTAATGGGAGATCATTCCATCATACAATTCCTTAATTAATGAAGGTCATTTCATAATCAACGCATGTCATCCGGGTGGCGCACTTGGGTAGGAAACAATATGTCAAGTCATCATTGTACCTCATCGACGCTCATGAGATATCAAGCCAACCTTAGCCTGATATCACCCAGGTGCATTACTCGCATGGTCATGGTGGGATAAAGTACAGGGCATTCAATAATTCAGTTATGCGGGAGAGGCTCCAGTGTGTGTGGGATTTTCTTGATGGGATGGATTCAAGGTTCATATGATTGCTAGGAAAACATTTCCATCAACATGTCATTATGGTAGTGTGTAGATTTCACATCGTGTGCCCGAATTCATTGTTTTTGTGTTATTCATATGTTGAGCCTACGGAGAACAGATCCATCAAAATTATTTGGGGTAAGGAAACCTTAGGTATGGTAGTTGTTTGGTGGCTTGAGGATTGCTTCGAATTCAAGGAGACAAAGGTGTTTGCAGGAGGTCCCAATTTCTTTCTCACAACTTTGGGCGCACGATTAGCAAGACAATGTCACTTGCAAACGTATTTGAACCTGTCACTCAGACTTCAGGAGAAAGCTCTGGCATTGGGGGCTCTTAGGAGATTACATGTGGGACTCATTGTGTTTGGTTTGACAGTTCTTCCCAACCCAATTGGTGAGAGAAATCTCCAGTCTGGAATCCAGGCATAGTCACCAAGCAGTCTTGGAAACTCGACATGGGGAGTTACGATTTGGTTTTGGTCCCCTTCAACAAAATTTGTAGCAGCTCTTTGTTATATTTGATTCAAATGCCTTGAGGTCGTTTCAAACCCCATGAAAAAATGGAAGATAATGAAGAACTCTGACAATCTCTTAAACAACTCCAAATTTCCTTTCAGGGACTATCCACATAGGTCTATCTCATACTGGATATTCTCAATTAGCATCGGGAAACCATAAGGCATCAATACGATGAGGTTGATGCCATCTGGTCTCAAGTAGACCACTTGCAGGAGCAGGCTGCACCGATTCCCATGGCAATTGAAGAATATCAATCCACCAACAGATCCTCCTCTTGAACTAAAAGAGTCATTCTGGACCTGAACATCCCTTCTCATAACATAGAAGAAGAAGAGAAGGACCCTCTAGATCATTTCCAGCCAGGTAACTAATGTTTTTCAAATATATATGTATATTGGGCATCTTTTTTAGAATAGTCACTACCAAATTTTGGAATGTAATCATCTCCAGTGGAGATTAGAAATTCAATAGGATAGATAAGACTAAGCAATTCTAACCTTGCCTACAAGCACATTTTTAAATATTTTGTACTCCTTCATGTGCTCCTGCCGCAAACTCTTTTTTATTAATATAATATCTTCTAGTTTTTGTTATAAAAAAAAATATCATCTCCCAATGACCCTACCATAGAACCTTAATTTTTAACATATCTCAAATCTAACCTTTGATTATTTCAAAAAATTAATAATTGAACCTAATGTCTCTAGCGTGGAGGAGAAAATTTTCCTCCTTTCTGGCATTCCTAAGATCATGTTTTCCTACGACACTTGTAACATTTTCAATCCAATTAAAGTGTATGAAGTAAAAGAAATTATATTCCCTATGAACCCATATCAATATGTAAGTCCTAATAAACTCTTTGAAACATTTTATAAGAAACACTAGCAAGGCATTCAAGATGATATAACTATGATGCTCGATAAAAACCAAAATTATAAGGAAAGTAAAAAGAGATATTAACTCAAAATTTGTCTCTCTTACCCCAAATATTAGATCCCTTGCGATTTTGGAATATTTAGACCAATATCCCCATGTAATGCCTCTTACAAAAATCTATTTCAAAATCATATATGTAAAAGTAAAACCTCTACACTCTTAAATATTTTTTAAGAACAAGGTGACTTTGTCCCTAATATACATATATTTCATAACATAATAGTAGATTAATACAACATGTAGGAAAATCATGGCAATAAATATCGACATGTATAATGTTTTTGACAAATTAAATGATAAGTTTATTAAAAAAATTAAGATTCTTTGAATTGTCTAAAGATATCATCTGTGACCCTTCCACTTGCTTCTTGTAGAGTTTTGATATCTGGGGATCATTAGAATTCATTAAATATTACAAGTAATATGGAGAAGGGTTATTCAACCTTTTTCCATGCTATAGGTAAGAAATTTAATTTAATGGCAATTGGAGTCTATTAAAGAAAACGATAGTGGAGAAGGGTTGGATGGTCATTTTTCTTTGTCTGGTCAATCATGTTAAATTTGTTTTGTTAATTATGTTAAATAAGTGAATCAATTACGTGATTGGTATAACAATATGAATGTAATAAATTCTTATCAAAGAATGAATACAATCCATTAAAACAAACTAGAGATGAAAAAGGGTTAATCGACCTTTCTCTTTCTCTTTTTAATCACATAAAATAAAATAATTTGTTAGTTGATTGCCAAAAAAAATTCACAAAATTCAACACCAAATAATATATAAGCTTGGAAAATTATAACAAAATCAACATCTTAATAAAACTTGGACAAAACCTGGGGTGGAATGTG
>SNQJ01S0001409.1:170103-221862 GCA_010110895.2 Picea sitchensis | reverse complement strand
TGGAGGCATGTTCATAGAATGCATCAATAATTGACATCTTTTATCACGGAAGCCCCGATGAGCCGAGTTGTCAAATTGTCCATTGTACAAGTTCATGAATGATGGTCTGAAGCATTTATGCTTTAAATGAGTTGAATGGTAAGATCAAAGAAGAGGAAGAGAAAGAGCGCAGTCCGGAGGCATCAGAGTGGGTGTAGGAGCTGATGAAGGCCAGACAGGCGAAAGTTAAAGTGTTGCAATTTTTTTGTAATAGTGTTTAAGTATTATAAGTTTTTTAATGTAAGCATTAAAGGGGGGTGTTAGAGATAATGCTTCATTAATGGATTATGTTGAGTTGGAGATTGGTTTGAAGATTTGTAGGAGGATGTTGAGATATTCTCTCAACCTATCCCTCCAAGAGTGGAGTTAGTTGGATCTGAATCCAACTATATATACCTATGTAATCTCTATGTATTTGTGTGCAATAATAAAAACTTTGTGTGTGTTTTCTGTGAGCTAATGAAAACAAACCTTCTTGTTAAAAATTACACCTCATGAAAAAGAATGCGACACCTTTTATTGATCAAGTTGTCCCCTTCTACTTAATCTATTTTAATTGTTTTTAGGTGATAATGACAATGAAAATGAGAATAGGACGAAAACAATCATAATGATAAAAAAGAGAGTAAATTTCATATGTTATAAGAAATGCTTTTGAATGTGTATATACTTCTAAATGCAATGATTATGTTATTTGAGTTCATTTATATATATCACCTCAAAATACTTTGAGGAATTATATAAAAGAAATGTTTTGGAAAACTTTTAGAAATGGTAGCTAGAGCTATAGACTTCTAAAATATTTGGAGCTAAACACTTATTAGGATTCCATCACATAAATATGAGAAAATCAACTAAGATAGGTGTCTATTATACTATTGAGTTTCAATACATTTTTATTTAATTGGAAAATTGAAATGGGAGAAAAAATAACTTTCATGTTTGGCTATGGTCTTTTATATTCGATTGAAGTTTTTGGAAAAAATGAATTTTAATGGGAATGATACCATAGCATTGATTGATAAAAAGTTAGTGCTATTCACAAGAACTAATTAGAAAATTTCTTGATTGTGAAATGTTATGACCAAAATTTTGATGATAATGATGAGTGATTGATGACTACTTTGTGACAATTTTTGTCCCAAATAGATGATAATGTTCAAGATATAAGGCCTTCTCTTTTAAACTTAAGGTGTATTGGAAATTTTCTCTTTGTTAATATGACCATGGTTTTGCTTGCTTATAAATTATATTATGAGATGGATTGAAATGCCATGTTTTCTTTACTCTATCGAGGTTAATATTCTTTTATTGTCTTTCATAGTTAGCTTTGTAAGGCCTTGAGAGCTTAGCTTGAGTGCGTCCACTTCCACCACAACTTGAATCGGGCAGGCATGACGCTCGATGTGAATGAAGAAACATATGTCTTCATATAGGGGAGACTTGGGGTTCTTTGGGAATGCAACGTGTCAAGGGACAACAACACCCAAGTTGCCTTGCGACACAAGTCAGACAACGAATGGTTTGACGAAGGGTTGAGGGAAATACTTGGGCACTCCACCAAACAAACGAAATGACTAAGGCATGGGGGGTGCACTTAGGAGAGTCGACCCAACTCACCTAAGGGGCGTGCACGCCCAAGAGAACGAGTTGGTTCGACAGATGGGGCGCATTGGTCCCAAGGGGTGCGATGGTTGTGCATGGGTTTGTTTGGCCGGTCGGGTCTGCGAAGGAGTGCAGAGAATTGTTTGGACATGGTTTCGAGAAGGGATGCGACACCCCCAAAGGACACGATGGTTTGCAATGGTAACCTTTGGAGAGCCTATAAGAGAATAAGAGCGCACAACCAAGGAAGGCAATTTTTGTCAATACAAGGAGAGTAAGAGAGCTTTGTGATTCTAAGGTAGACAAAGAGGAGGAGCTCCCTTAAGGATCCAAGTCACTCCACATGGGAGGATTTATGTTTCCTTGAGGTTGATTCATTGAATAGATTTGGTAGAACTTCTCTTGGGAAGATTTTTTCTAAGTTTGGAAATGCAGGTCTATTGGAGGCATGTGTGAAGTAGAACCAAAATCTGTGAAGCTTGCGGAAACGAAGAGGAAGAGTATGTGAAAATGAAGAGAAAACAAGTCTGAGGTTGAGGGAATGTATGAGGTTCACCACAGGTGGTTGCAGAGAAAGTTGCAACATAGAGTCTTGTGGTGACGAGTTTTTCATGAGTCTCTTGGTGAGGTGAGGTGAGTCGTTTGACTCTGTCGAAGTTGTAAACCAATTCGATAGTTCTCATGTTGTAATTGTTCTGCAATAAAAAATACTTAGTCATGTGTTAGGCATTGTTTTTTCCACCCATACTATATCTATGTTTTTCTTGTATGTTTCGTTGTTGTTCTCTTGGTTTCTCATGTTCTGGGATGTATGCTTAAAATTAACTAAGTGTTAAAGTTGTTAATGAATGTCTAAGTATACAAGAGTTTCACTAGAGTAAGAGTGTGACTCGCCAATAGCCTAGAACAGAGTATGGGTATAATCTAGGTGAAGAGGTGTAGTCTGGACAAAGTATCCTTAGTGTTTCCAAGTGCCACATGCCCTCAAGAGGTGCATGATCATAAGGAACGTCACGGGGACATGACATATGGTATTAGAGAAAAATTTGAAGATAGTTTGTTGCGAAGGAATTTCAATGGGAAAGTTCATAGACTTGGTGAACGGTTTGGTGCAGTGAAATTGTTCATCACAAACTTTGCATCAGACTTACGACAGAGGTCCGGTTGACGGTGCGATGGGAAGGTTGAGTTGGGTGCACACCTTGTGTAGACCGAGAAAAGAGTTTGTGGTAGAACAAAGCACTTGGATAGGGTGGGTGACCGTAGAACTCATTATCGCAAAATTGATCACAGAGGAAAATATGGTTGGTTTGATTCATGACGGAAAATAGTGTCGGACCCGTTGTGCACACCTTGGAGAGACCAAGCACATAGTTCATTGGGTGAACCGAGCACTTGGGCAAGGCAGTTGAATGCAGGATCTGTTGCACGACTTGTCGCAGAGATAACCACAAAAGTGATCATAGAAGCGAAACGTTAAGGGTGATTGCAGAAATGATCATAAAAGGGGAGCATTTATGGGTTGAAATGAGGTGAAGCACTTGGGAGCATTGGACGACCTGGGGTGACTTAGAGCATCTCTGCATCAAGCAGTGGTTGGGAACATTTTCATCGTGACGTCTTCGTGTCATGCATCATCGAGAACAATAGTTGAGTTGAGCTAGGTTGTTAGACGATCCCAACCTTCCGACGAGGTGACTCTTTTCAGAGTTACAATAGTCAATTATAGTCAATGGTGCCTTGAAGAGGAAGCAGTCAAGGTGCGGAGATGGAAAGATATTAGAGACGATTTTGGTCAGTTGCATGTGAAGTTTGGGACTTAGATGGATTTTGGAAGTGGATGAATGGACTTAGCCTTGTATTGCAACGAAGGTCTTGTAGTCTTATGAATCTACGAACGGTGGTTGAGGTGAGTTCATGTGGAGAGTCGATTTCTTGGGTAGGTGTAGGTCCAAGACAACATAATTATAACATGGTTGCAACAAACAATGTCGTTTGAAAGGTATGGTTGGATTAAATTCTTGCATTTTCCAAGTGTTTCAGTGATTTATTTGAAGGGAAACCGAATGACTTGTCGGTTCAAGTGCATTATGTTTTCATGGTGAAAATCGACAAACTTGAGGGTGACTCAAATGGTGTAGATTCAAAGAAGTCTTGTAGCAGTTTGGGACGCCTTGGTTAGGAGAACGTGTAGAGAGCTTATGATGACTTTCTTGGACGGGTTATGTGGTGGACTTAGTAAGATTTGGATGTAGCCATGGAGGTGGCTTGAGGAAGCTTCCTAATTCCTTAATAAGGTACGTTGAATAGGTCGCGGGTAGTGAAGTCTGTACATGAAAAGTTGAAAGGATGGGTTAGGAATCTTGGTGTTTGATGCCTTAGACATATGTGTTGAGTTGGGTGGTGACTTGACAAGTCGCGGTGACAGTGCCAGACTTTGTACGCTTGTAGCAGGTGCAAAGCAATTCACTCTAGGAGACAAAGGGAGTCAGCAAGGAAGTCGACCAAGAACTCTTGGCAGTCAATCTGAATGGGAAGAGCACAAACCAAGTGACTTGGGTGGTGTTCGCCCGCCTTTGGTATGGGACATCGGATGAGTCAAATCACACCTTGGTGACTTGCAGATGATTTTGTGATGACTCAGAGATCCGAAAGGGGTCATTGGTTGAGGTTGGAAAAGTATAAGTTCAAACATTCATAAGGAATGGAATTACTTTGAGGTGACTCATTCTACTTGGATCACTTTTGATAGTTTGCTGGGACGTTTGAGGAGTGTAGGCATGTTGGCTACACTCATCATAGATCCTGAGTTTCATTGAGGTGACTTGACATAAGGAGGTGAGTTGATGACTTGCCTTCATTTGGAGGATTGTTTGGAAAGGCACATTGCAACATGAAGAGATTACTTGGGAATGGGTGTTTCTCCTTGTGTTGGGTAGAATGGTTAAGGGTGGAGCCTAACCATTCCAAGGCATAGAGAGGTAGACACAACAACATGGCCAAGTGATATAGTGTGGCAAAGACAATCTAGACGTGCAATTCTTGAGGCATATTGGCTAACTATTCCATGAGGAAGACAACAGAGACAAGTCGTCACACAAGACCTTGTTTTGGAGTGATTCCATAGTGCAATCAAGTGAGGGGCGACCTTGCCTTGGTTTGAGAATGTTGCAAGAATGGACCAAATTGTGGAAGGAATTTGGAGTACGAACTCACCCGTAGGTTCAAAGTGCAACACTTAGACATTGTGGAGGATCTCCTTGATGAAGATCAAACGATGGTAGAAACAGTGAGGCAACGATGGACACTTGCCTTAGTATTTAGAATTGGATAGAGTAATGAATATGCGACAAAAAATGCTAAGTTCGAGCATGAGGAAGTTCATTCTCATGAGTTAGGAACAACTGTTGGACCAGTTACCCAATCAGTCCAAGGCATGGGAGATATCAGTGTGTGGAGAGATGGAAGAATTTGTCGAAGTATGTGGAAGAAACAAGATCACATGAGTTCAACACTTAGGCATAATTTTGAAGTGAATTTGGAAACAATCAGTTGTACCAGGCATCGACAACAACAACAGAACCAATAAGGAAACAACATCACAACGAAAGAGTGCAATAGAGTTGGGTGACTTTCATCCTTGGATTTGGGTGAAGAAACCGGATCATGTGGATTTGAATGCAGTACAATTTGGTTTGTGGAAAATCGGGGTTTCCACTTTGACAGAATTTGGGGTTTCTAGTTGGCACGAAACTTGGGGCTTCCAACAAACTTAGTTGCAATGAAGGCACACGTTGGGCAGAGACTTGGAGATCACACATTTTGTGGATTTTTTCAAGGACGACAATGACTTGAGGTTGGGGAGGATGTAATTCCTTGGTAGATTATCTCAGTCGCATGCACTTCCACCATAGTCCATATCGGCCAGGCAAGATGCTCATTGCAAATGAACAAACAAACATCTTCATACAAGGGAGAGTTGGGGTTCCTTGGGCGTGTGACGTGCCAAGGGACGACTCCACCCAAGTTTCCTTGCGACACAAGTTAGAGGATGGATGGTTTTACGAAGGGTTGAGGGAAAGACTTGGGTGCTCCACCAAATGAACGAATCGACTAAGGCATGTGAGGAAGACTTAGGAGAGTCAGACCGACTCACCTAAGCAGAACACACACCCAAGAGAACGAGTCAATTTGATGGATGGGGCGTGCTGTCATGACAGACACACAAAATTTGGGTGTGTAGGTCCCAAGGGGCACAATGGTTGACAAGCACATGGGTTTGTTTGGGCGGCCAAGTCTGCAAAAGGGTGCGACAATTCATTTGGACATGGGTTCGCAAAGGGGCACGACATCCCCAAAGGACGCGATGAATCACGATGGTGACCTTTGGAGAGACTATAAGAGAACAAGGGCACACAACCAAGGAAGGCAAGTTTTGGCAAGACAAGGAGAGAAAGAGAGCTCTGCAATTATGAGGCAGATGAAGAGGAGGAGCTCCCTCAAGGAGCCAAGTTTCTCTACATGGGAGAAATTTTGTTGTCTTAAGTTGGATTCGTTGACAGGGTTGGGGGAACTTCTCTTGGGAATATTTTGGCTAAGTATGGAAATGCAGGTCTATTGGAGGCATGTGCGAGGCATAACTGAAATCTATGAAGCCTACAGAAACGAAGAGGCAGAGTCTGCGGAAATCAAGAGACAACAAATTTGTGGTTGAGGGAACGTATGAGGTGCACCAAAAGTGGTTGTGGAGATGCTTGTGATAGAGAGTCTTGTGGTGACAAATATGTTCACAAGTTTCTTGGTGAGGTGAGGTGATTCGTTTGAATTTGTTGAAGTTGTAAATCGAGCCGGTAATGCTCATGTTGTAACTGTTCCGCAATAAAAAATACTTAGCCCGGTGTTAGGCACGATTTGTGTTGCCCGCAATATATCTATGTTTCTTTTTTCTGTCTCATTTTTGTTCTCTTGTATTCTCATGTTCTTGGATGTATGCTTAAAAATGACTAAGTGTTAAAGCAATTAACAAATGTCTAAGTATACAAGAGTTGCACTAGAGTAAGAGTGTGACTCGTCGGTAGCTTAGAACAGAGTATGGGTATGATATAGGTGAAGAGGCGCAGTTCATATGAAGTATCCTGGGTGTTTCTAAGCAACCAAGTGAGAAACGACGTAGTGTTTCATGTGCTCAAGAGGTGGACGATCGTAAGGCACGATGTGGGGACGTGGAAAGATTGTATTTATCAAGTCAAAGGTTGTGCTATTTTTATTATTGATTGATTTGTTTAAATTATAAATTTATGGAGTTGAAAGATTGATTTTAGTTTCTTTGAATTTAAATATATTATTGAATTTATGGATTTTTCTTCTACTCCAAAAAAAAAATCATTAATATTGGGAAAGATTTTTGCTTGAGTTCTAATAGGACATAACAAGACTACACCACAATGAATACAACCCAACATTGTGCATGGTTATTTCAATTATTACAAATGAATGATTGTCCATGATGTTATTGGTGTTGCACAAGAACATTTTGATATCATTTTATAGTTTACATATTTACATTTTGCAAAGATAAGTTACTTAATGAGAAATTTCGATTCACCGTGGAACTTTTGTGTTTATTTAGGGTTGACAAAAATGCATAGATAGTATTGAGGAATCACCCATGCACACTCGTTATGGAGGTTTTCTTCATATTTATAAGAAAAATATGGAAGTTGTTTTAGTTATGTCTGGACACATATACAATAAATCCAACATATTGTTTAAAGATGAAGTTTACACAATTATAGAGAAAATAGTTAGAAAAATTGATTCCAACTACCCTTAAGTTGGGAACTTGACGATTCACTTGAAATATATTGCTTGATAAAAACAATTGTGTGTTCCTTTCTTGAGGTTTTGCGACCTTGTTTGAATGTGATGCATTGCTTACAAATATTCAAAACCATTATCCCTAACTATGATGAGGAATTTTAGTTGTAACTTGATTGTGAATATTTAATTGCAATTAATAGTTATTTTATCAATGATATGTAAATTGTCACGAATATTCCACTTGAAAAAATTGTCACAATAGATCTTATAATATTTTGAAATATTTTGTTATGTAGGTTATTACCTTAGATCTTAGATTTATTATTACTAGCTTAGTGTTCAAATTATGGAAATAATTGAATCCAAAATGACAGAACAAACAAATGAACACAAGATATGACCAGGGAAACCTAATATGGAAGAAAACCCAGCTAGAAGGTGAGGTCTATGCTTTGCTTTCTTTTTCTCAGTTAAGAAATGCAAGTACAAAGAAAGGGGTACTTACTATGGAGTTTACATGGACACTGTGGTCTAAATGGATGCTATAGAATCATCTACCTCCTCTATTATGCTCAAATATATCGTTCCTAGATACTCTACTCAACTATGTAACAATGAAAATACCAAAAGAATGGAACCCCTTCTCTTCCTAGTGACCCAATATTTAACATAGCTTGATATACATCTATGGTTAGGGTTAGTGTTTTTGTATGCCTCAACCCTTAATTAATGTTATGGTTTTGGACCCTCTAAAATCTTCTTGAAAGTCAACATGTGACTAGCCCCACATGTGTGAGTAATGGGGGATAACATGGCATCCACTCGGTACCATGGTGGTCGGCAAGGTAGGTCAATTTGTGGGAGGCATAAATTCTAGATACAAACTTCGATTGAGGTGATTTTCACACCATTGGAAATATTTCAATGTGTAGAATAACATCAATGCTTACAAAGTTTTGACCCCAAAAAGTATCATTTGATGCCTCAAACTAGCGATGTAAGGTTCTAGACCCTAAATCATCAAATTGGGACCTAACCCTAAATGGACCTTGTAAGTCAATTCCTCCAATTTTTCCACCCAAAAAGTACCAAGATAGATGACAGATTATATAATGATCTGCAAAAAAAACAATTGTAGCTCCACAGGCTTCTCGATCAATTAGGAAAAATCGACCTTCCACTTCGCAAATATGCAACATCAAACTTTGAATCAACTTAAAGGAATCTTTCCTCACACTTTTACTCATCTTTCTTCTGGTCTTAAGTACCTGTGTTACTTCTTAAAAGAAAACTCTTATAAGCTGGCAGACTGGAACTGGCTCATCTCTAAAGTTGAGAAAAAGACTGGTCACTGGTGCACGAGATGGCTCTCACTTGGAGGTCAGTTTACACTCATGAAAGTTGTCCTGGAAGGACAACCAATGTATTGGATGGCTCTTGCAGCCATCCCTGCTACGGTTCTCACAAAAAACCGCCAATTGACTTTCAATTTCCTCTGGTCGGGTTGCTCAGACCACTCCTGAAAACACCTCTGCAATTGGGAAGTTTTGGCAAAACCCAAACAAAAGGGTGGATGGGGGTTCAGAATTTATTTCTTTTCAGTCAAGAACTTGCAGCCAACTCCCTCTAGCGTGTGCTGACTACTCCTAGCATTTGGCATTTTATTATCAAGGACAAGTACCTCTCACAACACACAGTCACTGGCTGGCTTCTATATGATTTGGTTACCACCAGGGCGACTTCAATCTTTTGGAGAAACTTAAACAAATCCAAACAATGGATAAACTGTTGGCTATGTTGGCAGCCCAGATCGGGCAATTATATTACTCTTGGGCGTGATTGCATTCTTGGTATGGGCGATACCACTAGTCTCCCCCCACAGTTGATAGCACAACTTCAATTAAACAACGTTCGGTACCTATTCCAATCTAGAGATCGATCCAGTCCGAATTACTCTCCTGACAGGTGGCTAACCAACGATGCACTGGACCTCAACGCAGAGCATGCTACACATTGGAACGCCTTCTGCTCGAATTTATCTCAATCGGGTATAAATTTGAATGACTTCGATGATCAACTTCAGTGGTCGGGGGGAGATTACTCTAGAAAAATTGCAGTTTAGAATGTATATACAACCATTTCAAATACGCTCTGGCACATTAATATCAGAGGATGGAGAAATCACCTCTAGACCTAGCACCTACCTACCAAGATAAAATTATTCACTTGGCTCATGATCGCTTACAAATTGAATACTTGGGATATCCTTCAAAGGAAGGGCTGGACTGGGCCAAATATTTGCCATCTCTGCCACATTGATGCAGAAAATGCGAACCACATATTCATCAAGTGCCCCTTCACCAGACAAGTTTGGGCCAAAATTGCAACCGTGCTAAATTTTAAAACTACTTGGGACGAGCCTACTCTTGTGAATTGTTTTGAATATTGGACCCACAGGGAACACAAACTAAAGCAACTGCCATCCCTGGTTTGTTGGTCTATTTGGCTAGACATAAACTTTAAATTTTTTGAAAATGGGACTCCATCTATTAGCTCTGGAGCTTACAAAATGCTTGGTTTACTTAAAAACTGGATTGATACCCACTCTAGAAAGCCAAATTTGCAGATTACAAAGAGGATACTTGATCTAGAGGACACTCCAGCATGATGGTTCGATGGAGTAGTGCTATCAAATGGAACTCAGAGCGACGCTGGAGGATTGATAAAAATCACAAAAAAATCATCCTATAGATGGACCTTTAACTGTGGCTTGGGCACCAATACCAAGGCATAATTATTGGGCGCCTGGGCCACGCTCTACTTGGCCTCTAGACTTCATATTGAAGCTCTTCAGATACTTGGGGATTCCAGAATAATTATTGAGTGGTTGAACAACAAGGGCGATCTACAAGCCATCTACCTTCTGGCATGGAAGGACAGAATCAAACATCTTCTACCCACTTTCAAAAATCTCAGCTTCAAACATATCTATCGTGAACACAACAAATCAACAGATCAACTATCTAAGATAGCTCTTCAGAAAAAAGCGGGCATTATAACTTACAACCTCTGGTATGGGCATTATGAGGGCCCTCCCCATTTCCTAACTCTTTTTTAAGAACAACTCCTTTTCATCTTAGCAGTATTTTAGGATCTGAGTTTTGAAGACCACTCCTAGACGATGTATCATCACTGAAGATTACTATTGTCCACTAGTTTTTTTCTGAGGTTTTATCTCTCTCATATATTTGTGTCTTTTCCAGACTCTTAACAATTCTCTTGCTCTTATTATGAACTTTCCCAACTTTCTCTTTACTGACCAAGAAACCACTAAAAATTTGATAGTTATCATTTCAACTGAGCTTTGTAATTTCTTCGTTTTAAGAACACATTATATAACCAATATAATCGAAAAAAATTCCCGTTGAAAAAAAATATAAAAAAAACAAAATTAATCACTTCATTGCATTTCTATCTTTACAAATGTAACATTTATAGGAAATAAACAAGTGGATATGACGATGTGTTGAATTATATGATATGCTAAAAATCCGTAAAGAAAAGATCAATACAAAGGATACAAAAGCGTGAAAATATAAGACCTAAGAGTGGGAATATCAATATCTCAAAGTGTGAATATGAAATTTCACAAAGTGTTAAATAATGTAATTAGAACTCTACACTCGTATATTTTATATGTGTGAAAGTGTTTTATATGATTAATAAAATCATTTCATTTTTTATTAAACTATGTTGTGTTTGATAATTTCATTGATATTTTAATTTTTTTTAGTATTTTTATTTAAACACACTATAATTAGTGAAACTTTTATAAATGGAACTCTAACTATATAAATCCAATATATTATATTATATGTATGTTATACATTTGTTAATTTTTACTATGTTGAAATTTTATAAATGGAACTCTAACTATATAAATCCAATATATTATATTATATGTATGTTATACATTTGTTAATTTTTACTATGTTGAAAGACTTTGCATCGTTATTGCATGATTTATGAAAAAAAACAATAACAATGTGGAATTGTGTCTCAATATTAAATAATCAGGTAAATTGGTTGAAACATTGTATTTAATGGTGTTTATGATTATAGAGACATGGTTCTTCTGGACTTTTGAGAAAAAAATCTACGTGATAATGAAAATAAATACATTATTACAATGAGTTTTACAAAAAAGTATATGTATGGAGATTTGAATGACAAGTATTTGTTAAATCAATTTTGGCCAACTTTGATGTTACTAAAACGTGTAGATTTTGTGAAACATATTTTAAAATCTATGAAACATATAAAATCAAATGTGATTGATAATTTCTCCATTGTTAAAAAACGTTTTTTGTTATATATAGATTAAATTTGAATATACGTTTTTTTTTTCTAAATCAAAACAAAAATATATATATTCATTCAAAAAAGAGTTGCACCGAAGCTAGCAACAAATTACATCCATCTGATCCTGTAGAATTTCACAAAACTAAACACAGATCTAAGCATACATCCAAGATCTTAAGAGTCTTAATTAAACAAGAATTCCAAGTTGTCCTATAGGTGGTCAATCTATAATATTTACCTAAAACATATATGAATCAATAATGCATAATATGGATGACATAGATGGACACTTCCTTCTTCTTCTTTTTCCCCCTTTCCAAATTGATGGGAGCTTGGACCTTTAATTTCCATAGGATCACAAGGCTAGTGAATGGTATCATCTTCCTTAAGTGTTGCTTGGAACAAATTCTTCATTCTCTGGTTATTATAGGCCATGGAGAGAGTTTCCACACGTCGAGTAAGAAGTAAGATGCGAAGCCTATTGCATTTTGTTTCCAGTGAATCAATTCTCTACTTCTTGAGCAACAATATGCTCACGATATTAGCGTTGTGGGTGGAACAAGCCTGCTCCAATTCATATATTTTTGTAGAAGTTACCATTGGAGTAATGCTATTGGCCTGACTTATCTCCTCATGACAACGAAGAAATCGACAGATTTATCTAGAATCTTTTTTTTCCATAGCTGATGAAATCTTGAGTTTAGGAGAATCAAAGACCAAAGAGAAAACCTGGAACCTGTGAGAAGGGAGGGAATACTAGAGATTGGGCTTCACGGGACTTGAATCAAAGATGACAAAAGGCGAGATGGGGAACACCAAACCAACCAAAATTAACCGATTCATAGGGAACGTAGAAGCCTCTAACTGTAACTAAGAATTGATGTCATTCGACAAATCCTTGAAATATTGAACCTAAAGACCACCTACGATATTACCAAAAGGAAAAACCATAAAAAAATGGACTTGCCTTACCAAATATCTAAGAGTGAAGTGGTAGGAAGAGGTTCCCAACATTGAGAAAGAGCAGCTTCCTTGCACCATGAACCAAGCCCCCTAGATTTCGTCTGAGACTTGCAACTCCAGAGCTAACTCAAACCACTGCTAACTTATGCTTAACACACATGCCACAAAAACAAATAAAGAGGGGAGAGGACATGTAATCCCTCCAACAACACTCGAGAAAACAACAAAATCCGCCTAGGAACAAAGACCACCACTGAGACCTCAGACCAACATGAGAAGAGCCACGAAATGTACAATTTGTTGGAAGATTGGTTGTTGTCATTGATGTCAACCCTAGTCATGGGTTTTGGACCACAAGATTGATGAAGTTATTTGGACATGAAGGAAAATGCACATGTAGATACAACACCCATGGATGGATAGTATACATCATGCTCTTTCGATTAATGGCCGCGTCCGCGTGGATCCCTCATGGTTGAGGAGAAATGAATTTTTGAAGATGACAAAGTGAATTGTACATGTAGGCCCACACAGAGACAATTAAAGAAAAATTACAAAGAGCCAGAAGGCCTCAAATTGACCCCTATTGCAAAAGAGTATAAGTAATTTATAAATAAACATCATTATACATTCATTTGATATAGAATTAATTTCAGAGAGAAGAAGAAGTATTAAAGAGGGCAGTTCAAGGGAGGGATGAAGTCTTTTGGTGATGTGTGTTCTAAGGTATGTTATTTTCAGGTCATCTTACCATTTTGCCATGCTTTTTCCTAGAACGATTCAGATGGTTAAATGCGTCGGCTGGTAGTGAGAAGATGTATCAAGGTACCTTTGGTAAAAGATTTCGGCTCTGAATTCTCTATAATTATGGAGATACATTTGTGGAATATAGGGTTTGTGACCAGTCCACACAGAGCTAGTCAAAAAACAGGTGTTCCTGGAGTGAAACAGTCTCATAAATTTTTTCAAAATACACAGACTCAAAATTATTCCATTGGAAATGCCGGACTAGTTTCTTATTATTGAGTTTCAGAATCAGATGTGTTATTAAATATTGGTAGCCAGGGCATGTTGTACAGTTAGGTCTTATGAATAGACCAAATTGAATAAAGTTTATTATCTCTCTCATATATTCTTGGGTGGAGAAGGGCAAGGATAGAGTTCAGATATCTCTGATATTGGAGGATTGTATATTCCTCTTGGAGGTTTATCCCACTCCTTACATTTTGGAAATGTGGCGCTACCTTTGGAAATCACATTACTTTATGAACAAAACTGTGATTATTTCTCATATATTTATTGTGCATGTATTGTGGTGTATTGGTGTAACTCTTATACTATTGTTCATTTCTCATTGGATATATTGGTGTAACTCTTATACTATTGTTCATTTCTCATTGGATATAATTGAATGGTTTAATTATAAGTTGAAAAAGGTTTTAAATTGTACTTGATACTGATTCACCCCCCTCTCAGTATCAACACAATTCACCCCTGCAAAGAGCTTCATACTGCCATATTCCCACATTGCCAAAGCTCAAGCATCAAAGCACATTGAGTTGCCACGAATTGAGCCTGCCAACGCAAATGGATTTGAGGAATGGAGCTCTTGTTGTCGTCCTTCACAAGGCACAACCTGCCTAATTGCATTAATTGTTTCATATCAGATGGAGCACCCGTTATTGACCACTTGTTTATAAGTTTATGAGATTAAGCAAAAGCGTAATTCCTCATTTTTTGACTAAGTTCCATGACTTAGATTTACGACTACCTTAGCCAAGTGTTATGCCTCCGCATTCATCTCGCATTTTACATGAAAGAATGTGACCTTTTCAAACATTGAGAGATCACAATTGATTTTGGAAATGAGGGTTTTTAACTTATTCCCTACTAGATTAGAATGTGCGATCATTGCTTTAATGATGAAGATTGAGTCCCCAAAGATCACTAAGGATGTGATACCTTCCCCCTTAGTGATAAAAAGACCACACCACAATTAGTATGTATCTGCGAGATTGTTCAAGACTTTTCCAAGACCCCAAGTGTAATGAGCAATCTTATTTCCTATGAAATTATAAAAACTCCCCCACACCTCCTGCCCCTAAATTTAAATATACAATTATTAAAAGCATTTAATATTTTCAATAATTAGATGTTCAATATAATTTATTCTTTGTTAATAAAAAAATGAAAAATTTGAAAATTATTGATTTGCATAGGATAAATACCTTGAAATCCAATAATTAGACATCTTATACACTTGTTATTTTCTTGTGTGGTTAATCATTGATGTTTTGTTAGAGTATACAACTATGAAAAAGAACTAACAGTTAAACAAATATTAGTAAAAAAATCGATCTCCACACTTTTAAAATCTAATTTTACATTTTTAAAATTAGATTTCACTCAAAGTCTAATTTTATTTTTTTTAAATTTGGTTTTTATATTTTTTAAATCCAATTTTCCATTTTCAAAATCTAATATTAACACATTCAAAACCAAATTTTACAGTCGAAAAACTTTAATTTGAAAATAATGACTTTAACCTATCTCCCCAAAAAACTTAAAGTAGAATGCTTGTTAAAGAGCTCGGGTGTCATGTTGAGATTATTTTAACATGTAAAACTTAAAAAAAGGGATCACTTGCTATAAATCATGAATCCATAGGAAAGTCATAGGAACATAAAGAATGAAATGCATGTGGACATCTTCTTTTCAAAGGTAGATGGTCGTTGGATATCTTCTTTGGAAGGGGAGTTGGTTTTCTTCTACTTTAACACACTTTTGGTGTGATGTTCACCCTTCTAGAATCATCTATTTTAAAGTAATGGTTATACACATTTTTGTCCCACCTTAAATTGTGAGTTGCCATCACAACTTTAGTTTGAGAGCGCAAGTGAGGGCCCGCGATTGTGGATATTAAATTAGCGCCATAAAGACAATACAAAACCTATTGGGGCATGGATTATAAATGAAATTTCACTTTATTCGTTACGTGTTTCATCCATTTTAATTACTAGATAATTTAGAAAATCTTAAAAATGGAGGACAAAATCAAAGAGTGAGAAGAAAAGATAAATAATAATTTGGAATGTAAATTGGATATCAAACCCATTAAAAAGGAAATGATAAGCTAATAGAAATAGATCACAAGTGTAAAAAAACTTTCCTTAAAACTTGTAGTTTTTGGTTTAAAAGAGCAGGAAGAAGAAGACACACAAGAACTAGTCATGGAAGAGCTACAAAACAAGTTACAAATTGAAACATGTCTCGTAAAAACAAAGAGGTTGGGAAATATAATTAAACTTAAAGATAGGTTAATGTGTGTTAAAGTAAGCTCCATCAACAATAAATATGGCATACTCAATAAAACATTGAGTCTAAAAGGGTCAAGAATATTTATAAATGAGGATCTCATTATGGCATATCAAGCTTAATAAAGGAAGGAAATTTAAAAGATAAAATAAGTCATAAAAGAATGAAAATGAACAATAATTAGAAATCCCTAAGGTCTCAATATAAGTGGGATCCCTAGTGAAATCGATAGTATAGTACTTGTTGAAACCTGGGACCTGAATAATATAAATTCCCTAAAAAATAAGGATACAACCTGTGGTCAACATGGACGAAGATATCCCCTTGTAGAGGAATCAGAGACATAGCTTGTTACGCAAGGAAGAGTCTTTTTCCTTATATTAGGCTTAATGAGAAAGACCCTTTCAATCAATACATATGCATAGACATTTTAGACATTAATAATAAAAAAAGCTATTTAGCAATTTGTTACTTTGCGCCTATAAATTCCAACTTTTATAAGAAAAAAAATTTAGATAAAAAGTGTCCATACAATGGTTTAGAACATGATATTTATAGTCTAAAAAATGAAGGCAACATCCTCTTTCTAGGGGACTTTAATACTTGAACAACAAGTAACCAAGATATAATCCTAAGAAACATCTCCAACTCTAACTCTCTATGGTTAGATGAGGACCTTGTTTTCAATCACATATACAAAATAAGATGTAAAGATTTGGGTGAAAATTGGTTTAGTTCCGAACCGATCAAGATTTTCAATTTCAAGGTATAACAATTTGCAATGGTCTAATGAAGTGGCAACTGAATTATTTGTATCCATGGGCTTGGTAGTAGATTGGTAGATTATGCTATATGATATCCCCATATATAAGCAAATAGTAAATTTTTACATCGTAAACAACCATGAGCCAAACTCAAATCATAGTCACTTAATCCTAACAAGTATAAACTTTGTCATGCATAATAATGCCATAGAAGAAAAATATAATAATGAAAAACACCCGATCTTCAACAAAAACAAAGTTGATCTTTTTCTAAAGGATTTAAAAAATGAATTAAATCTCCTCATAAGTAACAACAATATTGAAGGCCTCCTTCATAGTTTTTGGCAATACCATTCTCAACTTGTATAAATAAGTACTCTCTCTAAGTTTCGAGTAAAACAAAAAATTGAATGGCCAACCATTAGTACGATAAAGAGTGTAAATTTGCTAGAAAAGGCATCAAGGAATCCTATGTTGAGTTCCTAAAAGGTGACAAGATAAATAGCTACAAATCCCTCATTAAAATAAGCAAAAAAAAGGTGTTATATAAATAGAAAGCAAGAGAAGTTTTTACACCTTTCAAAATTCGATCCTAAAAAATTGTAGAGGCAAATTCTAACTCAAAAAACTAAAGAAAATAATACAATTGCCTTAAGGGACTGCAATTCATACATTAGGAAACTTTACTAATCCCCTAATGGCATGGAAAACATTCAAACCCTTATTACTAAGCAAGAGGTTTTTACTTTGGAAGACATAGAGTTTGGGGTCAAATGACTTGTAAAAGAGAAAGTTAAGGACATTAAAAGCTATTAAGCAATTATCCTAAAAATTGGAGGACATTTCCTTATCTTCTTCATACACCATACATTTTCTTTACACTGACGATATTATTCTTATGTCAAGATGTCCCTTTGATCTCTTCAAGCAAATAAGAGTTCTCAAGGATTTTTGTTCTAGCATAGGTATGCCAATAAAAACTAACAAAACAAACATGATGATAATCAAATATAAAAAGATCACTTGCCCTAATTATGTGAGTGATAATAATAACTTAGAGGAGGTTACTTAACTAGAACTATAACATTGAGAAAAGGATTAATGGAGGGTGGAAAACCTATTTGGTCTTGAAAGCAACTGTAAATCAACAAACTTCTAGTTGTGGGGAAAAATAAACTCCTCTTTGAGACTCTTGTTACAACTATTATATTATATAGATGTGAAGTCTAGGGTCATAGAATCTTTAGAAAAACATGGAGGAAGATAAAATAAATCACAGAGCATTTTATAATTTATAATCTTAAAAATAAAACTTGAAGGAATAATTCATAAATATGATATAATTTTTTATTTTTTTTAACATAACCGGTTATGGAGCTTTATTTAGAATATGGCAGAGAGGGTTGCCTAACCCTTACAATGCAATTCAGAGCTACTGCTCTATGATTCTTCATCCAGCTAGAGTACTTGTATTACATACAAATCAGGCTGCTAATGCCAGTGAGACCAAAACAACTGAAAGGAAAACTGCTAAATGCCGAGACAAGATCTTCTGCTGGAGCTCCTTACAAAAACTTAGGTCGTTTGGCCAATCCATCAACGATCTCCTCCTTTACCCGAGTTAGTGGCTGCTTCTGCTGAGGCCTCAGAAATCTTGCTAAACGCTTTAGTTAGATCTTCAACCTTCTTCTCCAGACTACAGAGATGCTTCCCTAAGTCTCCCATGAGGTTGGCCGCGTCCTTCAATCCAGTATGTATTTCATATGAAAGTTCGTCCCTTAGATCCTGCATTTCAAAGTTGAGAGTTTCCCATTTTCGCTGGTTTGTAGAAGCTCTAATGCTTTCCAATTCTGCCCTAATCAGATCTATTCTCTCTTTCGCAGTGAGGGGTGTCTTGGAGCCCGATTCCATGCCTTCTAGACCCGGATTAATTGTTGGTTCCTGATGCCCTGCAATTCGTTCGACCAACTGCTGAAGTGAGTTTTGCAATCAAGAGGATTTCTTTTAACAACGAACCCGCCTGTCCCAACTCGTGATCCTCACGGAGGCAATGTGACACCAAATCTCTGAGATGAGATATCATCCGTCCCGCAGCTAGACTGATACTGATGCTCTTTCTGTCTGAAGGAATGCTCACTTGATAAGACACATCTGGATTGGCTCTTCGATTAGGGGATCGAGTGATGAGATGTTTCCTCGTTGATCTTCAACAGTCCTTTGTTGAGCAGAGTACCTTGATTTGCCTCTTTATCTGCCTGACCGTTCAGCAATATTAGCACATGATAGATTTTGTAATCATTGATCTGCTCCAGGAGAAGGAGGGTCTTTTTGTACAGCTGAGCCAACCTCATGTCTTTTGGAATTTTTTTGAAATTCAACGCGTCCACCACATGTTTAGAGTCACCCACAATCGTTACTTCCTTGATGCCCAACTTTACCACCTAAGTTAGCCCTTTCCAGAGAGCTAAAAATTCAGCTTGATTGTTGGAGGCAAAGCCTAGTCCCCAAGCGAAGGACAATTTTGTTGATCCAGTGGGTTCGAGAAGTATGCCTCCTCCCCCTGCCTTGCCCGAGTTGCCTTTCGAAGCCCCATCAAAGAAGAGACACCATTCGTTGAGCGACGATCTCCATTTTAGGAAATCTTGTTCCATCATCCGGATTTCCCAGTTCCTCTTTTTTGGGAAATTGATTTGGTTGGTATCTGGATAGCTTTGCCTGAACTCCTTGAGCCAATGCCCTTCTTCATCGGTTAAAGTGGCAGAGTTTTGGATAGAAATCTTCACACTTATAGCTTCTGAAATCATGATCTTGGCTTTGATAGCCACTTGAGCTGGCAATCTTCTTTCTTCATTAAAAATTATGTTGTTCCTCTCTAACCAGATCTTCCAACAAATAAATTTAGGAATCCACATCCAGACCGTCTTGAGGAGATTTTTTTTTGTCAGATCAAACGGGGATAGGGACAGCCAGCAATTAAAAAGCTCCTTGCCCAAGGTTGGAAGGTTGGAGGCGACTGAACCCACCAGAAGCCCCCAAACTTCTTTGGAGAAATCACAGACGAAAATAAGGTGGGCAGTGGTTTCTTCTGCCTGTGAGCACAGGGGGCAACGAGAAGGCCCTTCCCAACCTTTCCTTTTCAGGGTATCAAAGGTTAAAATACTGTTGTGAATGAGAGTCCATACAAAGAGATCCACCTTAGGGATTGAGGGGAAATTCCAGAGAGCTTTCCATGGGGCAGGATTAGGAGGGACCCACGGAATGTCTGAAACTGCCTTATAACCAGCTGCTGAAGTGTAAGCCCCTGAATCTGATCCCCAACCTCGCTTGTCTTTGGTTCTGGCATTTAAAGGTGACTTCCCTTGGAGGAGATCTAGCAAAATTGTTGATTCCTCTTTGAACTCTTCCAGATACCTCCCTAGGTTCCAGCCATCCCAGGATTGCTTGGCATCATTCTTCCACCTGGAAATATCCCAAAGCGTTTTGCAGTTTTTGTTCAAAAGCCAACCCTTAATGTTCCTTGTTTCTCTTAGTTCTGAGAGGGGTTGTTCTCCGAGAATGGAGTCCTCCCAAATCCAGATCTTTGACCCATTCCCTGGAATCCAGGTGAGTTTTGTCTTGAGAAGAGGCATGGCTCTTTGACACAAGTTAAAAATCGGCGAGCCTATCTGAACTTTTGCAGGCCTCTCCAGGCAGCGATCCCTATCACCTGTGAAATATTTTTTCCTAAGGATTTGCTTGCTCCAGGATCTTTTCCCTGTGATCATTTTCCATAGAAATTTCCCTCCCATAGCAATATTATGGGCAGCAGCATCTCTTATGCTTAGTCCACCTTCCAGCTTTGGCCTCTTGACCTTATCCCAATTAACTAAATGAAGTTTCCTTTCACAATTCTTGCCTTCTTCCCATAGGAATCTCCGGAGCAGCTCATCGATTTTATTTGTAATAGTTTTAGGGGCGAGAAGAACAGAACATTGGTAAATTGGAAGGCTTGTAATGACTGAATTCATTAACACCACTTTACCAGCTTTGTTGAGCCAATTTGCTCCCCATACTTGAATCTTATTTTTGAGTTTATCCACCATGGGCGTCCAGTGGGCTACTTTGGAGTGTGCTTTAAAGATTGGAATCCCCAGGTAGGTAAAATTGTCCCAAACTGTTATTCCTTCCATCTCAAGAGCCCGACTTATTTGCAGCATTTCTCTAGGATTGCAGTTCCAGCCAAATATCTTGCTTTTATGGTAATTTATTTCGCTGCCAGAACAAGATTTATAGAGATCCAGTTCTGTTTTGAAATTCCTTGTTGTTTTGAGGTTGGCGTCCCCCAATAAGAGAGTGTCATCGGCAAACTGAGCGTGGTTGACCTCCTTGACTGTAGGGACTACTCTTATACCTGGAAGAGCTCTGCTTTGGAGAGCACTCTGCAATTGGAAACTTAGAACCGAGGCTTGTAAAACGTAGAGCAGTGGGGAGAGAGGGCACCCTTGCCTCAATCCTCGAGAAGCCTTGAAAAACTTGGCAGGCCGTCCATTTATCAGAGGGGTGATCCAAGGTGCAGCAATGCAGGCCTTAACCCAACCTATGAATTTCTGATTAAATCCAAACTTCCTCATAACAACAAACAGAAAATCATGTCTAACCCTGTCAAAAGCGTTAGCTAAGTCCAGCTTGACTACCATGCCCTTTTCTTTTTTTTTGCAGCTAGAATGAATGGCTTCTTGAACTAGAATAATGTTATCTAGAATTTGCCTCCCTTTCACAAATCCTCCTTGATTTTCCGGAATCAAATTTGGCAGAATTTTTTTGAGCCTGTTTGTGATTATTTTGGTGATAATTTTGTAACCAGTGTTACAAAGGGAAATCGATCTGAATCTGGCAAAGTTTTTGGCCCCTTTTTCTTTTGGGATGAGGGCTACAAAGGATGAGTTTGTGCTGCCTCCAAGTTTGTTGCAGTCCTGAGCTTTCATGACCATTCTACTTAAATCCTTTTTTATGATGTCCCAGCATTGGGTGTAGAAGCGAGTTGCGAATCTGTCTGGGCCAGGTGCTTTGTTAGGGTTCATTTTGAAAACTGCTTTCTTAATTTCATTAATGCTGACAGGTCTGTTCAAGGTCCTGTTATCCTCTTCTGTGACCAGAACTGGGATTTTTGAAAACGGATAGGAGTCCAACTCCAAGTCCTCTTGGTCTGTCGCTGAATAAAGGTTTTTGAAATAAGAATGAGACGCCTCTTTGATGCCTTCTGAGTCCATGTATACTTGGTCTTGCCATTGGATTTCGTTGATGAAGTTGAAATTCGTCCTTGCTTGGGCTTGCTTATGGAAGAAAGATGTATTTTTATCTCCCTCTTGAAGCCAAAGCGCCCTTGACTTAATTCTCCAGTATGTTTCTTCTTCCCTGCAACTTTTATGGTACTTTCTTTGGATTTCGGATTCCTGGTTGAGGAGTTCCTGGGTCACTTGAGATTCTTCCATGACTTCCTGATGTCTTTCCAGAGTTTCCTGAATTATTTTCCTTTCATCCACAGGTGAGCCAAGGATTTTGGCCCACATTTTTAGATTAACTTTGAGGTTTTTGAGTTTCTCTTCCCACACAAAGAAGGGGGACCCAGTGATGGAGATATTCCAGGTACGACAGACAATGTTTAGGAAGTCTTCATGTCTTGTCCAATTTGGGCAGAATCTAAACGGGATAGGGCCTAGAGAAGAACTAGGATAGAGGGACAGGGAGATAGGCTTGTGATCTGAAGTGTAATGAGGGAGGACTTTGGAAGTTGCCATGAGACCAAGAGTAAGGAAAGAAGATTGGACAAGGAATCTATCTAGCCTGGCAGCTATATGGCCTGGTCTTAGTCTTTTATTGGACCAAGAGAACTTCCCATTGGATGGAGAGATATCTTCCAATTCTCAAGCCGAGATCAAGTCTTCAACCCATTCCCTAGCAGGGTCTCGGACAATAGATCCCCCTTTCTTCTCAGCCAGTGAGAGGGTGACGTTTAGATCCCCCGTCACTACTAAGTTCTCAGAGTTGTTTTGATTAAGAAATAAAGCTAAAGAATCCCAATAATCTTTCTTCTCTTTAACTGAAACAGGAACATACAAGTTAAAAAGGCTTACCAGATGTCTGGAGCCCTTGTGGAGCAGCTTGGTGAAAAGCCAATGAGTGGTTGCTTCTTCTTCTACTATTTCAATCTTTGAGGAATCCCAAAGGGTTGCTAACCCCCCGGAGGCACCTCTAGCACTTACTGCCCTTCCCGGGCCTTTCTTCCAGAATACATTGCTTACCCGGAGGAATTCTTCCTCCTCCAGTTTCGTCTCCTGGATTAGGAGGACTTCAGGTCTTACTAGCCTTACTAAGTCCCTCAAGGCTTCCTCTTTTAGCTTGCTTCCTAGTCCTATGCAATTCCAAGAGACAAACTGCATTATTTACTTAGATGTGGAGGGGGACCACCTTTCGGTGTCTTCCCCTGTTTCGCCCCCAATCTGGTGTTCACCATTTCTAGGATTGTTTGTTGTGTGCCCTGAGCTACTTCTTTATAGGACTGCTCTTCTCTTCTTTTCTTCTCTGTCTTCCTGCCCCTCCTTGGCTTGTCGGGAGTTCCTTTCGGGCTACTTGCTTCAGTATCCTCCTCTTCCAGGGTTTCGGCATTTGTATTCGTATTCAGGCTGATATTCTCCTTGCTCGCACTTATACTCTTGGCATCCGTGGTAGGATCATTTGGGGCCACTGGCTGTTGGTTTCCTTCTTCTTCTGGAACGTTTGTGGGGGTTTCTTGTACTTTTGGGGTTTCTTGAGTGTTTTTTCTTGGATTTCCCTCTTTTGACTGCTCCTGGTTCATCTTGTCTCTGTTTTTAGCATTTTGTGAATTTTTCCCTCTCTTCACCCTTTGCCAGCCTTCTGCGTCCTCTGCTCCACTGACTTGTAATTTGGGGCAGTTTCTTTGGAAGTGTCCATGCTCCTGACAATTTCTGCACTTGAATGGCAGGTGCTCGTAGTCCAGTTTCTGGTAGTGAGTCCAGGATCCAACAGTTAACTTGACAGCTTCTGGAAGTCCCGCCTCCAAATCGACTTCCACACAGATTCTGGCACAGGTGTACTGGCCTTTATTATCCGCTTTATCTATGAACCTGCCGACTTCATTCCCTATCCTTTGCAATGATTCAAAATCCCAGCAGTGCATAGGCAGATTTGGCAGTCTGACCCAAACCGGCACTTCCTTAGGCGTGTCCACCAACGGGTCAAAATCGGGGGTCCATTTGTTCAAATAAATCCCCTGCATCCCCATGAAGTAGGGTCCGTTCCTGAATACTAAGTCTCGGTCTTCTTCTGAGATGAACTCAAAGACGAAGAACCCTCTTCCGACTGGGTAGCAGGTTACTCCATGTGCTAGGTTTGGTCTCCAGTTTCGTTGGATCCAATCATCCGTAGTCCGGGTAGACGGCCACAGTCCCATACACTGACCCACTAATCCTTGTTGAGCTAACGCCACTGTGATTTTCATTGGGTTCTCTTCGGGTAAGACAATTTCGGGGATTTCATCAAGTTTCTTGATAAATTTCGGAATCTCGGGAAGGGCTGACTTCTTTCCTTTACTGTGGAGGAGCCTGCGAAAGGCATCTTCAACCGAATTCGAAGGAGGGGGGGAGGACGTCCCGCCCCCTGGCGCCGCCAAGAAACTCTCTGCACCTACCAGATCAAACCCTTACGCTCGCACCATCTCGAACCCTAACGCTGCTGCATCCAAAATATGATATAAATTATTATTAATGAAATTGGACTTATTTTAGAAGTCTATGTATGATCAAGGATGAGGACAATGAGAGAAGTTAGGGATGGAGATTGCATAGAGATTTATGGAGATATTGTGGATATTGTTATGCTATATTGAACATCTTGTTATGAGCACCTCAATGCTATATTATGAGGCCTCATGTAATATATTGGTGTGTGAGAGTGATGTATTATTATTGTACATCAATACAATGTGAGCTTTGATAGATCTTGTTATTCTTATGTGTATGTTTTTGTGTATGCAAATGATTTTTTATTGTTTGTCATAAACCAACATTTGGTATTAGAGCATGAGGACATGAGTTTGAGTAAATCGTTGCCACACTACCCAATAAACGTTCCTCTCCATGATTGTCTGCTTCCGTTGAAATTAAAATCATGGGCCTAATTGTTGTAGTTGTTACATGGAAGAAATATTATAATTGCGGTATCAACCAACATAAATTGTGTGAAGAAATCACTCGGTGGAAAGAAAGGCACAACATTTCAAAGGAAGAGCCCAGGGCATAGGAAGGCATTGCCATGTTTTATTGCAGCACATATTGATGAGTCGAGGTTAGAATCATGGAAAGAAATAAAGAAGAGGCATGGCTCCAAGAGGCCACAGAGGCATGAAAATCTTCTACGCATGAATAAATATGCCAACGAATGGAGAACATCCCCCCCAAAAAATGAGTGGTCATGAAGGTGCATTCTCATTATTAATGTTGGCATGATTGATCAATTAACTCTAAACTAACGAAGGCTCAATGAGACAAAGGCATTTACAGCGGTTAGTAATCCATTGAAACAAAGCACGGACTTGGGAGGAGCCACCATCAAATAAAGTCGTTATTTATCAGAGCATGGAGAAGTGAGAGCTTGAGAGGTTATGGTGATGCTCTTTTGGAGGCTATGCAAAGATTTGGTTTGAATTTAATTGAGATTGTAGTTATTGAGTTTGGAAGTGATGGATAAAAAATTTGTTTGATTCCCAACAATCCTCTTCCTTATTTGTTTTTTACCTAGCAACAATCATACATATTTTCAACAACATCGCTTTGACTTCCATCACAGAAACTGAGTAACAATCGCAGACTATTCAGAACTTGGAGCACAACTCAATGAATTGTCTTCATCATTGTTATATTTGAAAAATGGGTGCATGATCAGTTGTACCCAACACCTTGTGTTTATTGTGATTCATTCTTAGGAAAGCGAGCGTGAATCATTAAGTTTTAAAAATGGGAAAAGGAGAAAAAGGACTTCAAACAACTAATCAGGGAATTGAACTATTACAACAAGATCTCGAAGATGCTTTGCAACAAATTACAAAAACAAAATCATTCCATAATAGGAAAAGTTGCATAATTTAGAACACGAGACAATGAACTTTATCATGAATTTGTTAGTTGTACTACACAACGCATCGACACATTAGAAGAAAAGTTGACACCACTAGATCAATTTGTAGAGGACGTTTTCAAAATTCAAGATCAAAAGGACAAATTGATAGAATCATTACAACAAGAGTTATTGGC
Source organism: Picea sitchensis (assembly GCA_010110895.2). Lineage (NCBI taxonomy): Eukaryota > Viridiplantae > Streptophyta > Pinopsida > Pinales > Pinaceae > Picea > Picea sitchensis. Next base: position 195,686 of record SNQJ01S0001409.1, on the reverse strand, counting down.
AAAGGAAAATGTGTTGTTAGCAGTCAAAAGTGAAGTAATACAGCTAAAACAAGAGAAAGTAAAGTGTGATGTAATCTGTGATACAAGTGACCCAATTTAGAAGATTGATAGTTCGTGTGATACTTCTTTTTTGTTTGATGATAATAAAGTTGATGTACATATGCCTCTCTCTTGTTCTGAGACTTCAAATGATGATGATCCAAATGATGATCCCAATGACATTTCTAAAGATGTGTATTTTAATGAAGGTCATGAGCTAGGTTTCTTTGAAAAGTATAGAAAAGGTATTGGTTCAAAACTTATGAATAATATGGGTTATAATGGAAAAGGTTTAGGAAAGAATGGTCAAGGTATCCATAACCCCATACAAATATGTGTAAGACCAAGAAATGAAGGCCTTGGATATGAAGGTCAAACAAGCAATGCAATTATCCAATTTGTGAAAGCAGAAGCATTGGCAACAAGTGAATCATTTACAAGTAGAAATAGAAGCAATGAACCAAGAGCATCAACCACAACAACAAATAAAGTGAAAATGTAGGAAGAATGTTGCAGTTATTGTGGAAGAACAGGGCATGCAAAGGAAAAATGTTGCAACTTACATCCCTACAGTATCTGTGGTCTTACAAATCATGATCATCACAAGTGTTGTAATAGAGAAATATCAAAACATCACATTCATGTACAACGTGGTTGGATAGATGTCCTTGAATAACATAATATTTTTTTTATGTTAAAAAGATTGTACATGGTCAAGTCTTCCAATGTACAACAATATCTCCCATATAAATTTCATGAGTTAGTTGGTCCTCCAAATTTCATTTGTCATTAAATTCAGTTAAACATGATTAAGAAATAGTTGTTAGTTTATTGAGTCATTGCTTTGAGTCAAATGAATCATGAGTATTCTTGTAATGGTTCGTGGTAAACCAAAAACCACTTTGCAATTAGAGGTGTTAGGAAATAGAACACTTCCACGTTAAACCTAGTAGAAGAGAGGAAGAAATATTTAAGCTAGTAATCAAATGACCAAGAAAACACACAGTACACTGAGATTTTACCCCGTAAACCCAAACGGCAAAACCAACATTCCTGGAGCGTCTTGCTCCCTTGTTTTATTCTTTAGAATAAAAGGTTACATACCTAACCTTGGTCTACGCCTAAGACAAAATCAACATCATACCTTCTTGCTTTACACAAGAATAACCCTATATCCAATTCGGCTTACATATATATGACCATTAACCTCTAAAACGATTGATCTAAATATTAGCTTTTATAACATTACAACACGCCTTATTTATAGGATTTACAATAGGAAAAACCCTAAAGAAAGGCGCCCAAAAACGGTTACAAATCCACGCAGATCATTGGCTACAAATATTGTGAATCTCATGATTCTATTACAGTCGAATTCAAGTCAATTTACTAGTCGATCACCATTCGGTATTCAATCGGTTGCCACATAACTGTCTGTCGACCTCTTGGTGGTCAACCTCTTCGGCTTGTTGTCGATCACTTTGAATTTGACTTTTCCTGGTCGATCCACCTTGACCTTCGACTTTCATTGCTAGTCGATCCACCTCGACTCGACATTCACTACAAATAATATAACAACCCAACATTCTCCCACTTGTTATATTCTTTGTTGAAACCAAGATATTTCTAAACTCACGTTCACAGACCCAGGGAAACAATGCCCATTGCCTCTCTACACCAAGAGAACTTCACAACACTTAAAGAATTGGTCAAAGAGTCTATTATGTTTTCCATTGTGTCTACTTTCTCCAACAACACCTTGTTGATTTCCACCATGTCTCTCACGAAATGGTATTGTACATCAACATGCTTAGTCTTGGAATGATAGGCTGGGGTCTTTGCCAAAAATATTTCGCTTTGACTGTTGCAACTTATATTTATACCTCTTTTCTCAAACCTGATTCCTGAACATAGTCGTTGCATCCATATTACTTCTTTTCTTCCATGAGTGGATGCCATGTATTCAACTTTTCTTGTTGACAATGCTACAACCGCCTGTCACTTACTCATCCAACTGATTTCTCCACCGAACATATTGAACACATATCCACTGGTTGACCTTCGTCAATCCATATCTCCAACCCATTCGGGGTCAACAAAGCCATGCACATATAATTCACTATCACCTCCAGGTATCCCTTGGTAGCATATATCATAATATTGTGTGCCACACAAATACATGCATACTCTCTTGACGATTGTCTAGTGCTCCTTTCCAGGTGTCAACATGTACCTACTCAACACTCTCACTGCATGGGAAATGTATGTCCAAGTGAAAATCATTGCATACATTAGATTACCATCAACACTTATATAGGGGACACATTCCATATCCTCTATTTCTTCCTGTGTCTTTGGACACTATTAAGCAGTTAACCTTGCTCCCACCGGAATTGACACCTTTATAGGTTTTCAATCTTGCATGTTGAAATGTTTCAAAACTATTTCAATATACTTCTTTTGATTCAACCAGATATTTCTAGTTGCTCGATCTCTCTTGATCTACATTCCCATAATGAATTTCGTTGCATCGAGATCCTTCATGTTGAACTTGGAGGATAGATTCTTCTTCACCTCTTTTAGTGCGTCCATGTTGTTTCTTATCAACAACAGGTCGTCGACATATAATGCTACATATATGAAACTCCCACCTTCTTCCTTGGAATATATGCACGGATCAACTTTGCTTCTCACAAATCCAAAACTAAGGATATACATGTCTAACTTTTGATACCACATCCTTGGTGATTAATTTAGACCATAAAGGGATCTTTTCAACTTGCATACCAAATATTTCTTTCCCTTTACTACAAATCCTTCAGGCTATTTCATGTAGATTTATTCTTCCAAGTCCCCATGTAGGAACGTTGTCTTCACATCCATCTATTACGTTTCGAGATCAAAATTTTCAGCCATATACATTAGTTCTCTAATGGAAGTTAATTTTGCAACAGGGGAAAAATATCACTGAAGTCGACTCCTTTGACTTGGGAATATCCTTTCGCTGCCAATCAAGCTTTAAATTTCTCGACTTGATCTATCGCGTTTATCTTCTTGATATGAAAATAGTGGACTGACTTGTTATGCTATGCAATCACCCTCTACTTCATAAAAATAAAACTTTACAGGACCTTGCTCCATGTGTTAAAATATGCAAGATAGATTATGTGCCAAGTTTATGCTTCTTCTTTTAAATGCTCATGTGTGAGGAAAAGTTCTCTTAAATGGTTAAATAAGTGCTTTAAATAAAAACACAGCAACATAACTTGCAGCAAATAAACCATCAAACTCACAACAATAACAAGATGATAAAGGAGTTCACCCCTCTCTGGGCTACATCTCCTTGAGCCTCCTTCACTGGACTTGGCTCTCTGGGATTAATTTGTCAAAAATTATTTTACAAGTTGTTGATCAACTCTAATGGAAATACATACTGTACCATTGGGTTCAGAATACATAAAAACCCCAAGAATGACTAATAAAACTTTGAAAATGGATCATGTCTCATCCGGGCATGATCTCTTCTACATGTGGCCAAAAGCTTCCCTGAGCTTCCTTGTGGAAAAAACACCTGTAAAAGTCCTCAAATGGATCTGAAACCTATCCCAAAGTGTTTAGAGCATAAGAATTAGCTAAAAATGATTATTCAATCACATAAAACAAACATAGGTTCATTTGAGCATGACCTCAAACAATGAGGGCTTCAAGCTCTCTAGAGCTTCCTGAAACTTCAATGGTTAAAAACCTGCAAAAGAAGTCTTCAAATGGCTGTGAAAATAGTGCCAATGGATTCAGAATGTCCAAAAACCCCTAGCTGGGCTTTTTTGGCACCTCATTTCGCCAAAAAATGAAGAAGATAAGCCTCCTGCCATTCTCTTCCTTCAAGCTTGTTGTCTCTGGTTCTCCAAAACTCACCTCTGGGCGTTCAACCAAGAACACACTCAAAAACTCGTGCTAAAACCTAGCACCGGCGCGCAACCGCATAACGGTGCAAACCGTCGAACGATTATGGGTGCGCCTAGCCCCTAACCGCCAAGGTCGTGGTCATGAGGGTCACCATGTGACCACACGCTCATATAAAAAGGGCTCCATTTACAATGGCGAATAAACAAATGACAAGTGGCAGCATATAAACTCAATCATTTTAAAAAACAAACCAAACTCCGCGCCATAGCTTCGTGTGTGGTCATATGTTAAAACATATAAAACCGCGGGCTGGTACGCCAATGAAATATGCGTGCGCACAATACATTAAGGTCATATGATATAAGGTGTGCGACCGGGGGCTGGGGCTAAGCCCTAGCCCAGACCCCACACCAACTATATAATAAATCAAATTCAAATAAATACAAACCCATATATATATCAAGGAACAAAGTATGGCGCACCGGTTGGGCGACCATTGCCAAAGCGTTGAACACGGGTGGAGGTCCGGGGTTCGAGTCCGGTGGACTCCATAACATTTTAACCAAACAATCATTGCCATGGTGCCACGTGGCAGCCCATGACTGGGTCACGTGGCACCACTCCATTTGCCCATTAAATGCCACGAGTCGAAACACCATTCGTCTGAAATCTGCCAATAAATGAATGCCACGTCAGTGGTCGTACCTCTTCCAATTCATCTCTACCACATCATCGTACAAACATGCCACGTCAGCATCCGTACGGACTGTACAGTCAACCCATTTTTTTTTACCTGTTTGGTGATTCGAACAAATCACGATATCTCTCTCATCCGACGTCTGTTTGAACCCAAATGAGTTGCGTTGGGTTCATGACGACGATGGCTACACACCCATTCGATTTGAGGCAATTCCGAGAAATTTGATTTTTGAGATAAATTTTGACCCCTGGTCCAGATTTTGATCAGGCCTTCCCACTGAAAGGATTTTGGACCCACAAAAGCTTATGATTATCTGTATGAGATTCAATACTCCTCTACTTTCAAGTTCTATCAACTGATTCTACTTGAAAAGTCTTTTTGACAATCACCTGGATACTTTGACATGCCTTGCACTGCAACTGACTATGTCCCTCAACCACTGTTCTCTAGCTGTTGTTAACCCATTGTTCTCTTTGTGCTTGGAAGACTGCCAACCTTACCACTAAGAATCAAGTCCCTCTTGCGAACTCTTTTGCGTCAACACAATCCGCTCTCTAATGGCTGCAAAAACTTTCCTGCGACATCTGGTCACAAGCCAAGAAAACCATCAATCTTGAAAAGAAATTTATACAAGACTGCAAATGATGCCAACAAAGTCTTTTTTCTCTTCAAGCAAATGGTCACATCTTGTGCTTCATCAAAGTACATGGCGTTTTCCTGCATCTTGGTGTACTCAAAATCAACTTACAACCAAACAAACACCATCGACTAAACACAAGTCGAAAAACATGATGGACACAACATAGTTGTCAGACAATCATCGACACAAGTCGAAACTCATTTGAAACATATCGACCTTCCCAAACTGAAAAGTCGACATTCATGATACACAATCATGTTATAATCATGAACCATTCATGATAAACTATCACCAGGTTCACTGCTTACACATACTCAAAAACACATGCATGTGCATAGCTCTTCAACTCTCCTTCAAGTACAAACATAAGTACATAAACCCGAAACATGTGGGTACATAAGAGCTGAATATGAAAAAGATATATCGCTGTAACAAGTGAACATCATACCCCACTTTTACATCCTCCTGGCGAAGTTGTGCAACAAACAAGAATGCCTTCAAATGAATTGCATTCACATGCAACTTGCATCATACAAGTTGTGATAAACTGTTGCAACTTATCATGCTTTCAACATAAATGCATACATAAGGCTGAAATATGCATCTACAACAGAAAAATGCAATCCTTACTTGCTCAAGAAATCCAACCATTTCTTACCAAGCCAACTCAACGGTGACTTTTTCTGCTGAAAATCGTCCTCTTGTGAATCATCTTGACACACATCAATGATGGAATCTCCTCTTCCATTTTTGCCAATCTCTTTATCCATCTGCTTCTTGTGATGTGGATGAGTGGTTGGATGCAATGTCCAACATTGGCCAATGAGATGACCCCTCTTCTGACAATGAGTGCAAATCTTTTGCATCCTCTTTTCACGTTGTCTTTTCTTGTAAAGTTTCTTGAAAGTGGCCAATCTTTTCCAACATTTTGAAACATGATGGTTATATAAACCACAATATGTACATGGATTTTTTCTTCCATTTTTACATACAAATTTATCATGCTTAACATAATCAAAAGCAACTGAATTATATGCAGAATTATACCTTGAACATTCACCTTTATTGCCTCTTTGAGGAGGTGAATTTGAAGAGTTACAAGCTCTCCTTTGAAGACCAACAATAGTGTTCTTGTCCTCATCGTTGTCACAACTCTTTTGTTTCACACATTTGCATTCATCTTGAACACAAGTTTTTCATGCTGGAGGGATTGAACTTTCAACAAAAGTTCTTGAACTTTCACCTTTATAGCCTTCTTGAGGAGGTGAACTTGAAACAAAATTTGTTTTTGGAACTTTTTCCTTTGTCTCCTCAACTTTGGAATTTGCTCCATCTTTCCGTTCATATCCAAGACCACAATACTTGGGTCTCTCTTCAACAACAATAGGCTCAACAATGCCTTGTGCATGCTTGCCCAAACCTTTACCTTCATAGCCCATTTTTAACAATAACTTGGACCCTATTCCTCTTGTGTGATTTTCAAAAACACCAAAACATTCATCTTGAGAGGAATTTGAAGATAAACTAACATTACATACCTCATGTTCATGCATGTACTTGGTAAGGGTTTCCTTTGCCTCATGGAGTTGAATCTCCATCTCATGCAACTTTTCAAGAAGTTGATCTTTCTCCTCCTTCATGGCCATCAACTGCTCTTCAAGGGAAATGCTCTCCTTTCTATCTTCCCACATTTCTTTCATCACATCTCTCATGGTTAGAATCTCCTTCAACATCTCTTTGTCAAAGAACTTGGATAATGAAGATGTATGAGAACTACCAATGTTTGAAGCTTCCTCCATCATTGCAAGATATCAAACTTCAACACAAAACTTGCAGAAATACCAACAGCTAAATCTCAAGCTATCAATGGCAAATACATGAGAAAAACAAACTATGCTCTGATACCACCTGATCTGAAAATAGTGGGATGACTTGTTATGCTATGCAAGCACCCTCTACTTCATAAAAATAAAACTTTACAGGACCTTGCTCCATGTGTTAAAATATGCAAGATAGATTATGTGCCAAGTTTATGCTTCTTCTTTTAAATGTTCATGTGTGAGGAAAAGTTCTCTTAAATGGTTAAATAAGTGCTTTAAATAAAAAAACAGCAACATAACTTGCAACAAATAAACCATCAAACTCACAACAATAACAAGATGATAAAGGAGTTCACCCCTCTCTGGGCTACATCTCCTTGAGCCTCCTTCAATGGACTTGACTCTCTGGGATTAATTTGTCAAAAATTCGTTTACAAGTTGCTGCTCAACTCCAATGGAAATACAGATTGTACCATTGGGTTCAGAATACATAAAAACCCCAAAAATGACTAATAAAACTCTGAAAACGGATCATGGCTCATCCGGGCATGATCTCTTATACATGTGGCCATAAGCTTCTCTGAGCTTCCTTGTGGAAAAAACACCTGTAAAAGTCCTCAAATGGATCTGAAACCTATCCTAAAGTGTTCAGAGCATAACAATTAGCTAAAAATGATTATTCAATCACAGAAAACAAACATAGGCTCATCTGAGCATGACCTCAAACAATGAGGGCTTCAAACTCCCTAGAGCTTCCTGAAAATTCAATGGTTAAAAACCTGCAAAAGAAGTCTTCAAATGGCTGTGAAAATAGTTCCAATGGATTCAGAACGTCCAAAAACCCCTAGCTGGGCTTTTTCGGCACCTCATTTGGCCAAAAAATGAAGAAGATAGGCCTCCTGCCATTCTCTTCCTTCAAGCTTGTTGTCTTTGGTTCGCCAAAACGCACCTCTGGGTGTTCAACCAAGAACATGCTCAAAAACTTGTGCTAAAACCTAGCACCGACGCGCAACCGCATAACGGTGCAAAATGTCAAACGGTTATGGGCATGCCTAGCCCCTAACCGCCAAGGTCGTGGTCATGAGGGTCACCACGTGACCACGCACTCATATAAAAAGGGCTCCATTTAAAATGGCGAATAAACAAATGACAAGTGGCGGCATATTAACTCAACCATTTTAAAAAACAAACCAAACTCTGCGCCATAGCTTCGTGTGTGGTCATATGTTAAAACATATAAAACCGCGGGCTGGTACGCCAATGAAATATGCGCGTGCACAATACATTAAGGTCATATGATATAAGGTGTGCGACCGGCGGCTGGGGCCTCGGACCCCGCGCCAACTATACAATAAATCAAATTCAAATAAATACAAACCCATATATATATATCAAGGAACAAAGTATGGCGCGTCGGTTGGGCGACCATTGCCAAAGCATTGCATGCGCGTGGAGGTCTGGGGTTCAAGTCTGGTTGACTCCATAACATTTTAACCAAACAACCATTGCCATGGTACCACGTGGCAACCCACGACTGGGCCACGTGGCACCACTCCATTTGCCCATTAAATGCCGCGTGTTGAAACACCATTCGTCCGAAATCTGCCAATAAATGAATGCCATGTCACTTGCCACATCAGTGGTCGTACCTCTGCCAATTCAGCTCTACCACGTCATCATACGGACATGCCACGTCAACATCCGTACGGACTGTACAAACTGTACAATTAACCCATTTTTTTTACCTATTTGGCGATTCGAACAGATTGCGATATCTCTCTCATTCGACGTCCGTTTGAACCCAAACGAGTTGCATTGGGTTTGTGACAACGAGGGCTACGCCCCCGTTCGATTTGAGGCAATTCCGAGAACTTTGATTTTTGAGCTAAATTTTGACCCCTGGTCCAGATTTTGATCACTTCTTCTTGAATACCCACTTACTATTGACAAGATTTCTTCCACTAGGTAATTGGACTAAGTCCCATGTCTCATTTTTGTGCAAGGATTCCATTTCTTCGACCATGGCATCCTTCCAGAGCCTCCCCTATGTCGAGTCAACTTCCTCCTTGACTGACTTGGGATCCTCGTTGGTGGCAATTAACACAAATGCAAAACGAAAGTATGATGGACTATACCTTTCAACTAGTTTTCTTACTCATATAGACCTCCTTACAACTGGGTTCAGTTGTTCTACCTCTTCATCTGATCCAATCGACTCATCTGAATCATCTTCTTCTTTGTTCCTCAATTCAAAACTCACCTTCTCTAAATTATTCTTTGTTTGAACCATCACTTCAGACTCACACTTCCTTCCGACTTCTATGAAGACCACATCTTGAATGTACATTGGTTTCCTTGATGCAAGATCCTAGAACTTATACCCTTTCATTCCTTCTTTATATCCAATGAAAATACACTTGACTTCCTTCTTGTCTAGCTTGCTCCTCTTTTCCTTGGGAACATGCAAAAATGAATCACAACTAAATACTTTGAGATGTGAAACTGAAGGATTCTTACTTCTTAACATACTATACCTCATGTGGAGTCATGTCGACTAGCACCAACGAAGGAGACATATTCACTAGATATTTTGCAGTGTCGACTACCTCTGCCTAGAATTCTTGTGCGAGCCCATAACCATTGAGCATGTTCCTTTCCTTTTCCATCAACGTTTTATTCATCTCTCGATAGCTCCATTTTGTTATGGGGTATATGGTGTGCTATGCCACAATGCTTGCATAACTGCTCAAATTAATTTCCACAGAATTCACTAGCGTTGTCAGTTCTTAGTGTCTTAATCTTATTATCTGTCTGGTTTTCATCAAGAGACTTAAAATATTTGAATCTCTCAAAAACCTCTGATTTATTCCTTAGGAAATATATCCATGTCTTCCTCGAAAAATAATCTATGAAGGAGACATAATACAGGGATCCACTAAGTGAAGTTACCAAAACAATGACAAACACATCATTATGAACCAATTCTAGAATCCCCTTTTCCCTTGTCGCTCCAAATGAGAACCTCACCTGAATTTGTTTTCCTTATATACGTTCACAAAATTTGACTTCTAAATTACATTCAAGGAAATATTCAACCATACCTTTATTATGCATAGTCTGAAGTCCTTTTTCTCCAGTGTGTCCCATCCTCTCATGCCAAAAGATGGTTGGGTTGACTTGACGATGACTTGTAGAGTCAGTTTGATTCAAATCATCCCAATTTGAGTTGAGTCGAGTCGACTTCAAGAATAACGATGTTTTTCATCTAGTCGAGTCGACATTCCCTAACAACTTGTATAGGGTTCCAATCAGGACTCCTTTCATTAAGACCATCACACCTCTAACCATCTTGCATGTATCCTTATGAAATAGAGTGTGCACTCATGCATCACTCATCTTACTGACAGATATCAAGTTTCTTTCCAAACCAAAAATATTTAGCACACTTGGGAGAGTTCTACTCCTCCCATCCTGCAACATCAATCAAACTCTACCTTGTCTAACAATTTTGGTTGTCGAGTCATCCCCTGAGAACGCATATCCTCTTTCATATCATTTTTATTCACATAACCATTCTTTATGTAGTGTCATATGATAAGATGTTCATGAGTCTATCAAACAAACTTCTTGATCTGACTATGTACTTATCGATGCTAGGTACACATCCCCTCCCTTATTTGGAGTCGTCTCTCTCAGTCTACTACTTCTCATTGGATCCTATACTCACTTCCATTTCCTTCGAATTGCAATCCCTTTTATAATGCCCAACTTTACTGCATTTCCAACATCTTCTCGTCGACTGAATAGGGGATTTAAATTTACCCTTCGACTTAGACTTTATAACAGAGAATTTACCTTTATCTCTGTCAACCGGTTGATCTCTCACCACTAATGCATATTTGGTCGATCCTTACATGGTCTTCCTTCTCATTTATCCTGACAGTAGAGATGCAACCATGTATTCTAGTTCTAATGTGGTTGAATTACTCCCTATAGCCACGACTAAGTTATCTGAGGAGTCTGGAAAAGAACATAATAGGCTAATACATTTCTCCTCCTCAGTGATTTTAATATCCACAAAAGATAATCGGCTTATTATGGTATTAAACGCATTTAAATGCTCAGTTATTGAACTTTCCTCACTCGTCCTCAAAAGATACAGTTTCTTTCTAAGGAACAACTTATTTACCAGGGATTTCGACTGGTACAAGATTACCAACTTGTCCCAGATTTTCTTGGTCGAATCTTCACCTTAGACATTCAACAACATCGAATATGCAAGACAAAGTTGAATCATACTCCTTTCCCTTCTATCTAGTTTCTCCCATTCTTCCCTCGACATACCTGTCGAAATGGTGCCTAACATACTACTTCCCATTGTTCTCGATCTACAAGTTGATCTTCAATTTTAAGCTTCCAAAGTTCAAAATTCTAGCCATTGAATTTTTCGATCTCTGTTCTCGAGTTACTTGTCATTCTTTAAGCACATCTTTAAATATATCTGACTTACGACTCTTACTAGACCTAGGGTTTATCTTAGATTCAAGGTTGTTAAACCAAGCTCTGATACCACATGTTAGTAAATAGAACACTTCCACGCTAAACCTAGCAGAAGAGAGGAAGTAAGATTTAAGCTAGTAATCCAATGATAAAGCAAACACACAGTACACATAGATTTTACCCTGGAAACCCAAATGGGAAAACCAACATTCCTAAAGCGTCTTGCTCCCTTGTTGTTTTATTCTTTAGAATAAAAGGTTATATGCCTAACCTTGGTCTATGCCTAAGACACAATCGACATCATACCTTCTTGATTTACACAAGAAAAACCCTGTAGTCAATTCAAATTACATTTAAATGGCCATCAAGCTCTAAAATGATTGATCTAAAGATTAGCTTTTACGACATTACACCATGCCTTATTTATAGGATTTACAGTAGGAAAATCCCTAAAGAAAGGCATCCAAAAATGGTTACAGATCATTGGCTACAAATCCCGTGAATCTTGGGATTCTGTTACAATCAACTTCACGTCGGATTACCAGTCGATCGTCATTTGATATTGAGTCACTTGCCACACGACCGCCTGTCGACCTCTTGTTTTTCGACCTCTTAGAATTTCACTGCCAGTTGATCCACCTCAACTTGACATTCACTGCAAAGAATATAACAACCCAACAACATGTTTGTGGTCAAACGAAACCAACTAATGTAATGAATGGTTCATGGAAAGACGAAACCACTTCGAGTTTGTAATGGTTAAGGGTGAGCCAAGGAAAACCCTAGGTATGGTGTAATGGTTGAAGGGTAACCCATAGAGAACCCATGGGAAGGTCAAGGGTAAGCTAAATAAATCCTTGTTATGAAGTTGATGCAGTTCAGATGATTGACTCAAGATCCATAATTATCAAAAGAATATGCAACTCATGTTGATACAGGAGGACAATGACAATTGAAGAAACATATGAAGATGAAGAAGACAAAAGATGATGTAGATGAAGAAGACTAAAGATGATGAAGACAAATCAAGACATCCAGATTGAATCATAAGTATTCATTAATGGGGACTATGAAGGAATAATGCATACTTATTATATAAATTATTATTAATGAAAGTATACTTATTCTATATTTATATGTATGATCAAGGATGAGAACAATGAGAGAAGTTAGGGATAGAGATAACATAGATATTTATGGAGATATTCATGGAGATATTGTGGAGATTGTTATGCTATACTGGACATCTTGTTATGAGCACCTCAATGCTATATTACAAGGCCCCATTTAATGTATTGGTGTGTGAGAGTGATATATTATTATTGCACATTAATACAATGTGAGCTTTGATGGATATTGTTCTTCTTATGTGTATGTTTATGTGTGTGTAAATTATTATTTATTGCTACTCATAAACCAAGAAAAAATGATATTCCCTATCATATCCTCCTCATAGAATATGATCTTCCCCACATTGAGAGTATGGCCATGACTAGGGACCTTATGTACAATCACAATACATCTTGTGTGAAAGACAAGAGTTTTCATAAGATTAATTTAAACTATGATCAAAGTCGCGGATGACTTAAGAGGGGTTGGCATAAAGACAATATTGTCTAAATCATCAGGAAATCAAGGAGAAGGTGACTCTATAGAGAATCGATACCATTAAAAATATTATCATGTCTAAATTTCAATAGGAATTGTGGTGTGATAAAGAAATAGAAAATACGAGAAAATTAAGATACTAAAAAGAGCTCATTAACCCCAAAATGGAAGATCAAAAGTATATTTATGTTATAGCTAGCTTAAATAAGAAAATCAACATTTTTATAATAAGAACAAACTCTCATGAGCGCAATAGTGAAATAAGATGTTGGAAAATCCTAAAATGTCACGGGCTAAAAGAATTTGTCATCTTTGTGATATTAAGAAGGTGGAGGATGAAAAACACTTCTCTAAGAATGTTTAATGTATGCCCATATCATATCTCAATTTCAAAATATTTCTAACAATACCGACCTTCCTAACATATTAACTCAACAAAACTATGGAGATTCAGGAAAGCTTATTTCCAATCTTTTCAAGGACATAAATAAATTTTAAAGAAACCCAATTAATTCCTTACATTTTTTCTTAAGGTCTGATAGGACAAAGTTGGTCTCGATGGACAATAAAAATCATCATCATCATCATCATTATCAATTAAGTATTATGGAAACTATAATTGATATCCCTAGAAATGCTTGAAGTGAGTTGATCAACCCATTGTGAGATAAATTTATCTTGTTAGCCTAGAGAGAGTATATTCAACTAAGGCAACTATCTAATGGATTATAATAACATGAAGATAAGTGGAGGTAGTCCTATCAAAATGAAATGTTGCTAAAATACGAGGTCTCTTATATGTGGAATTTGAATTATCGTTGTTTTAGAGAGAGCATGTCATTATCAAGATTACATAGCAAGCACTGACTATGTTTGCAATAATGTCTCATAAATGCATATAAGAAATAGGAAGCTACTTGTCAAAGTGGTACATTGTTACATTCTTTATAGTTACCTAAACAACTTTGTGGTCAATGAGTACATGTTCGATGAAATGCAAAATATATCAACATCATAAAAAAAATCCATTAACTAAAAAATTGAAACAATGCTAATATATACTTGATTAAGCTTCAAGTGTTTGTGAAAATATCATTTAACCATGTTTCTCCCTTTAGCTATTGTTAAAGTTATTTTGCATTACAAATTAAAAGAAATAAAAATACAAAAGAGAATAAGACCAGATAGGCCAACAAAAAAAAAGACATAATTAGAACATGCATTGAAAATAGTATGTGAGTATGAACTAAAGTTAGCCTAGAGAAGAAGAAAAAATATCTTGTTTTTATATTTGACTTGAGATCAAGAAAAAATAATGTAGAAATAAACAAATCATTTCCAAACTATATGAGTGATATCATAAAGTGTTAACCCGAGTATTTGACCAAGTAAATATATATCACAACATTCTCCTTAACATTCACTTGAAACATTGTTGTTAAAAGAGAAATTACTCAAATAAAGAGTAAATGATCACACCTTAATATGTAATGGGGTTGAGAATAAAATGATGACCAATAATTACAACATCATTATTATGACAAGATGCAAACAAACTCATATTACTTAGTCCTTGTACCAAATTGCATCGCATAAGAAACCTAAAATCCTCACAATTTGTAATGTACAAGAAACCTAAAATTCCCACACAAGCCTCTTTGAAACTGGCAAAGCAAAGAAAGGACTCCATAAATAAGTATAAGTACAAGTGACCAAGGATGGGAGTTGAATTCCCATGATATTAAGTAAAAGTGACCAAGGATGGGAGTTGAATTCCCATGATATTGTCAAAGAACAATCTCCAAACAAATGATATAAAAGATGGTAAAGAACTTATTGAAGCTTAAAGTGATCCAATGAAGTTGCTAGTGAGGCAACAACTTATGTCAAAGATCAACAAGAAGACTACATGTATGAAAACCAAGAAACCTAACCACCCACTTATTTTAGCAAGAGGGTTTAAAGGCTCAACCAATGCTCCAACATGCATTAAGATGGTCTTCTCATCATAAATCATCTCATGCCCAAACAAGTGCAAAAAATAAACAAAAAAATGGCTTGCATTAAAAAAACTCTAAAGAAGACACTACTACTATGGTCAATCAATCAAAAAGAGCAATGGAAACTATATAAATATATATTCAAAGTAAAAAGTTGTCAATATGAAGCCCTCAAACAAGTGCTCAAATGATGATATGAACAATTATCAATATAACCACAACAAGTCTTAATAGTGTACAATATCGATCCGAGATTTTTCCATTGTACACATCCTAACTTTCGATCTATAAGAAGAGAAACTAAATACACATTGATGGATGTGACAATCAAAATGTCAATACCTAGATAAAGAGAGAGAATATATACCCTCTCTATTATTAGGATGTTCACAGGGCAGAGATGTGGATGGTGATAGATTTTGTTTTGGTTGATCAGAGGGTGTATGATTTGTTTCATGCTAAATGAAAAATGCAAAATTTGGGTCATGTGTATCAATAAAAGAATATTCATAAATAAGAGATTCAAGTTCCAACATGTTATAAGTAAATGAATAAATAAATAAGCTATTATCTTGTTCCTACAAACCAAAGCTTGTTAACAGATCAAGGGACTCACATCTAGCAATGAAGTAAAAAAATATTTAAGGCCTAGTCACTCTCGTATAATCCTAGGCACAACGGGAGTGACAATTCATTGTCAATACCTACCAAGTCAGTCGCTCATATAACCCATTTAATGAAGCAATTTGGAGACATTCCCTCTTGTTTGCTTAGCCAATAATACATCAGAAGAAGTGTCATTAGAATATGACTAATTATCCTTTTTCAAGATTCAAAGTAGTGTTTCCTTCTCTTTTAAAATTTTTTTGGAGTTTTTGAAAGTCATGAACATGATTTGTTTCAAGTATTAAGACCATGTATCCAAAACTCAATAATTTCACCATATATCTTAAAAACGAAAATTGATAATTGGCTAAGACAATCCTCTAATATACCTTTAGTACTTCTCAAATTGCATACTTCTTTTTCAAGGTAGCATTGTATTATAAGAAAAAAAAATAATAAATGATAAAAACTATAATTCTCATTACCATCACATTATTGACATGTGATATAAGGAACAATGCCCTATCTATGATTTGTTCAAAAGGATGCTAACTTTTTCTCGTTCTATTAACCTCAAGAGCTCCCAAAATGGAAGAAGATGTATATCCTATGACCAATGCCCTCTTTTATGATATATCATCCAAATAATTATCAATGAGCACTAACTGGGTCTCTACTAACCATGCTAGCGTGCAAACAACTTTAACTAATAAACTAATCACTCAATATGTCTTTGATTTTTGGGGAGGTCAACACCTTGATATCTGTAAAATCACACATTTACATAATTGTGATTTTTTTAATGAATGTAAGTGTCGTATATTTATGGGCAATTATTTTGAAATCAACTTCATTGCATTTCTATCACAATTTAGGAAGAATCAATAAAAAATAATATCTATGTAATCTTTAACTAGTTAAAGAACTTTAACCAATTCGTTTTTTCATATTTTTTTTTTGTGTAATCTTTAACAACTAGTTTTGAACTTTATACTCTTTTTCTTTTTTTTTTTTGAGTAAAAAAGGTGGAACCTGCTATATTAAGTTATTGAATAAACCTTGACAAAATGTACAGAGATATAGGTTTGAGTCACCAAAAATGTTGTCATTTACCGGAAACCAGCATAGTTTGGAGAACATGTAACAATAGCATGATAAAACAAAGAGACAAAACAACATTTGTCCTGCCCGGAGGAAACCATGACAGATGGTTGTAGTCCAAGTGAACATGTAACAGTAGCATGATAAAACTAAGAAATAAAATAGCATAGAAGACCTAGATACCCGGTGACCCGTCGCCCTTGCTTGTCTGCCACATGGACCCAACCGGGATGGCAAATGCCTGCGCGCAGAGAGGGCACTTTCGCTTTGTTGGAGCATTGGAGTACGTGTCAAGGAGCAGGTCTAGACGCTGGCCCATGAGAAGGGCTCTGTGCTCCAGGTCTGCCATGTGGCCTCGGAGTTCGAACACCAGAGCCAGATGCTCTGCACAAAGGAAAGAACCATGCAAGCCATTACCCACGTCGTTGAGGAATACGTCCCTCAATTCCACGGTTTCTCCATCTCCGGCTTCGCGCTCCATCAGCTCTGCACCAGCCGCTTCTTCCTTCCTCGCTTGGCTATTCTTTTCCGCGTTCTCTTCGGCTCTGGCTTTATCCCGTGTTTCTTCCTCGAACGTTGCCTGCATAGCATGGCTGGTGGGGTTGTAGTCACCCGACCATGGAATTTCCTCGACAATGCACCCAGGGATGTCATCTGCCAGATCAATTTTAGGGTCGCTTCCATCCTGGTAGTTCGCCTCCATGGCTTGGGGTTTCGGGGTGGTCACCGAGTCCTCCATGAACGTAATTTCTTCCACGTAACAGGTGGGAAACGCATCTGCAACACCATCCTCCTACCTGTTTCCAGATTGAATTGTCGTGGTTTCACTGCTACATCCAGACCCCGTTTCCGCAATGATGGCATGCAGAGCCAATTGTTCAGCTTGAGCCTTCTTTCGAAGAATGGAGGTCGCCATGGACAGAGCAAGCTCCGGCTTCTCCTT
Organism: Picea sitchensis; assembly: GCA_010110895.2. NCBI lineage: Eukaryota > Viridiplantae > Streptophyta > Pinopsida > Pinales > Pinaceae > Picea > Picea sitchensis. The sequence goes on along the minus strand of SNQJ01S0001409.1, from coordinate 177,823 downwards.
CCTTTGCCACTGCGCCTTGTGGGTGTACCAGGTCGAGCCACAGCGAGGCCTGCCCCGCTTTCTGGTCACAATTGCCAGGGAATAGATAACGGTACAGTGAGGATGCAACGAGATGAGAGTAAGTCGGGACAAGAAGGAGACATAGCTGCACCAGAGCTCCCAGACGATGGGGAGAGCCGAAGTGAGAGTAGACCCACTCTGTCCAGGCTCATGAAAAAGCAAATTGCCAAGGGCTGAATTCACCTGGCCATCATAAACCCTGTCATGCTGAGTGCGCTGTGAGCGAGAGTATTCACGCGAGGGAGGTGTCCCTCCATCGTATATCTATTGTTATGGCTGTCTACCATCGTAAATGGAGGGCGGGTGGGTGGCGGCCATCACCATTTATGCTATGGCTTAATGCTAAGTCCGGTGTCAAGGAATTGCCGCGTGTCACCCCATCCGGGGTGAACCTTATACTTTTTAATCAACGATGAAGAAGGGTTACAAAAGAATATATATCTTTCAAGGAGTTGTTTCTAAGCAACAACAAAAGTATGTTAAAGTAAAAGTAAGAAGAAAACGTTTTTTCAAATGAGGACATTTTTGAAATAAGTTTCTAAGGAGTTTGTCTTTAGTATAGTTAGAACTCCGTGTTATTGGAGTCTAATTTTCAAGAAAATTATGAATCTAATTTTTATTATGAAAATTGAAACATAGTTACAAAAATAAAATTGATTTTTCAAATTTATTCATTATATTTTTTAATAAAAAATTGGATATCAAATCCTCATTAATCTTTTATTTGATTGTTATGCTCACTTGTTATATTTACACAACAAGATTGTCTAAAAATATTCACATAAACAAATTGAAATTCTAAAGTGAAAAGTATTATAAAATATTTATTGATGTTTAGACTTCTTCTTATTTATGTTAGACTTAAGTTTGTTTCATTCAAGTATAAAATATATCTTTCAAGCTTTAAATATTTGTTTAAAAGATTCAAGAAAGCAATACCCCTATTTTTTGATTTTTTTAAATTAAACAATATACATATATTTCAAAATATAATTTGTTTCAATTTCTAATATATTTTTTGAGTTTTTAAAATTAAACAATATACACATATTTCAATATAATTTGTTTCAACTTCTAATAGTTGTTTGTATTAGAAGGGATCAAGTTTTTTAAAAATCCATTTATTTCAATATAATTTATATCAACTTCTAATAATTACTTGCATAGGGATTAAGTTTTTACATAGTATGTTCTTTCACAAATCAATACAACTTGGATGTGGAAGAGTTAAAATTTTGTGAAGTTTTGGCTAAAAATGAGGACAGGTGAAATATTTAAAAATGATAATACAGTAATATTATTCTATTATTCATAAGAATAACCATTATTATTACTATATGTAACCACTATTATCACCATGTATTTGTTTTATGAAAATATATATTTAATTTTGTTGTGCAATGTTTATGAAAAACACTTTTATACCTTTTTTTTTCATTTTAAATAACAAACATAATTTATTTTATATTGTCAACATAAAAAAGTTAAAACTATAATAACTCTACAAATTAAAACATGATCCATTCCTTTAAATTTGATCCTTGATCTCAAACCAAACCTCTAGAAGAGCCTCATGGATGAGATGTCCATTGATGAGCCACTTGAGTCAAATCCCATATCTTTTAATTTTGATCCTTGATCCCAAACTTCTAGAAGAGCCTCATGGGTGAGATGTCCATTGATGAGTCACTTGGACTCAAATCCCATCTCCCAAACCTCTAGAGGAGCCTCATGGGTGAGATGTCCATTGATGAGTCACTTGACTCAAATCCCATATCTATTGTGGAAAAAAAAAGTCTCACTTTTGATTTTTATGAACCAATTCAATTTTGAATTTTTTATGAACCAACTCAATTTTGATTAATTTTTTTTTTATAATTAATATATTAAAATTACAGTAAAATCCCATGTCTATTGGTTATAGGAAATCTCACTTTTGATTTTTTAATGAACCAACTCAATTTTAATTTTTTTTTTAATTAATATATTAAAAATTATTAAAAAAATAAACACATTACAAATAAAATTTGAAATCCTACAAAGAGAATAATATTCATCCTCTTAGCCACTCAAATTAAACCTAATTAACACCCTTTTCAAATATTATAAACTGTATTCAATTTGCTATAAAGTAAAGAATTCATGAACTAAAGGTAGGAACCAATGAGACTTATTGGTCTTGGATGTTGGGAAAAACGCAGGAAGAGAGCTTGATTATTTTTTTTGAGTGGGTTAATTTGGGAGCAATTTTTTTTTCTTGAGTTGTTTTTTTCGTATATTTTTTTGGTTGTGAGTTTTAAATTTCCGATCTATTCAGAATTCTGATCATTTTTTTTAAATATCTGGATTGGTTTAAAATTAAGTAAAACATTTAGATTAAAGTTTTGAAATGTATGAAACTTAATCCATACAAAACTCAGACTACCACTAAAAATCTGACCGGATTCCGACCCATTTTTTTTTATCTGAAAAACGAATCTGTTAACTCCCAAATTAGCTTACTCTGAATTTTTATGCTAAAGCGATACACAGGGTTTACAGTCGGCTTTATCAGGCTTTACCACGCTGACTGACATCGTGGTTTCAATTTGGTAACCTGTACATTTGAAAGCTCCTTCACCATTGAAGAATGTAATGGATATATCGGTGGGTGACTGCTCTATCTCAGCTAGTTTCAAGAATTTCCCACCAGATTGAAAAGTTATTATTGCTCTACTGTCTATCCGCAGCATGTCTTCTGAAAATTGGCGAAGTGGTTTCCGTATAGTTGCTGCAAGATGTCCAGTCAAACCGCAAAAGAGATTGTACCAGCAACGAGAAGAGCCTCTCGGTAGGAGAAAAAGAAAGAGATTGCACCAGCAACGAGAAGAGCCTCTCGGTAGGAGAAAAAGAAAGAGATTGCACCAGCAACGAGAAGAGCCTAGCCTCTCCGTAGGATTAAAAGAATATGATTGTGATTGTACTTTCATGGAGGTGATCCCAATGAATATATCTCTCGCAACTTTAGTGCCCCAAACGAACGAGATTCTCAGCGAGGATGTACAAAGTTTTATTCTTCTTCCAAAACACATTCTCCCTCGTACAAAGTACTCGTAAATATTGTTGGATTGGTTGGAAATTTAAAAACAAGAACCTGTCTGGAAAAGTAACTTCTCAGGGAGGATTGCTCTAGAGTTAGCCTACTCTAAAAATAAAGATCTCCATGCCCAATCATACCATGAAAAAGAACAAGCAGGCTCATGCTTTCACAATATCACATCATTGCATTGTTTTCAAAGAAAATAAACACTTTTTGTGCACATAAGTAATCAAGCATATTAGAAGAAATTAACTCAACCAAAGGTCACCAATGTTTTATGCCAACAAGTGCTTGGTTAGATTTCTAGTGAGTTAAACACATTAGTCCGCATGCTTTGAAGGGTTTATTAGGATTGACATCCATAAATGTGGAGAAACATCCTTTGGGTTTCTTCCTAAAGTTTTCCTTGGAAAAATAAAGTATCCAAATAAAGTCAAATTCTATAGCTAATGGTAATTTATCCCCTAAGACAATTGCTCTCCATGAAATGGATGCTAGAAAATATAAATGGAAGAGAGCCTATGCCCATTCCCAAGTAGAAGTGACTAACAAGAAAATCCAAAATATATGCTTCATCAACTTGGGTTTGGAACTCTTAGGTATGATAGTGTTTTCCCCACTAGTAAGGCCACCATTATCAAAAACCAAATAAACATTGCTTTCTTAAGTTCCAAGACAAACTTCCATATTCTTCACATGCTAAAGAGATAGGTCTTTTTCTTTTCTTTCACTCTCCATAGGTGTTGATATAGAAAAATGACACTTGTCAACTTCACATATTTCTCTATTGAAATGGAAAGCCCTTCGATTATGGTCTGGTTGTCGTAATATAGATATGATGTTCTAATATTCTCTCTTATTTAACTAACGAGTGTAAAGTGGAAAAAATATAAATAAATATGGAGTGAATGTAGAGAATGAAATGCATCAAATGCAAGATGAAAATGCAATTAACAAATTCTAGCATGATCGATGTTTATGAAATCTCTATCAATAATGCATCCTAATGCCACCTTGCGAAAGGTGGAGAGGTAACTAATAGTGGGGAGAATAGCCCATGTGACTACCTCTAGAAATGAACTTGAATAGGACCCTTCCAATTCCCTCCCAAAGTGAAACAATCTGACTGCAAATAACACTTTTTTGTCACAAAACTAGATAATAACCAAGATAAAATGAAAAATGATTAAACATTGACAATAGGGAGAATAGTCCACTAACTAAAGCATATGAAAAATCAAAGGCTCTAAGTAATAGAGAATATCCCCCAAGTTTTCAAGAGACTCCTTGCTTCAAATCAATTGTTAGAAAAAATATATATAAGTGAGAAAAAAACATTATTAATAAGAGAATAGTCCAAAAGTTAGAATGCTCACATTCACAATCACCAAGAGAACCAGGAGAGAAGAGAATAGTCCACAACCAATTACGATTATACAATAGTATTGTAATACTGACTAACATCTATATCTGTATTAACATACAAAGATAGCTTGCAATGCCAAAAAGAGAACCCTTTTCTTGAATACAAATGCTCTATTTATAGTTTTAATTCATGGCTCTTCGCCTTCCACCTGCTTACTTCAACTACCCTAGATGACTCTTGAGCTTCTAGCTCTTAACTTATGACAAAAATTGTCTTATTCTCACTTTGACTATTCAAGTAATTAAGAGGATGATTCATTCATGAAATCAAGGAATTATAACATTGCTGACACTAGTGAGACTTTATTAAACATTATTGACCAATGACATGATTCTCTTGCTTGGATGTCCATATTTCACTTTTTCCTGCATGCTTATGATACTCGATTTCAATTTTCCTTTGCATTTTCACTTGGCCGAAAGTTCACATTCATGATTAGAAGCAGTATTCATCATCATCTTCACTCTATCACTCTTTGGATATGAAGCTTTCTCATCAAATAACAAGATTTCTTTGAGTCCAATAAGTTCCCTTTTTTATCCATATCGGTTTTGTTTAGTTTGGGAATGGCCCTTTTCTTCTAGTAATCGAGTGAAGTTTCATTCAGTTTCGGTCCTACATTCATTCTCCTTTATCCCACTTGCACATTCCCTCTTCATTCCGTTCTCTTCTTCATTTTATCCTTCTTTGATATGGGCTTAATCAATAATCGAGTTTTATTTTGGGTCCAACACAATGCACTTTGCATCCCTCCTTATGAACCTTCTTCCTCCATTCAATTTTTGCAAACGAAAGTGTTGTAATCATATGATACCAACACAAAGCTATGAGATAAAGGATCATAACAACAATACAAACATAACTAGCTTAATGTTGAAATACATACTTCATTAAAAAAACATAATTAAAATGCAAAAATGAAATTCATCATCGAGAGTAAAGTGTGATTTATGACAACCAACAATGCCAATCAACAAGTTGTGTTCTAATTCATGTTCATGTCCACGTGTGTGTTCAACTTCCTTTAGACCCTAGGCTCACATCCATCTATTTATCTCTTTCATATCAAAAGAATTTTCACAAAGTGTATCTATAGGTTTTCGAGCAGATCCCATTTCCATTAATCTTCAACATCGCTATATAGGATGTATGTCGAGACATCACAACTCCATTATTCTAAACCCCAATTTGACTTGTGTAGGAAGGTGACTATGATTTCAACTTCCAATAGAGATTCTGTGTTGTGGCCTAGTTTTCACTAAGTACTGGCATAGAGCAGAGTTCAATAGTATGTGAATATGAAAAATCCTAAGTATTTAGTTCTACAAGTACCTAAGTACTTGAAGGCCAAGGAGTCGTCTTATACATCCTCTATTCCCAATACCTCCTACCCTCTGTGCATGTCTTTAAAAGCATAGCCTCTTTTGTAAGAGTGGTGTTGACAAGTCTAAATGACCTTGATCAACAATAGGGGTTACCCCCGGTGAGAAGTATCAATTAGACCTTGCATCATTTGGACTATGAACACATCCAAATTCTGGCCCAACAACCATTACTAGTTTTTGGTTTACCAGTGTGGCCTAATCCACTGGTGATAGTTTCTAAGCTAAAGAATGAAATGCAACTAATATAAGATGCAAATGCATGTGTCCGAACATGACTACCAATAACTCAGAAGTAAGCATAGAAGCACACGTGCTCCTATAAATAACCCATGAAATAGTTCGTTGAGAACAAAGACAAGAATATGAGTAAATGATTGCAAACCTATAATAGTTCAACATTAAAACAATAATCTATAGTCCTATGCTCATAGATCCAGACAAACATTTCCAGAGAACATAAATAAAAGTGTCGCAATTGTGCATAAGAATAGTCTACAATATGAGATACAATCTTACACAACCCTAGTGCTGAGAAAAAGTAGCAAAATAGTCCACAACAAGTATGCATAGGAATTAAAGTTCTCCAGAAAATGGCTTGGCAAAAAATTGTTTCTCCTCATTAAAAGTTCCAGTAGTGGTACATGAAATCTCTAAGAGCCCAAAGCCCTTTTTCTTGAACAAAATGACTCTAGTTATTAAAATACTTTCTGAACTCTTGGCCTTCCACCTCCTTGACTTCTGGCCTTCCTTTTGTCACTATCCTAAATAAGATGACGAGGACATACTAGCAACAAAAAATATTCATAAATTACAATTTCTTGCATCATGTGCACTTACACCTCGAATTTTGTCCTTTAGTGCTTGTAAGCCATCATGACTCTTGGCATTAGTTGGCCTCATACAACACAATCGACGACTTACACACCACATGTCTCCTTTCTACTTTGCTTAGAACTTGCATATAAATAGAGTCCATGTTGTACTTTAAATATACTCTTTAACCTTTTCCATTTGAACTTGATTCCTACATAAAAGTGGTAAAAATATGCAACCATGAAGTCTTGATACATAATTTTGGAGACTTATGATATTTTGGTATCATCAATCCAATGGGCTCTCATTTCCTCTTACAAAATATTGATTGATTGCCATATTTTCTTTATGTGTAAAACAAATCCTTTCAGAGGTGTTAGATGTGATTCAATACATTTACACAGTCTTCCACTACTACAAACTTCATTACTTATTATTTTGGCCTCACATCCAATCATTGATCATGCATTGGTAATTCATCCTTTTCTGTAGATAACAATTGCAAAGCCACCGATGGATGTTGGTCGGTCATCCTCACCATGATATTTAGCATATGTGTTTATATTTCTCACTCCTTCGTACATAATGTCTTAAGATTAAAATGTATAATCTTTTTTTTCCAGTATCTGTACCTAGATGCCATTACCGCAAAATAGATAAGTTGCAAATATACAAAACTTCAAATCATGCTTTATGAAAAAAACAATTAACATAAAGAATTCAATTGGAAACTTAATAAGGAGTTCAAGACTACTTCCCTAAGTTCGATCTCTGGTCCTTTTGATAAGGATTTTTCATAAACCTTAGTTGAAACGTTGCGTTATCAGGTTTCCTGGTTATTGATAGTGCGTCCATATTCAAATTTGTGAATTTGGAACAAACGATAAGGAATTTCATGAAACTTATAAGAAATAAGTTGCAAATTTTAGTGAGACCTTTCCAACGATTTAAGGAGCG
>SNQJ01S0001409.1:147325-170053 GCA_010110895.2 Picea sitchensis | reverse complement strand
AAGATGACAACAATTAATGACTAATTAAACTAATAAATGTACTACAAAATGGTGACAATTAATGACCAAATAAATGAGTAAATGTACTACAAAATGGTGACAATCAATCACAAAACAAACAAGTAAATATACTACAAAATCGTGGTAATAAATAACCAAATAAACGAGTAAATGTATTACAAAACGATGGTAATTAATGACCAAATAAACTAGTAAATGTGCTACTAAATCGTGACAACTAATGACCAAATAAATGAGTAAATATATTACAAGATGATGAATCAAGTCAACCAATTAATGACCAAGTGAAATACGACTAAAAGTCAGTCGGGTGAAAAGAGACTGCTAATTTGCCCATAATAGTCATGTATATCCGATTTTCAGTTTTTTTTGTAGTAAACAATTACTCATTTTGTACTAGTGGAAACATCAATGGCCCTAGCCAATGTGGCCACTCAAGGCAATTTATCAATGCAAAAGAAAAATAGTTTACAAAAGAGTTTCTCACAATTGATCATCGACAAATGACCCTCCATGCTCTTTAAATAGATATCATGGACCAATCAAGTGTTAAGCCACAAATAAATGTAGCCATTAATATTGAGGAGAATATGAGTCGTCGAATCACTCTATGTCGAGAACATATCATGATCGTTGGATTACAAATCCATACTAACTCATACTAAAGAAAAACACTTTAACCTAACAACATATTAGACCAAGTTGATCTTAACTAACTTCTAAGTGTCTAAATATCCTAACACTCCATCTTTAGCCATAATATATAAGGGATTTTTCCAAAATTTCAAAGGTCCCCCAAAGGCTATAGATTCTTTTGAGGTGAATGAATCAAAAGAAGGCTCATGTTTATGGCTAGGATTTTTGGGAGGATTTATATCAACATAAGCTGTAAATCTTGCTTTAAGATTTGATGCTACTTCCTCAATAGGAGGTTTTTGTTCACTTGCAGAAGTACTTCCTTTATTCCCCACTCTTCTTTTCAATGTATTAGTTGAATGCGTGGCTCTTACTTTACCATGAAAATGTCCTCTTGGATCTCAAAATCTATTCATGCATCCTAATATGAGTGCAAAATCATTTGGATAAAGTTTAGAAAAAGATTTATTAATAGTATACTAATATTTTTTCCATATGACATTATCCTAAATCAGTATAAACTAAAGATATGAATTCCTTGGTGTTTTCTCTATACTGGCACACCCACTTTGCCAACACATTTTCTAACCAGCCAGCACATCCACTTTCTAACCAGCCAACACATTTTCTAACCTAACCAGCCAGCAAATCCACTTTGACATGTATCTGCACAATATAAAAAAATTCATTGTGTAAAGGAAAAATAAGTGCAAAATGTTGGGGTTTTATTATATTCTCGGATATGTTATGCTAGATTTTTGAAGTGTATCTTTTGGTTCTCACAGTGTGTCTCTTTTCTCTCATGCACTCTCCAGCTCCATACCAATTAATACCCTCATTATAGTCATGTGTTCTCTTCCAACAACAATTTTCCCTCCACAAACTTTCATCCAGTGCATGCAACATCGATCTGCTCTCCATGAGGATTAAACCCTCAATATGCTCAAACTACATAACCACAATCTAGTGACAACTTCACCAGCCATGAGGCAATGAATCCTGAGGCTCCTATAATGCAGACTTGTCCAACAGCACGGCCAGAAAATTCCGTTCAAATCATCCAAGGATCTGATGAAAACCATCACCAATATTTTTTAATACACAATTCGCCAATATTTCAATATCCGAAGAAACTTTAATCAACTTAGTTCCCCCATCTCTCCATTCAGCATGCGAGGTTCACAGTTAAAAGCGATGGTATATTTTATTATTTTCTAAACCGCTTCCACTAAATATGCCACCATTGGATGTGCATACGCCAGGCAGGTGTTCAAATTTATTTATGGCATGGTTTTATGGTTCATGTAATCCATATGAGAAATTATTTTCTTTATATTCAAAATTTTCATATATCATAACCCAACATTGAAGTGGTGCTTCATGCTTAGACTTATGTATGGATGAAAAGAGATATGCAATGCTGGTTGTTTAGAATGATTTAAAAATAATTTAGTTTAGGTTATGAAAATGAATGTGGGAAAGGGATAAACTCAGCAGATAGGTGATGGAGATAGGTGTGTAAAAGATTACAGTGATAAAATCAAAATTTTGGTGGTGAATGTGACCTTGATCCGCTCGAAATAGAATAAGGGGATTATAGGTACAATATGAGTATGCTTTTGATGGTTCCATGTTGCTTTTTTTTGTCTAACTTTAGGTACTTAAAACATCACTGTAAAAAGCAATTATACACACTAAAGTACAAGGTAAATCCGAGCACATGTGATCAAGCACCTGCAAGCATTTCCAGTCAAGCTCATGCAATCAAGTACAAGAAATCAAAGCACATCAATCAAGCAACAACCACGCATATCCAAGCCTTTAAATTGTCAACATCAACATTCAACATTCAATAATGATTCTACATCAGTCATTGAAAGCAAAGGGAAAATCAAGTAAATGAAGCATTGCTAAGCATCCAAATTTGAATATCATTTGCTACTTACAACAGTGTCTTTTGTAAGTGTAAAATCAAAATCAAGTTGAGTTGAAGTGTAATTTTTGGGTGCATTCTCATTTGAACCTGACACTCACAATTTGTTTGAGTTGATTGTATGTCTGAATCATTGAGTCAAAATTGTGAGTGCGACAAGTTTAAGCGATTGAGTAAAATCGAACGTGAAGTGCAAGTGAACCTAACGTACAAGTGAGCGAGTTCAAATGGAGCGAAAGTTAGAATTATTAGATTTATTGAACACTTTAATAATCATTGTTGAAGACAACATGGGGATATTAAAAAAAGCAACTCTTCAATGTGTTTTAACTCATTTGCAAGTGACGCAAGCCAAAGTAGAACTACTTCAAACTCATACTCATCTTCTTCAAGATGAACTTCAACAAAAAAAACGTTAGTGTTCTGAACTAGTCCTTGTTCATAATAACCCTCTATTCGATGATGATAATGATTATTTTGTTCAAAAGTAAGTGCAGGAGCACCTCAACAAGACAACTCCAAATGTAGATGAAGATGAAGTTATTCATGAACCTACATTTCAAGAGTTTTCTTTTTAATTCAGTGAAGAAAACATTTCAATGATGCAACAACATGCAATAAATCAACTTTCACAACAACATGTTCATAATATTCTTTCCAATCCCATCATCATAACTTGGGAATAAATCGAGAACAACAAGCATAGAACAATACTTGGATATGAAAAGGAATTTACCTTTCATATTCCTGATTATTTCAAATGAATCCACTTCATAAGTGTTGGATTCCTTCAAGAAGTCTCAACTTCACATGTTCCAGTTGAGTATCAGAATACAAAATGCCAACATTACAATCGATTTGGACACATGGAGAATCAATGTTTTGGTATCCATCCTTGTTAGCATTGTGGCAAGAAGAATCATACAACATACAAATGTTCCAAGAGAAGAAAAAAAATTCAATATTAAATATTCACTATGAGTGGATTGATCCTTGGTAGTGGTCATCAACAACCAAGCGATTATTAATGTCTTACCAAAGAATTCAAAATCGAGTAAAGATGCATTTTTCAATACAATGGAACTCTCATGCACCTTAAGGGGGGAGTTCAAAAATCAAGTGAAGATGGTTCGTGAAACCACTTATTGTCTCTCCTTTCAGCTAACAAAGGGGGGAATTGATGATGAAATTGAAGATGGTTGTCAGACCAAAAGTTTCAACAACAACAAAATCAAATTTTCCATATGGTAAACTATAGTCTGTGTTGGACACACCTACCACACTTAGAGGGGGGGCAGGGGGGTGAATGAGTGTGGGGCTATTTTTCCCAAATCTCCCCTCTTGCACAAAACTTCTTAGTTAACATTCAACATTTATTCATTACCCTTTGTTGTCATTTATAACCAGTTAGATGAGAACATATATCAACAACATATATCAGCAATATATCATCAACAAGTCATCACCACAAGGAACACAAAGAACACACGATGTATGTACAATTTTCTTTTTATTATGGACAACAATCTGGGGGTTTATCAACAACAACTGAAATAGAGTACAACTCTACAAGAGCACCAGCTCTATAATTCAAGACTTGGCTTACACCCTCAACACCAACTGATATGAGGTAACAATCCTCAACAAATATCAATTTGTCAATAGCTATGCGACCTGTCAGTAGTGCAGCCAACATGTGCACGTGCCCTGACTCACTACAGCCCGCGTATGCACGCGACCAGTGTATACAACAACCTGCGTATACCTGGCTCATTCTCTTATGTCTCTAACTGTCCAATCTGACTACCAGCCAGTCACAACACATCCAATCTCTCCAATAGCTTGCTCATGCTCCACAACAAATCAATATGAATGTTATCTCAATCATGTATAAACAACTAGTATAACATAACAATCATGTCACCACTGAATCACAAGAGTACTTCTCACTCCATCAACCAAATCAACCAAACTGAACCACATCATAAAAGCCATATCAAGAATGCCCTAAGCATTCACAACACATCAAACAATAGTATCCATCAAGACAATAATGTAACCATTCCAGTGTCTCAGTGATAGATCTGAGCCCATAGAATGCAGATCTGGAACCTGCCTCATCATCCAAGAGCTTGGCACCATCTCAAACACAAGTCTTCATCATTCCATCCATTATACATGCCCTGTCCTCATACAGCCCACGTGTGTACGCGCCCTGGCCCATTACAGCCCACGTATAGCTCAGAAACTAGGGTTTCTGAAGCTCCGAGACTTTTGTTTTCAAGATCTCCGACATTACCAAAACTTTGATGCATCCATGAGATCCTCCTCTCGCTTTCTTCCTCAGATTAGATCTTCAATCATGCTCAAGAGATTCACACCAAAGATGCTCTCACAATAATCTCTCCATCAATACTCCAAAATATATTCACAAGAAGCTCTCCATTGATCCACAAAAAGGATGATCTACAAGATACCATAGCTATCTTATTTATAATTTCATCCTCTAGGTCACTTAACCCATTTTTAGGTCATTTAACCCATTTTCCTTATTTTAGGGTTAATCACTTTCCATAAATAGAAATTTCTCCAATATTTTATCATTTAAATACTCCTTCTTGATTTTGTCACTTCTTTATCATTTAAATAATGATTTCTTCTTTCAGGTCACTTTGACTTCTTTGACCTTGGGGGCTTCAAGTCTTCATATGGGGGTCCTCCAACTTCATAAGGCCATAACTCTCAAACCGTGAGGAGTTATGTGAAATTCCACATACCACCGGAAATGGCATGCCAAGCACTATCCATCTAGGATAGTTTCACCAACAAATTCATTGATCTTCATTTCATTATTTTGCATACAAGCATGGGTCCTCCAATCGTTCTTCTAGGATAACTCAATCCGCAAAGCGTCTTCACGTGAGGGATTTCACCATAAGGGGACCACTTTGGAGTTCATTCATTTGTGCACCTTATCAATCATGATAAGACACTAATGAGTCATCTTTTCATAAAAAAAACTATGCATCATCATGTATCAATGACAACTCATTGATCCATCTTCATCTATGCATCATATCAATGATCCATCTTCATCTATGCATCATATCAATGATCCATCTTTATCAATTGGTTTCCACTTTGAAATCTATCATTCTCATCAAGGACAATACATATACATTGTTCATCAATCATTAATCAATCAATTACTTGACATCAATCAATGACATCAATCAATCAAACCATTTGCATCATTGACACATGATCCAACAATCTCCCAAATAATCAATTCATTGGCATCAATGACAACATGATCCAACAGTCTGTAGATGTAATACTTTGGTAGAATTATGGTTCAATGTCTTGTAGCTGAATCATACACATGATATGTGATTGGGGTTTTTATTTTGAGAGCAATATTGTGGAAATTTGTTTCACCTGGATGGCCATTCAACCTAGCAAAGAACAACCATATCCTTCTACATTGCATCTTGGCATTTGATTGAGTTGTCAAGAATTTTTAGGGATGTGTCAAACTTGTAGTTGATTCACTTCTCTTGGTTTTATCTCATCATATTGGAGTTCACATCAGTGAAAAAAACACAAGCATTCTAGCTCACATGATTACAATGAAATTTTCCAAAGTTTTCAGCATCCATATTTGACGATTTTTTAGGCAGTTCTTCATTGAGGCTCAGCTTAGGAATTTCAGCATGAATAATTGGAGATGATACCAATTTAGGTTGCATTGTTGGTATTATTGTTTGGACTTATGTTTGAGGGGGAGAATGTTATTCTCTTGCTCTTATACAATCATGAAGTCCTAGTATACCACCTTTGTATATTTCACATACTAGGATACAGTTGTTATCCTAAGTGTGTTTCTAGATTCCTATTTTTTCCTCCTCCTACCTTATCTCCTGATGAGGTGTCAATGTGAGAGAAATGGAGGTGTTCTCATTATTGTATTATATATTTGTACCATTAAAATGAATACAATGAGATAGTACGGAATATGTCTTGACACCAAAGTTCTTGTTCTGATATTGTCTGTTCTATTTCCTTCATAATATGCCTATTTTTAAACAGTTATTCTAATCATACAAGAAAATTAAGTTGAAAATTACTTAAGAATTACTCTGATTGTATCTCTTTTGGTTTGACTAGTGTGATGATTTACTTTGGGACAACCATACTTAGTCACAAGTTTGTCCTTTATATACTCTTTTTTTGTGAAACTCAAATGTATAGTCATGAAAGAAACTCCATTCAAAACAAACAAACAAAATTACAAAATTAATCTATTAGCAATACAGAATAGGCCTGAGAAAGAATATTAGCAAATGAGTTTATGAATAGTGAACTGAAACAAAAACATGAATAAGATTATTTACAAAACATTTCCTCGTACATATTGAAGTGGTCCCTCCTTCAAAAAGTATTAGCAATCACAAAACACTCAACTACAACACTTTAAGAAAATAACTCATAACACAAAAGGCAAGTTGGATATATATTAATTGAAAAATTGGAAATTACAAAGTATTCTCTCTATTATATATATCTTCTATATATTCAAACGAGAGAGTGATGGTGTATATATAGTATTCAAACTTGAATCATTTTACAACTTATTTTGAACTGAAACATTTATGAGAAACCCTAGAGTTATGGAAAGATGACAAATCATCCATTGTAGAGATTTATTACACTGTGCCTTGGATGGAAACTTGCAAGTTTTGGATGCTAAAATGCTAATTGCAAAATAATTCCATGGCCTTGATTCATGTTAATGAGTGAATATAACCCATGGGAATTTTAAAACTTACATTGATTCTCCTCTTCAGGCATGCGCTCTGTCCATATGCACGTTGATCGTGTATACTTTGTTCCTGTGCTTGTTAATTCCACCACCGATCTTCTTGCAACAAGCATGATGAGTCATTGTGTGCTTTAAATCCATAGATTGAACCTTTGAAATAATATAACATGTGTTTTTTATTCGTACTATAGGTTTCTTATTAGAAACATTTATTCAAAATTTAACTAACTTCTACAACCCTACTCTAAAATTTGTGATATAAACAAGAAAAAATTGAAAACATTATCTAATAATACCTTTTGGGAATTGTGTCTTAAGTAGGTGGAAAATGAGAGATTATGAAGATAAAAATGGCCTTATTGGTGAACAGAATATCACCAAAACTGATCATTACTAGGAAAAAATGGTATCGTTTTGAGGTCTCATCGAGGGGGAGTTGGTTTGGAGATGAATTACAGGTAATATTGATTGGTGGAAAAAAATATTTGGAAAAAATATATGCAAGGCAATAGGAAGAGATGTACAGAAACTATAGAAGGAAACGAAAAAGGCTCATACCTCTAGAAACTCATGAAATATATAGCTCCTATAATCTAGTCTAAGCTTAATTGATACCAGGAAATTGAAAGAAAATATCCATTTGGGAGGACAATATCATGGGGAATAAATCCCTCTCATTGAACTCAAGATTACATCCTCTAAAAATATGGATGGCCAATGAAAATTTCAAAACCTTATTTGATATTTCAAATTGGTTGATGAGATTTGATCGTTGGTTGGGTTGGAACTTAGGTTCACCTCCCATACACCTCCTTAATCTATATTCAAAGATAACTAACTCTCTAAGTGGGTAGGCATCATGGGATATCCATTCAAGGGATCAAAGAGGCTAGGGGCACACATAGTACACTGCAAAAGGGGAATACCTAGCTAAGTTATCTTCTATTCCTTTTCCTTTGAAATCCTTGATCTAGAAATTCATTTGGCATAGTGACGGGCTTCCCAAGACCAACATATTTTATTGGAATATGGTGCATGGAAATCTCCTCATGTCAAACAATTTGAAAAAGAGAGGATTTCAAGGCCCCTCTAGGTGTGAGTTATGTCAATATGATGAAGAAATTATTCATTGTTTATTCTTTTAGTATAATTATACCAAGGAGGTCTAGATATTGATGTTTGCATAAATCAATCATCGTGTTAGAATTCCCCTTGCTTGGAAAGAGATGTTCTCCTTATGGAGAAAATCCTACAAAGGAACGTTGCAAAATAAAAATGTTTTTAAGAGAACATGGAATTCCCTCCCTAAATATTTGTTGAAAGGTATGGCTCACTAGGAACAATGGAGTATTCAATTAAAAAAATATCCAACTGACACTGACAGCAACAAGCACAAACGGACTCCTGGAAAAATACTTAGTTCATAAGCTTAAAATGGAACAATACATTTTGGAAAGGGATGAAGAGGCATGGTTCAATCAGTTTCTAGTTCAAATATTTCCTCATTCCCCTCCAATTTAGTCAAATAAGGGTCACCCTCATTAGATAATTCGACTAGATGATTAGGAATTCATAGATTCAAGAAGCATCTAGAAATCACACATTATGTTCTTTGATGGAGCCTCAAAGAGAAACCCAAGGGAAGTAGATGTGAGGGTGATACTCTTTGATCCGAGGGTAAATATTGTAGCATCTTATGCATGGGGCCTGGGACAAGTCACTAGAAATCAAGCAAAGTCATATGCCTTACTGTGAGGTATCTTCATAGCTAGGGAAGAAAGAATCATATCAATGATGATAAATGGATATTCTATGATAATCGTCAAAGCCATGATTGACAAAGAGACTCCCATGGATAAAAATTTGGAAAACATCATCATAAGGGAAAAAAGGAAACAATATTTTGTATGGAATCTTCTTTTTTCCATGTTAAAAGGGGCCTCAATTCAATTTTTGATTGGTAGGCCAATATAACCATGAATCTGAATCTAGGATTCCTTATGAAAATGGGGGAATAAATGGTTGTTATATTCCATAAAGTTCCCCTTATATTGGCGTTCAATCAACATTTAATTCCACATGAATAAGTAGATAGAGCATCATTCTCTTTGCTTTGATGTGGGAACTTGAAGGATACATTAAGGTACTTGTAGAATGCAAGAATTTAAACAGACACCAGGTTTTGAAGAGCTTGGATTATTAGTTTGATTTCGTAGTGGGACAATGGTGAGAGCAAGTGTCCAAATTTGGCACCCCAATAACCTCAATCCAATAGGAATCAAAACTATGGTATGCTCTAAATTTCTCTTTGGTATATTTTTTTGTACCATTTATCTTGGTATTTGTTTTCAATTTTCTCCCCGGGATTCGGCTTCGAAGGAAGATTTCACTCTAAAATTTGGTTGGGACAATCTGTTTAATGAGCTCAACAGTAAGCTTCATTTAAAAGTGAATTATTCTCTCATCTCATCTTGGTTTTTGAATTCTATTGTTTTGGGGAATACTGCAATTCCTAATGTTGTTGAGTCAATCTCTAAACTCCTTTCCAGGCTGGCAATTTGCAACAAGGTAGGATTCAAAGGAAATTGGATTAGGAGACCAATTTATATAGGTTTCTCTTACCCTTTTCCTTTTCTTCTAGGAACCTCGTTGAAGCCTTACTTCTATCTTTTTTAATTCATTATCATTTGAAATCCTTTGGAGAAAGTTTTACTCTTTTCTAAGTTAAGTGCCCTATATTTGTTAGTATATCTTTGGGTTCTTACTCTCAGCTTATAATTTGGAACATATTTAAAATTCAAGGAGTCTTTAAAAGAGTTCTAGCTACAAGTTCTTATATTGCTAATCATGTTTTTCCTTTGTATCTGGGAAGTCTCTTGAGTCCTACTTGTTCTTTCACCTCAAACTATAAATATATCATGTGTCCTCATTTCTCTAAGTTCAAAGGATCCTATTTGTTTGGTGCAAGGATATTTGTTTTTGGTTCTAACTTTCTCTCTAGTCTGTATTTAGTTTTCAAAATTCAAGGGAGAGACGACTCTTTTCATCATGGATGTAAGACTCCTTTGTATCCATCCATCTCTAAAGCATTCAAGATAGGTGAGGTGCACAACATGGACAACATGGATCTCTTGGAATTCAGAATAATTATGTGAAGACATGAAGAGGGCATACATTTCAACAAGAGGACCTTTCTTTCAATTACTACAAATATCAATGGGATTGAGCACCATTATGTTGCAGTACACAAATATAATGAATATGGTAATCCATCAAAAACAAATAAGTAGTATCCTCTAAGTTGAATGTAACATAGTGAAAAACTTGGTTATGAATCTTCATAAAGAATCTCCTTCCTCACCCTTCAACAATCAAGCATATGTTAATTATGTGAAAATAAATTTCAAAGAAGAAGAAACAGTTCACCATCTCAACGAGCCAATGAACTTGAAACAATAGAATTACCTTCCTTCTAGTGTGGGGAAATATGAGGAAAACAATAATTAGGTCTTTCATTGATTTTCATGTATTTCAAATTCATTAGAATCTCACGAGTCCTTGTTAAGAAAGCCATAAGAAAGAATACTTTGAATGTTTTTTGCATAGTATGTTTTGAACTTCTTTTTGTAGAAACAAAGGACTGCCTAGTTTAGTTTTCGAACTTTGGACAGTTTAATATAACTTTTGTTAGCTCTGCTATAGCCCCCTTATTAATATAACATTCTTGTTGTGGTTAACAATAATGATAATAATAATAATTTAATTAAAAATAATAATTAAGTCATTAATAATAATTGTGTTGCAACTTTGGCATTAAAATGAAGCACTTTTGACATTAACAAGATGCAAAATGTATTTATCGTAACATACAAAAGATACTAAAATGATGCAATAGAAATAATCATGATGTTATGAGATGCTAACACAACATTAATATGATGTAATAAAAAATAATAGTGAAACATACTAGATGCTAAAACGACATTAATAAGACAGAAATATGGTTCAACATGATTAAAATGTTCCTTTTTCCCGGTGTTATAACGATGTTAAATTGATCCGGATTTATGTAGGAACACAATGAAATACAAAAATACACATAAACACAGAGATGCAACAGAAATAAGACTTCATTTCATTAATAACAAATGACTGAAATATGCTTACAGACAGAATGGAAATAAACTAGTTGGGGCGCTGGTAGCTTATCTCTGAGAAGAGATGTGGCGGCTATTGGCCTCTAAACTGTGTTACAATGAGGCTCGAAGGCCTATTATTATTGAGAAACAATGGAAAACCCTATTTTTTCCATATGACATTATCTTATGCAAATTTTAGTGAGACCTTTCCAATGATTTCAGGAGCACGTAAAAAAAAGTTTCAAGTCAAAAGTTATGGTGAAAATACCAAAAAATATGTGTTATGCCTTATGCATTGTGTCATGTTTTATTTAACTTTCAATGCAATATTCTTTGTGTCTTATACACACTTACCAAAGCTTTCATCTTATTCACGTTTCATAAACCTCTAAAACTTTGGATTAAAAATTCATTTCCAATGTATTACATTAAAACTGTTTTGTGTGTGATACCATGTTTTGCATAAGATTTGTTTTAGGGTGTGACACATGTCACATTAAAAAATTAAATTGTGGTGAGATATTGTTTTTCTCAACATTTCATTTTAGGCATGATACCCATTTCGCATGATAAAAAGTTTGGAACTGACACATGTTATCACACAAGATTTATGATTGGATGTGATATGATATCACACATAACTTAACTTAGGGTGTGATAAATGTCGTGTATGATTTATTTTATGATGCGATACATGGTACACATTACTTTATGTGCCCCCTTTTTCTTACATACACCTTGTGTAACTCAACTCATTTTCATGAGCCCCCTCTTATATTTTTTCTAATGTGCTCCACCTCATCCAAGCTTTGTCTCCTTATGTGTAACTTAGCACATGTTTCATGAACCTCTTCTTTTTTTTTTGTCTTAACATGCACCTTATACCTTATACCTTACATTATTTTTTTTTCTCCTTTGTTGCATTCCCCTCTTCCCCTCCCTCTTCTTTTTCTTTGTTGGCCCCTTTTTATCCTTATAATCTATTTACATTATTTTGTCTTACCATTTGAGTCTTTTGTTTTTAATCCTCTTATTTTTGACCTTATAACTCTCATCTCAATTATTTAAATTAATTATTTGAATTCAATTCCCCTCTCTTTTATTTWTTTATTATTTTATTAAAGMATCAAGGCTAATTCATTTTATTATTTCATCACTTATTCATAACGGTTATTTTATTATTTTATCATTTCTCCACAACATATTCTTCTCCTTTCTTCAATGGTTATATCTTAATWTTTTTTCTTTAAAGCAATATCTTAACACTCTTTTYTAAYATCATAGATTTATKTGTCCCCTATGATAAATGCAATGTCCACTTAAAACGTTGGACATTTCAAAACTACTTACATAGTTTATATCTAGAAATCTCAAGCAACAAAATAAAATATTSCTAAAATAAGAGATCTCTTGTATATAGAATYTGAATTATCATCATCTTAGTGAGATCATGTCACTATCAATAGTGTATAGCAAACATAGACTATGTTTACAAGAGTGTCTCATAAATGCATATAAGAAATAGGAAGCTACTTGTTAAAGTGCAAAAAKAAATAAAAAAACATAAAACATTATTACATTCTTTATGTTACATAAACAACTTTGTGGTCAATGAATACATATTCAATCATATTRATGGATGTGGCAATCATAATGTCAATACCTAGATAAAGAGAAAGAATATCTACTCTCTCTATTATTAGGATGTCAACAATGTTGAGATGTGGATGATGATTTTAAATGACAAGCA
Source organism: Picea sitchensis (assembly GCA_010110895.2). Classification (NCBI taxonomy): domain Eukaryota; kingdom Viridiplantae; phylum Streptophyta; class Pinopsida; order Pinales; family Pinaceae; genus Picea; species Picea sitchensis. The sequence continues at coordinate 156,752 of SNQJ01S0001409.1, read as the reverse complement.
TAGTTTATTTTATCTTATCAACATATAAAGATTAAACCAATAATAACCCTTCACGTTTAAAATATGACACATTCCTTTAAATTTGATCCTTTGATCACAAGCCTCTCGAGGAGCCTCAAGGGTGAGATGATTGGAAATAAATAAGGAATAGAAACTACAACTACTCGCTCATCAATCGGATATCACTATCTTGCAATGTTAGTGTTTAGCAATCAAAAGCTACATTAATGGAGAACATCAAAATGTTAATGAAGAAATTGTTGGAAATAAATAAGAAGATAGAATTGAAACTATGACTACTTCTACAAGCTATAGAAGATACAAATAGTACCAAGCTAAGGAGGGGGGAATGCCTCCTCAGGCAAGGTATTGGTTTAAGAATGCAGTAGGCGTTGAATGCTTAACACACCATCAGTTAAACAGGAATGAAAAATAACTTTTATTAACCAAAAATAGGTGGATCAATACAACTTTGTCTTACAAACTTTATGTTATATATCTTTCGTCCCCCAACTTAGAGAGAGTGAGCACATTTATATAAAATGACTACTTCCTAAATGAGCTAAAAAAATCAATAGACGACCACGAGAATTAGGTTGTCTCATCTTCTTACATTGTAATTTCCAAAAGAGGGGAAAAATCGGGTGTGTGATGACTAAATCGGCCACAAAAAGTGGTGGTTGAGTTGTACATTCCATTCTGGCATCCGATTTCCTATGTCGTGTTCCTGAGCGGTTGTTGGAGGACTCGTCAATCCTTGGTGACAGTTGTGTGGTTGACCAATGATTTGTTGTGGAGTTGTAGCAACAGTCTGAGTGAGAGTTGCAACACTAGGAGTTGCAACAGCGGGAGTTGTAGTAGCGACCAGAGTTGCAACACTAGGAGTGGTAGCATTGAGAGTTGCAGCAACGACTAGAATTGCAGCAATGACCAGAGTTGCAACAACAACCAAAGTTGCAGTAGCTACACTTGAATAGGAATTGCAACTCTCATGATGGGAAGGTACCTGTGAAAATTTGTTCATATAAAGCATTGTTAGCATGAAAGGTGGTAATATCTTAAAAACTGCATATGAATAAGTATTGAAATATCATATTGGATGAGTGATTATACCTTGACCAAAAAAGTATCATTGTAAATGGAAAGTGTATTAATATGGAAATGGAAATGAGAAAAAAGGTGTGCAAAAAGTATTGGATGAGTGCTAAAAAGATGTCAATTTGAGCACTCATCGGTGATATTACCAAGGTGGTATCATTCATAGTGCTAGCATCTACAGTGGCAATGGAAGGTCACCTTGCTTCTCTGTTCTCTTGGACAATTGCTTGAAGCCTTGCTAAGGCCTTCTTTGTGTGTACTAAATCTTGTTGCGGTTGCATCATCATTTGCATGATCCTATCCTCTTACCAGTTATCGATCTGGGTGACCTTCTCATCGAGGTATACAAGTTGCACTCTATGCTTGTCTTAGTATGTCCTAACTGTAGTGAGGGATTCATGGCCTACGTTAAATTTCTTCTTGAGCAATGGTAGAAATTGGTAGAAGCCTCCATTTGCTTCTCCATTTTTCCATACTTTTGCTAAACATATTAACATGCACCTTCAATCTCTCGTTCTCTTCTTAAAGCTCCACATTATTTCCCCCTAAATTCTCCAAATTATCTTTTCTTGCTTTACCCATGTTGTGCTCTGCAATCTTTTGTTCACAATTATGGAAACGGTGTCTTGGTTAAGAATGCAACTACTCTGATAACATCTGATCTATAATCGAGGGACTTATATCCCACTCGCTTCACCAACATGGATACCCTTGCAGGATTTAAAATATTGTCTCCATCTCAGTATTATATATATATATATATATATATATATAGATAGATAGAGAGATAGATAGATAGATAGATAGATATATCACAAGAAACCAGATGTCAATGTAGTGGTAAATCTATATTCTCAATGAGCCTACCAATATTAAGTTTGTACTCGGAATATCATGTTGTCTTGTTATGCCAAAATCAAAACTCCAACGTTATAGAAAGTCGACTTTCTCTGAACAAACTTAATCTGATAATGGGTTTACCAAAGAAATAAAACCGACCAACCACTATGAAGTCAACATATAGATGAGCAATCGACCAGGTATAGATGGAAGTCGACCAAGTTAGAAAGAAAATCGACCAAGTATGTGGAGTAAGTCGACCATGAGAATGTAAGTCGACCAAGATAATACATCATCTCATTGAGAGGTCATTTGACTAGTGATGTGTCAAGTTGACCAAGACAAAAGTTGACCAATGAAGAATCGACCAACGAAGGGATTAAGTCAACTTGGTAACTAAAATTTGACCAAATAATGTAAATTCGCCTAACTACTGATGAAATTAAATTCAAAGGCACAAATGGCTGGTGGTGAAGGTGAAACACTCAGGTAAGTGTAGATACAACACCAGTCGGTGAAGACCAAAGAGGAGATACGCTCATCCAACACTTCAGATTCGACTAAGAGGTGAGAAAAAATTTCTATTAGTTACCTTTGTTATAAAACAATAAAATGCATTGGGAGATTGCATGACAAAGTAAGAGAACTGTGGAATCTATTAACTTTAGCTCTAAAATATGAACTGATTCATCCGATTGAATTTCAAAAGCTCTAAAATATGAACTGATTCAAATCAAGGTATATCAACTTCTGAATAGTAATCTTACTTATCGTAAGTTCATGGCAGCTAAGCTACAAAGTATACATTCCACAATATGTTGCAACACTGGCTAAAAGAGAATTGAAATGATGTTGTTGTTAATGTGCATGTGTTTGTGCATTCAATACCTGAAAATATTCACTTGAATTTTGTTATAAAACAATAAAATACAATTGTAATTTTTATGAGATCTCAAAGAGTAAATGGCACATATAAATTTCAATTAGTTACCTTTGTTATTTAATTAAAATTTTAATGTATCATTTTTTATCATAGTAATGGATATATAGAAAATGCTATGGCTGAGTTAGATAGCATAGTGATAAAAAATTTAGAGTTCGGTCGTAGCCTATTATAAAAAACATATAATCTAGCTTCCAAAAATTCTTTAGTTATGACCTTCCAATTCCTGCGATTATAGATTTGGCAGGTGTATTGCCTTAAATATTGAAATAGAAACAAAATTACTCTACAAAACCTTATAGGTATAGAATCCCATATGCAGTTACATCAAAAATTTGAATAAGAAACAGTGAGCAAACTCTGAATAGAAAACTAAAACTACTTGGGGAGACATGTAAAGGGCACAATCCTATGGAACAATTGTGTAAGAGGCTGGAAAAAGGGATACCTACCTGGATTTCTACACCCATGACAGAGATGTTATAGCCTATAGGTGTGAACCCTCTTTGGAGCAACATTGAATAAATTGATTATAATGAACGTCCTTTATGTGCATCCTTCTGTTCTTACATACACACAAGTACATGCGAAAGACATAAAAATACATGCTTGTTTTCTTTTTGGTGCCACTTATTATTGAATACAAAAATGTGCATGTATTGAATTCTCTGGTTGCTTCCAAAGAAAAATTATTGATATTCATGTGTTGATTTATGTACTCATAAAGGTGTTGAAGCTTGAGGAGTTTGGAATATTTGGATCAATTGCTCAAAATATATGTTATTTGTGAGATTTAAATGACACAGCCAAGCTTTTGAATGGTATGGAATCTTGTGCTAGGGACAAATCTATTGTAATTGGTGGTGGCTACAAGGCATGGAATGTGTTGTAGCCTTAGTAACCAATAAAATACATGTGAAATGCTATTTCCAGAGAATCACTGCAGTACACTTACTTTCCTATCAATTACTCATACATAAATCTATTGTAATTGGTGGTGGCTACAAGGCATGGAATGTGGTGTAGCCTTAGTAACCAATAAAATACATGTGAAATGCTATTTCCAGAGAATCACTGCAGTACACTTACTTTCCTATCAATTACTCATACATAAATCTATTGTAATTGGTGGTGGCTACAAGGCATGGAATGTGTTGTAGCCTTAGTAACCAATAAAATACATGTGAAATGCTATTTCCAGAGAATCACTGCAGTACACTTTGAAATGCTATTTCCAGAGAATCACTGCAGTACACTTACTTTCCTATCAATTACTCATACATAATTAACTTTTGCTTTCCAATTCCATTGAAAAATGCCACATGCTAGTGATTGTGTATGACTTTGGGGCATTTTTTTATGATTATTTATGGTATACCTTAATTAGTCTCTTAGTTCACCATTTAGTCTCTTAGTTCACCATTTGCACACAATATTTGCATCTTGTTGTAAAAATTTGGAGGTACCATAAAATTATTACAATTGATTTTCATTTGATAATCGTTGGATCTTATCTTGGGTATGGCTTTAGTTCACCATTTAGTCTCTTAGTTCACCATTTGCACACAATATTTGCATCTTGTTGTAAAACTTTGGAGGTACCATAAAATTATTACAATTGATTTTCATTTGATAATCGTTGGATCTTATCTTGGGTATGGCTTTCAGTGGCATATTTATTTACACCCAAGATAGAAGCCTTCTACGAGGAATACTACAAGAATAAAGGTGTCTAGTTCATTAACGGTACTATTATGTCATCTTTTGAAAGTGACTCACAAGGTAAGGTGAATAGTGAATTGTCAATGACTTATTTAATCGATGTGGAAATAAAGTCTTTGTTAAGCATGCTATTTATAAAAAATTTCTCACACACATGTGAAGAAGGGTATAACTAGTTCAGATACCTTCCTCTAAAGGGTATTTTTTTATTACTTTTTGTAAATTTGTGTGCTTCCATATTAAATATTAGAGGTAAGCATTACATTTAATATTGTCAAATGTATCTATAGGAATGAGTGGATTTATTGCATTCAATGTCACTTAGCCTTCCTGGTATTGCAACTTTGAATGAATGCAAGCCTCTTTCTAGCACAGATGTAGAAGTGGACTTATTCAACAACATTCTTCACATTCAGGTTTGATAACATGTCTTTACTTTCATATTCTTCCCATTTTCTTCTTTGTGTTGAAAGAACTCTAGATGTCCACTGTAGTTTGTTTACTTATGCAGAATCATAAGAGATCAAGAGCAATGGAACGGTTTAGAAATATCTCGGATGTTGGAAATCTATCTAAGGAAAAATATAATGCTTAAGTATATATATATATGTTTATATATGTGGGTGACATTGGAGTGGTGTGTTGTTAGTCTTTGTTATATCTTTTTCTGACCATACCTTACTGCAATCTATTGGCATTGCTAGTGTATATGGAATATTATGCAGGGAAATCTCATGAAAATATGTGTGCCACTCATTTTTAGTTTGTTGTTTCAGGCCAAAGGTGGCAGGGAGGGGAATGTTGTGAATTCTTGTTTGGAAACCCTTGCTTGTATTGTTGGTCACATGAGATGGAACAATTACTTTAGTTTATTGATGAGAGCATTTTGACTAATGGCTTCCAAGGAAGAGAATAGAAATATAATTGTATGGTTTATTTGTTATATATTAGATAAGTTTATTTTTATTGATGGAATGTACTCAACCTTAGAACCAAAAAAATCTAATCATCAAACTGAGATTGGTGAAACGATATATTTTTTACAACTATTTTTCACTCTGATTGTTTAACCAATAACATCTAGTAAAATATATTCGATCTCGTCTTCCAGGTCCTTTTGGACAAGGATGCGGGAGAAAGTGTGATCCACCCAAGATATCGAGGACCATATTATTTGACACTAACTTTGAAAGTCTGTGATGGATTTTATGCTCACAAGGACATTGTTGAGGGGGGGAAAGACCATCGGGATTTTACCACTTACCTTTGTCTTGGAAAAACACTATCGATTGGGGGAGACACTTTTGAATATCTTGACGAGGTTTGTTCAATGAAGAATTACATTGGTCTTGATTCATGCTTATAGTCTAAAAGGCTCAAATATTTGTCTCAATAGCTTGAGTTTAATCATCTTATTTTTCCAAAATATTTCATATGTCAATAGGGTAGTAGTAGTATCAAATTTTTCTTCAAGTGGCACTAAATTGACATTCACATATGTCTCCTTTTGATATTCATTGTCTACGTTTTCTCCCATAATCCGAACTTGAGTTTTCCTCAAATATGTTTATGTTTCTATCTCAGTAGTAAGCTCAAAAATCAATGGGAAAAAAGCATAAGGTGTCACCCCAAGAAAAATACCAATTTACATAGCAAGCACACAACCAAACGGTGAAGCAAGAGGAGTCAGTGACTCAACACAAGTAAGTGTTGTACAATCTATATAAACAATACATTAGAAATCAATTATAAATTATCTTCATGTTTATATTTCCCATGTTGACCAAAACAATTGAACAATAGCTAGAATACATTTGTTATTTTTGGACATTAAAGTTTCATTCTTACTAAGAAATTTAACAGATCTGAATAAAGAAAATGACTTCTTCTTTTTTTACATGTGGTTTACGACACCGAATATCAATGCTCACTACGTTCATGGAAAACCTCCTATGACACCGGATATCAATGCTCACTACGTTCATGGAAAACCTCCCCAAAATATGCAAGAGAACATGGGGTGGTCGAGCATTTTCAGAGTATTGGGGATCAACAACAAGAGCATCTTATAGACCCATTAGAGAGCACAACATGTAACTCCAAGGATGTGAACCTAGGTGGAGAGGGTAACAATCATTCCTCCCAACCACCCAAGCTACATCCAATGAACATAAGTAAAATGACTTTTATTGTAAGAATAATGAGAAAAAAATGCATATTTTCAAACCTTGAGGAGGAGGACCAACTACCATTGGTGATGCAGCCACAGGTTTTTTTCACTTCTTCCGATGATGTCTATAAGGAATAGTGCTTGGGGAAGCTACTATAAGCACTGCACAATACAACATTTCCATGTATTTAATAACACTATTCATCCATAGAAAAGACTTTTAGAAAACACACATATATCTCCTACCATGCACACCTCCATGGTGTGAAGGAAAAGTTGTTGATGGTGCTAATGGATGTACTCTTATTTTCCTCAATTGTAGGTGCAAATGTAGAACCTACAAAAATAAATTCTACATGCCATACAAAAGAATATAAATTATTAATGCTTCTACATACCGAAATAAAAAAATTGGGCACCTTGACTCATAGGTTGCATCACAATGATAGTAGAGTAACCTGGTAGTAGGGATAGACCAAAATAAGAGGCCTTTGGTTGAGGTGAATATTAACCATATTTTTTATAAGGATCCTACATTTTCTTCGGATAACATGGAATCTCCTTTTTTTGATGTCAGGCAGTGTCAGACATCTAGTGCTTCCTCCTACAACAAATCAGGGCAACTTGAGAATTTTTTAGAAATAGTAAGAAATGATCTTGTATCTTCTGAAGGGATTCACTTATCAATGTTCACAGCACATGGAAGAGAATCTCAACCCTGGGACAAAGAGATCATGAACAAAGATATATCTTCTTCTCTTTTTCAGGATAGTATGGTTGACAATCTATTATCATTGAGAGAAAGCTCCAAGGTTTTAGAGCTGCCTTTGGTGAGCTTCTTCCTGTCATAGATGAAGATGCTTTTGTAAATTTGTTCTTTGCTTTAGGAATTGTTGGACAAATTTTGTTTAAATGAGGTTATTGAGTATATAGTTAGTTTTATCATTATTTTTGGGAGTTAAAAATAACATATAATCCATAATGTTCTAACAATTTATTAATTTCTATCTTTTGTAAAACATGCTATCAAGTTTGATCCTCCAAGAGGGTATCTTTCAAGAAGTCTCACTTTGGATCCATATTGTTTTGCAGGTCTATAGTCCACAACCTTTCCTACAAGGATATGACCACAACAATGGAGAAGGAGAATCCACCTATCGAAATTCCCCAACTAATGGTTACCATCATGGGGAGGTCTAAAGAAAGGAAGTTTAACTCATGAGAGGCCGTTGAAATATTTGGAAAATTCATTGATGTAAATGAATTTAATGTACTTGTCCCAAAGCTTGATGTTTCAATTGAGAGTATAATGGAGACATTTTTTGTCATGGACTAGATGATCAATGATCATCATATATTAGTGGATATTCAACTGGAAACTCAAATGTATTGTGATAGTACTTGACTTTTAATATATTTTATATATAATATTTATGTGGTTCAAATATGTGTGTGTACTTGATTTTATGTATAATATTGTTAATTGATGTTGCAAGTTTACATGTTTATATAAATTTAATTTATTTACACTGATTCAATTGCATATATGAAATATTTATTTATTGTTGAAGTATATAATTCTATATATAATTTGTTTCAATGATATTAGATCATCATCAACATTGTATGGAATTTTTTTAAATTATTTGCATCATATTAATTTATATTGAATAATATGAATAAAAAAAATAAAATGAATATAAAACTACTAAATTAGGAATAAATATAACCAAAGATATTGATATTATTTTAGTTGTGTTATAAGGGGCTAGGATTATATTATTTGTATAGTGCTTTATAACGTGATTAAATATATGAGTAAAATGACAAAAAATAATGACTAAATAAACTAATAAATATTCTATAAGATGACAACAATTAATGACTAATTAAACTAATAAATGTACTACAAAATGGTGACAATTAATGACCAAATAAATGAGTAAATGTACTACAAAATGGTGACAATCAATCACAAAACAAACAAGTAAATATACTACAAAATCGTGGTAATAAATAACCAAATAAACGAGTAAATGTATTACAAAACGATGGTAATTAATGACCAAATAAACTAGTAAATGTGCTACTAAATCGTGACAACTAATGACCAAATAAATGAGTAAATATATTACAAGATGATGAATCAAGTCAACCAATTAATGACCAAGTGAAATACGACTAAAAGTCAGTCGGGTGAAAAGAGACTGCTAATTTGCCCATAATAGTCATGTATATCCGATTTTCAGTTTTTTTTGTAGTAAACAATTACTCATTTTGTACTAGTGGAAACATCAATGGCCCTAGCCAATGTGGCCACTCAAGGCAATTTATCAATGCAAAAGAAAAATAGTTTACAAAAGAGTTTCTCACAATTGATCATCGACAAATGACCCTCCATGCTCTTTAAATAGATATCATGGACCAATCAAGTGTTAAGCCACAAATAAATGTAGCCATTAATATTGAGGAGAATATGAGTCGTCGAATCACTCTATGTCGAGAACATATCATGATCGTTGGATTACAAATCCATACTAACTCATACTAAAGAAAAACACTTTAACCTAACAACATATTAGACCAAGTTGATCTTAACTAACTTCTAAGTGTCTAAATATCCTAACACTCCATCTTTAGCCATAATATATAAG
>SNQJ01S0001409.1:87493-116894 GCA_010110895.2 Picea sitchensis | reverse complement strand
TAGTGTCCTTGCGAAATTGAAAATGTTTTACATTTTTTTGTATTCAGCTAGTGAATCAATAAAAGCACAGCTTTCTAATTACTATTTATTACACATCATCGACGTGTGAACAAATTTAAGACATGGAGGTTTCCATATAAAAAAATAGTTTGTTTTTTTTTTTCATTTTAAACTCAACGGTGCACTTTATAAAAAATGTTCCTAGATGCTTATCTAGGTAAAATGTGCACCATCAACCGCGAAAAGGATTTTTTTAATATTATTTCTAATTTAAATTAAGAGGATATTTTGAAACACAAATACGCATCGGTGCTTTTACTATATACAGAGTGCATTGATAACCATGAAGGTGTTTTAAAAAAAAAAAAACAGCATTATGATGGTTTGGGATATAATGCATTAAGTGGTTTCATTGCAACGGGTAGGAAATGCACATATATAAATAAGCAAGCCCTATAAAAAAATTTACTTAAAAAAATTTACTTAAAAAAAATTCTTCGTGTGAAATATATAAAGAGAAAGAAAAAAAATAGTGAGGAAATTAGGGCTTCCGATACTTAAGGTAACTATGAAAACCTTCTTCTTTTTTNTGCACTGAAAATTGTTTGAATAAAATAGGAGAATGATTAAGATGATTAATAGAATGAAATCATATACCCAAAATTTCTACTCTACGGATTTCTATGTGATCTACATTAATCCCCCTTGAATTTGGATCTTTGAAAACATTCACCTACTCCAAATTCGTTGCCGATAAATCTTTGTTGCAAAAATCTCCCTTCTAAATTTTGGCATAGATATAAAAGAATGAATAGGTTTTCCTTTATAAACACAAAAAATGAAATTCCCACTCATTTTTTGGTTGTATATTTTGGCACATTGATGATAAACACGTATGTTGTTGTTTTTCTAAAGCTACATTTTCGGTGCACTATATAGTGAGTAGCACACCCGTAGATGTGTATGTATAATGCATCAATTTATTTTTGTAATAAATTTCAATGTATTAATAGTAAGCACGTATTATTTTCTAAATTGCTATAGTCGGTGTGCTATACAGTTAAAAATGCACTAATGTGATTTGTAAGTGATAACACACCATAAGATAGTTTAATTTTCAAAATGCAAATGCAAACATTCACATTTAAATTTTGCAAAGGTTTTTCTTTGCAGAGGCAATAATGAAGGTCAGTAATTGATGCTCTGCTCAATTAAGCGCACTAGTGTTTTTGGTTTATCCATATGCATCAGTGCATCTTTATATGATGAAACGCACCATCAAGTAATAAAAGTTATTCAAAATCTCCAAAAGTTATAAAAGATTTGCAAAATCTCCAAGGTCCTCCTGATCTTGACAAATCTAAAATTAGATCTTTGAAACTCAAAACTGTGAAGTATTGTATAGTTAATCAAGAACGTTTTTTGAGAGAACCAAACGGAATTCTAATCAAATGTGTTGATGAGGGAGAAAGAAAACAAATTCTGACATATCTTCATAAAGGATTTTGTGGTGGACATCATCATTGGAAATCTACAGCTTTCAAGATCCTAAGGGCAGGCTACTACTAGCATGTATTATTTTATGAGGTATTTACACATGTTAGAGCATGTGAACAATGCCAGAAATTTGCAGGAAAGAAACAACTTCTATCCATGCCCCTGAAACCTGTAATTACAAATGGACCTTTTCAGCAGTGGGGCATGGATTTCATTGGAGAGATCCACCCACCTTCTTCTGGAAAACATAGGTAGATTATTACAACCATGGATTATTTTACAAAATGGATTGAGGTTGTCCCTACAATGAATGCCACAGATAAGGTCATCATGAGTTTTCTTGAAGGAAATATTTTCTCAAGGTTTGGATGTCCCAAAAAATTTGTTACTGATAACGCTCAGGCATTCAAGTCTACTTCCATGATTGAATTTTGTGGAAAATATAATGTTGAGTTGGCACATTCCACCCCATATTACCCTCAGGGAAACGAATTAGCATAGTCTTCCAATAAAAGTCTTGTCAAAATCATGAAGAAATTGTTAACAGAAAATAAAAGTTCTTGGGATTCTAAGTTGAAATTTTCCTTATGGGTTGATAGAATCAGTACTAAGAAATCTATTGGGACTTCACCTTTTCAACTAGTCTATAGGAAAGATGAAGTCCTTCCAACTCAACTTGGTTTACCAGTAATAAATTTTCTGCAAGAAGAGTTGGAAGAACCAAATGATATTCAAAGGAGAATTTCCCAAATCATTGAAGTTTAGCAAAAGAGGGAAAATTTGAATGAATAGTATGAATCCTATTAGAGTAAATTTAAGGCATCATTTGACAAAAAGACCAAAAAATATAGTTTTAAAGCAAGAGATCCTGTGCTAAGTTGGGATGCCAGAAGAGAAGACAAATATAAGCATGGTAATTTTGACAAATTATGGTTTGGTTCTTTCAAAATAACCAAGGTATTGAATAACAACACTTTCATCTTGCACAATTTGGATGATACTGAAATTTTTGGTGGCCCAGTGAATGGGAGATCTCTAAAAAAATACTTCTTTTAGTAAACCAGAATTCTCAGCTTGTATATAGTTTTTGTTTTGATTTGGTGTGATTAATGGATTAGAGAAAATAAGACTCCATGGCCCAATGGAAGTACTAGTGTGTAATTAGTTTGCTTTACAATTAAAGATGCAGTGTGGTTGGTTGGTGAATAAACAGTCATCAATGGGAATGAACGGGGCAAGATTATGAGTAACAATTTATGATAGACTAGAAACATGAAAAGGAATTGGTCTGCAGATTATTAATGTTTCATCATGAAACATTATCCCCGGAAGGAGTCAGTGTTAGTCCTTGAATTTGTCTTGACTTGTTATTCACAAATTATCCTTTCATGACATGTTGTGGTTGCCTAAATTTCCCTTTTTTACTCATTTCTTCTATATCTTATGGTGTGATTTTATTGTTTTCTTGAGAACTTTTATTATGCATTAGTGAGATAAAGGTTGGAATGAGACTATTAAACTGTTTTCCATCATGATTAAAGGCCTATTTCTTGTTTAAATTTGAAAATATGAATAAGAGGAAGGCGCTACAAGAATACCATTATTCTTGTAGCACCTGATATAATCAATATTTTAAATGTGCCAAATCCCGAAAGATCGTGTCAATAGTTTCCTAAGATCATGCAGAAGGATTGAGAATCGTTAATGATTATAATTAAATCATGACATGAGTTTGGGTAATGATTCAAAGAGATCAGGTTTTGTACTTGTCAGTTCTACATCAAATCGAGGGTTCTGGGTCACCATCTCAAACATAGGAATTCATGATTCAGTTTGTGGTATCTTTGTAGTGGATTAACTATGTTTTGCAAGTAAAGAAACTCTTTCATATCATTCAACATTTTAGAAGTTCCTAGAACACATATTACCCAAAACCCTAGCACCTGCAGGTTTATAGAAATCACAACCAGTATAATGGATCCCAAGAAAGGTGGAAAGGTTACTCGATTAGAACCAAAAGGGTCAGAATCGATGGAAGCCTATCCTGAAATGATGCAGAAATTCAAAAATGCAGGCTGGTATGAGTTTTTTTCTTTATTTCAAGGTCATCATGAAATTATTTCCATGTTGTTTACTCAAATATTCAATGGGTATGATACAATGATTTGAAATGTGTTGATAAGAGTTGCATAGAATTCCATTGCAACTGCATGTAAATTATCATTACATGGACAAAGATGGTGGGAAAAAGACAAGTTTCATGTTGATCTAGCTAATCAGTTTCTAGTTCCAGAACATCAAAACCCTAACTGGAGCTAGGGTATTCCACTGAAATGGTGAAAGGAATAATGGCTTAACGTTTTGACATCAATTTGTAGGTACATTATTGGTGAAGACATATTTTCAATTATTCATTGTTATCATGTATGCTTGTTAATGCATCTAAGTGGTGATCTTCCTTTGAACTTTCCTTTGTATCTGTTAAAGAGATTAATGAAAATGTATGAGAGAATTCAAACCCATCCTCAATCTGCTAGTAAGATTTTCTTTCACCAAGGTTTCATCAAAATTTTGGTCTTATATGCATTAAGAGAAATCGAACTGTCATGGAACCAATTGCTTGATTCAATGGACCTTGAAGAACAGGGGCCTAAAAAGAAAAAAAATTCAAAAAAGAAATATCCAAGTTCCAAAGCAAAAAAGAAAGTTTCTAAAGGGTATGCAAAATCAAGAGGAAATTCCCCTGTAGCTACAAGAACCAGATCTCAAAAAAGGAAGCTCCAGATTCAACCAGAAACTAATATCAAACCACAGAGTGAATCCCCTACTCCACAATACGAATCCAAATGTGTTAACATAGTATATACCAGAAGAGAAACAAAGAAAAAATCGAACAGTCAACAGAGAGACATGATGAACCTATAGCAAAGATTAAGGATAAGAAATCAAGTATGAAAGGAACAGGAAAGAAAATATTAGACTGTCCAAGCAGGTCAAAAACTAGGGCAACTAAAAAATTAAGGCTAAATTCTAAATCCTTATTCAATCCTGCTCTTAAGAAGAATAATTTGGTTGTCCTTGATGATGATATAGTGGAGAATACTAAGGAAGCAAAGGAACAGTCACCAGTAACTATTTCAAAAAAAATTGAAGCTAAGATAAAAGTGGAGCCAACCTATGAGATGTCAAATTCAAATATAGCAGGAGGCTCCATAGATGATTTTAGGGGCTAAATTTCACAAATGGGCTAATTTTCCATGGTTTTTCACCAAAAAAGATTCACCAATTTCCATTTTTTCTAAAAACGATCAGCCCAAATTCCATAGAATAAAATTATTTTACCTTAAAAATCGCCAAAATTTTATAGAAACTATATAAAATCCTTAGAAATTTGAATATTTTTATAAAACTATAGCCAAACATTTTATATTTTTCATATTAAGGACTAGTAAGATTAGCCCAAGTTTCTACCTTTTAATATAAAACTCCATCCTTAAAATCATCCCTGGCAGGAGCCCGGAGTTTAGAGAAATTTGTGACTAAGGGGATGACCATGGATTCATATTCAAATGTACAAAGATATGAATTTGGAGCTATAAATCCTAAGATATATATAGATCTAAATAGGAATGCACATGAGGAAATTTATGAGAAATGCAAAGAGAAAGTAAACAATCAATCAAAGCAAAATATCAAGAAGTTGCAAGCATCTGCAAAGAAACTAGAGAAATAGAAATCAATACTAGAACATTGGAATGTTGAGCTTCTTGAAAAGGTATAGAAACCAAAAGATAAGAATAAGGTTAAAAGAGAACAATTTAGGAAATTTAGGAAATCAAATATCAAACTCTACTGGCACAATGTTGTTCTCAAGACCAAGATAAAGCAAGACCAGAATAGAGGATTTTCTTCATCTTCACAGTGAAGTTTCTCGGATCAAAGAAGCATTCAATTTTGAATTTTGTTAACAGAAGAAGTACCTACATCTAAATATAGTGGAAACTCTGAAACTGATACACACATGCAGGGTATTTTTGCAAATTGAAAGTGAATACAATGATTCAACTTTTACAACTAGTGAGGACGCTATCAGCAGACTGTTGTAGTCTTATTTTCACCAGTCACTGAAGTAATTCAATTCAATCAAGGTTATGCCTATCACAACAGTTGTGTTCACGTTTTATGCTAGTTTTGAAGGACCAGCTCAACATCAATTTCAACACCATATTTTGTGGGATCTGAATATCTTATCAGATCAGGACTAGTCAAATGTCAAGTCATTTATCTAAAGACTAGGTTGTGGAGATTCTAATGAATATATGTAAAAGGATATGTCTCCTAGGTTCTAGCTAGGAGATAGGATCATATCGAAACTATATCTAAAAAGTAGAATCTTTTGAATCTAATTGTTGTATATAAAAAGGGAACTGGTTGACAGAATGAGGGGGTTGGAGGTGGTGATAGTTTCGAAGAAAACTTTGTTTTTTATTGTAAATACTAAGAATTATTACATTTTGTACTAAATGGAAAAGGCTATATGATGGTTAGAATCCTCTTCTTGTATTTATTCTTCTTTTTCTTACTTGAATGCATCTTTATCTTTTGTGAAGAATTTGATATATCTTGTTTATGATTTAAGCCAATGATGATTTTGTTGATTGCTTGTCCATATCTTGTTTTTTGTTTAAGTAAATGTTCTTGTTCTTGAATGATATTTTCGATCAAGTATTTCCTATGTGAGTGGAAAAATTGGAAACTTACATATTTGTGTCTTTCATTTTATAATTTGCTATCTAATTCATGAGGTTGACTACCATTTACTAAGCAAGTTGTTGATGTTTGGACAACATCAGGAATACATTATTCCATACATATATATATATACAACATATAAATATACATAACAAATAAGTAGTTACTTATTATCCAAGGGATGCATCCTTTCATGGATGTTCACCATATGTTCTCTATATATGGAACTCTCATCATCGTAATAATATATCGATCTATTATAATCATTTTGTCTTATCATTTTCTATTGTACTTGTGTCTTTATGCATGGTTATTCTTCTTGTAATCTTGGTTATTATTGTTGCTATTGTTCATGGTTTATGCTTCAGTTCATGTAAATTTATAAAGAAAATGAATGTAATTGAACAACTTTAAACTCTAACATGATATCAGAGCAACGTTCTTGAAAGAATACTATTGCACGGGCATTGACCTTCTACAACAGCTCATCGTACCTTTCTTGTAATTCGTTGTTTTGTTGCAACTGCAACTCGGTTTAAGGTTTCTGCACTCTTCCAACAACCATGGTGAACCGTATTTTGGTGGAAGATAGGCTTGATGGAACAACCAACTTCAGTTTTTGGAAATCTAACAAGTTGAAAAAATGACTTTTTACCAAAGGACCTTAAAAGTGACCCAAATCTCCAAAAAGTTTCCAAATACCCAAAGTAACATTTATCATAACAATCCATAAGAAACTCTTGAACCATACTACACGATTTTCAGGATAGAAAAAACGACAAAGGGGTTCAAAAAATGACAAAAAGGGGCCAAAAAGTCTATAAATAGAAGTTGGCAGCTCATTATCACCATTGTTAATTGAGAAATTGACTAAGAAGCCAAAAACACCCCTTTGTCAAAAGAGTTGATTCTGGGAGCTTTAGTGGATGAAACGAACTTCCGCTTGGACCAAGTAAGTACATACTAACCCCCCTTGCATTTCAATACTTCATTTGTGTATTTCTTTTTTTTTTTTTTGGGGGGGCGTTGACCTTTAAAAAGGTTGGAGCTACGTATACGCGGGTTGTCCTATGACAGCCAGCGTATGCCCGCGTGCAAAGAAAAAACTGCACGCGGGCATACGCAACTGTGTATATTACAGCCCGCGTATACCCTCCATAATGTGGAAAAAAGTAAAAAAATTGTAAGAGCTAATCCCTCATGAACTTGTCAATTGCAGGATGTATGTTCATTGAAGGGAAAGGGAGCATGAAGACATTGATATTTTGGTCGGAGAGGACCCTGATGCTACTGCCACGTTGGCTCAATGCGGTTTATTAAAATTCTACCAGTGTCCATTCATGCAGGCACAACCCAGGCTATTGAACGCCTTGGTAGATTATTGGCATCCAGATGCAGAGGCATTCATGCTTGAGGGACAATCGTCGACTCCAACGACTAAAGATATCTACTTTCTGACTAGCCTCTCAAGGAGAGGGGAACCAATCAACTTTCACACTTTTCCCTCTGGGCCTCACAACATAGAGGAGTTGATTGGACTCCATTGTGAAGCCGGCACTGACAAAGTGGGCACTCAGGTGCCAATAAACAAGATTTCAAACCTATCACTGAAAGTGATAGTCTTTCTCATTAGGCGGATCACTGGATCTGTATCTTTACATCAGGCTTCCCGGGCGCACATGAATTGTGCGGTTCAGTGCTTAAATGCACAAATTTTCGACTGGAGAACCACCTTACTTGACTGCATGAAGAGGCAGTTGACAGAGTGTCGTATGCGAAGACATAAAAACTTTGGATTCGGGACTATTCTTTTCTCTTTCTTCTTCGAGAGGGTTCCCAGTCTCAGTTGTAGAGAGACTATACAAGGGCATGAGGCCCCTCTCCCAGCGCTATGTAGGTGGGTGGTGTTGTTGTTGCGACAGGGGGGAGGGAGAACCATCGATGCTTTTGACGACAAGTTTTTTTCCTAGTGGGCACAACAGATTCTTACCATAGAGGACTACCCCTATGTCGGGATCAACTTTTCCAGAGATCCTGACATGCATGTACCTCCCGGAGAGGAGCGAGGAGAGATGAGTAAGTTTTGTATTTTGTTTTCGAATTTATTTAATTTTTATGTTGTTTTTTCATATATATCATGTTTTTTGTATACCAGAGTATCTGACACATGTGTATCTGCTATGTGCAGATGTGGGGCCGGTGCGTCCAACAGACTTCACGAGTGTTAATGTTTATGCCATTATTATAGTTCTTTGCATTTCAATAGATAAGAGCATCATAAGAACAAGATCACTGAGAAATACACATCCACAAGAGACACAGCATTTATTCTGGGAAACCCTCTAGGGGAAGAAAACCCAGCAAAAACTTCCTTATCATAAATGGCTTATACAATGTTCAAGAGATAACTCAAACCAATACAGAAAAGTCCTCCTCAAGAGATGCGCCACCCTTCTTTTCCTCTCTCCAATTTNGACAGAAAAGTCCTCCTCAAGAGATGCGCCACCCTTCTTCTCCTCTCTCCAACTTGAAATTGCATCTTGCCTCATAAGAGAATGAGCAAGTGAAGTGTATCTTAGAAGTGAGGCGCTAGCCTCTTATTTATATCAATCTGGCACATGTGAAGAGTCACCATCTGGCAGGGCCGACCTCTCACACTGGGTGGGTAAACCCACCTTTAATTAATTATGGCCCTTCCATTATAACTGTTGAGGCCGACTTCTTATTCTGCACTTTGTAATTGTCCGATGACCAATTCGCAAAAGGGGATTTGGTCCTTATACAATTACCGACATGATTAATCCTCAATGGGGATTAATCCAATAACAATAATAATAATAATGACATGATTAATCCTCAATGGGGATTTAATCCAATAATAATAATGGCATGATTAATCCACAATGGGGATTTAATCCAATAACAAAATAATAATAAGAATGCTCTTCGCAGTTACATTATTTTAACAATGAGGACCAGGAGGCATCCTCGACCAGAGGCGGGACCATCCGCAGCAGTGGGACCTCTAGCCGGAGAGGCTGAAAGAGTTTTGAGGCGAGTGGAGCAGAACCTCACCGCTCTTACTCGTACAGTTCCTATGGTGGAGATCGAGGATCTCCCACTGTCTATGCAGACTCGTGTTGTTGGGGTACCACGGTCCTGGTTCCATCTCTTTCGGCGTTTGGCCAACGTCGTTGTTCACTATGGAAGGGCCAATAGGCCCTGCCCTTAGTTAGGCTAGACTTCTTACGTGCTGAGGGCACCTTTTGTATATTTTTTAGGGCATAAGCCCCGTGACTCTTTACTGGACCTATTTTTGAGGCGCTTGCACCCACCCATGTACTCTGATACTTTGTGATATATATATATATATATATATATATACGTATTTACATATTTTTGTGTTTTATGGATTACATTTATTTACAAATGTATTTACATGTGTGTGTGCGCGCTTTTTCTTTACATGTGTGCAATATGCCAATCTAATATATGATTAGCTAGAGTATATCTGATTTGATTCAATCTACTGGGAACATGGATATATGTAGTGTAATCAAAGATTTTTTCTAAGAGACGTACCCTAAGGAATCGTCAGTGTAGAGTAGGATCATAAACGCGGTAAACTCCATTTAATTGAGACACAACTAGTTGAGCGTCTAAGTAGACTCGGAGGTGAGAGATACCATGCGACAAAGCGTCATGAAACAACTCTAAGACTGTGTTGTATTCGGCAACATTGTTTGTGGCATCACCTAAATAGATACCTACTGAAGATAGCAACTGGCCCTGAGGTGTGAAAATCACCCAATCTGCAAAAGCAAGCCTCCGAGTGTGTCGGCTAGCGCCGTCCACGAAACCAACGAACACCTATGATTCACTTGACATCTGCCACAGTGAAAAAGATGACATCAAAAACGACACGTCCATAAAACTAAAAAGACAAAAACTAAAACATCAAATGTACAAGAACTATACATATGTACAAGAAGTCACCCGAGGCGACCTACCTACAAGTAATACTTCTTGAGGTAGAGCGCATTTCTAGGCTCCGCCAAATCATTTCCCTCAAATTCCACCAGACGATAAGCGCCCTTCTTTAGAACCTCTTTCACAATGAAGAGTCCGAACCACATGGGTTTGAACTTGCCTGCCCCCATGCAGTCCTTATCTTGGTCATAGACCAGGACAAGGTCACCCTCAGATAAAATCTGAGGATGAATGGACCGATCATACTGACACTTGACTTTTTTCTTGTGAGCCTCGTTAGCCAAGGCTGCATCATGACGCTGCTCATTGAGTTTCTTGAGGTATAATAAACACTCTGCAAGTGGTGAAGTGTCTGGCAATAACTGTACTTCCAACTTTAGAGACAGGATCTAGCACTCTATGGACAAGATTGCTTCCAGCCCGTAAATGAGTTGAAAAGATTAGAAACTAGTTGCAGTCTTAACAGATGTTCGGTAAGCCCATAACGCCTAATACAACATCAAATGCCAATTTGACTTGGCCGAATTGATCGTTCGCTGGAGAATAGTCTTAAGAGATTTATTCATAGCTTCCACCTGATCATTCGCTTGTGGGTACTAGGGTGATGAATGTTCTTGCTTCAACCCAAGATTTGACGTTAACATGGTCATCATTTTGTTCTAAAAGTGAATGCCATGGTCAGTGACAACCTCTCTTGGGACATCGAACCTTGCTATAATCTGGTTAAACAAAAAGAGAGTTGTGGTCTCGCCATCGTCTTTGAACGTTGGCATAGCTTCGACCCACTTCATGAAGTAGTCTACTGCTACGATGATATAATGGTGCCCCCTTGCAGAAGGGGGGTTACATGTAGTGTAATCAATCCCCCACTTGGTGAAGGGACCAACAGTAATGACGAGAAACATGGAAGCGGGGTGTGCCCTCATCTTCTGAGAGAAGATCTGACACTGGTGGCACTTCTTGATCGATTCAACACAATCTTTGATTAATGTTGGCCAAAAGTAACTGACTCGTATAATATTTTGGGTTGTTTCCAACCCATACAAATGACCGCCACATGCTTCGGTGTGGCAATCGTTAAGCACGATTTATGCTTCTTCATGAGTGAGACATCGATGAAGGATGATGTTAGTACTCAGTTTACAGTATTAATTTTTGGACTTTTGGTTACAACAGACACGCTACTGGAAATTTCACTTAAAACATCATCTCACTTCTCGAAATTTCCTTAAATTCTTCAGGCCATATATAGATGGCTTATGCTTTATTGTGGAAATGTTTGTGTTGCCATAAAAAATCAGTGACAATGGATTATTGATTGAAATGTGGTTGGTTTTATTAAGTCAATTTCGGTTTAAGGCTTCTTTTAACCAACTTTGGGTCTTTTTAAGCTCTTGACCTTATGCAAAGTTGTTGTATTTTATCAATTTGGTTGTGCCAGAAGGACAATCTCCAGTCCTCGAAGCCACGCACCTGCAATCATACAAAACAAGGGTTAGCCACAAGCGAACACATCATAGTCTAAACCAACAAGAGGCTACAACAAATCACTGCTCGAATTGCCAAACCATTTGAAGAAAAGATGCTCGATTCAACTCGATGGAGCATTTACATCTCAATATGTGTCACTTTGCTGGCATGTCTAGCTGTAGCATTCATTTGTCAATGAATCTGTTTCCAGGTGTCCAGAGGCAGCATTTCCAAGCATCGGGCTATCTTCTAAATAAACCATGTATAAATTCAACATGAGTATTCACAGTCCGCGCAAGTCACAAAGAGTAAAAGTTTGGGTTTGGTCATACGAGCTATAAAATGACAGTTTTGGTTCTGAGCAAGTATAGCATGACATGATGATCAAAGTATTGACCAGAGCAAAGCTACATAGCTATAAAATCAGACAAATCCAGGATTTCCAGGAAGGCATCTCTACAGATGGCAGAACATACTATTTCTGGATCCATATCTTCAGACGTAAATCAATTCCTCAGATTTCAAGGCAAGAAAACAATAGGAACATGGCACCTGGTAGCATTGATTTTCCAGTTAACATTCAATTCCATCTCTAGCTTTCGATAGATAGCAGTGCAGTTCCACATTCAAAGGGAACGATATCAACCATTTATCTAAAACCAATTTCTAATTTTAGAAACTAGTTCCAAATTGTTAGTAATTGTTTTTAGGATTAGATTTCTATAAATTGATGGATGAATAATGGAACAGGGCACGAGAGGAAAAAAGGAGGACCAGGGATGCTGGACTGGGATTCTCTTTTCTGATTGTAAAACAGTGACTATTTTATTTCACACTCAATGCTACAGCCCTTTGATGAGCAGATTTTCTCCTCTTATCTTTTTCTTTCTTTTCTTACTTGTAAAACATGTTTTCTCTGCAATGCATTGACATTAACTTGATATGTTGATAAGGCAATGAAGATTTCATTGTTTTCTTTCACATTTCCAGACTTGTTTTTAAGTACTTTGTTTTATGTTTCTGAATGACATTTGGGATCAGAAATCTTCCTGTGTGAGTGAACAGATTGGACATTTGCATACTTCCTTCATCTTATGGTTTTATCTGCTTTATTAAATTGACTACCATTGACTAAATAAGTAGGATCATCCCTTGTTTACAATCAGAGATTGATATTCTTTTTCTTCATTTACCGCCGACACCTCCAACCTTTGCAAAAAACCATACACATTTATCCATAAGAACCAATGCAATAAATCAATGATGCCCTAGCTTGCCCTTAGCAATCGAGTGCAACTTTAGGGACTAACATTTTTGGTGCCATTGGCGGGGAATGGAGACATGAAGTATTTATCCCTGGGAGAATGACAACGATCAGATCCGCTTCTTGATGGTGAACAAGAAGGGGACAAATACATGACTGCAAATCTTTCACCATGGCGACTCCACTATCTAAATATTAATAGGCGACTCCACTGGATCCAAGCATGGAAGCCATTTTGGCTCGGAGGTTTGCACCTCTCAATTTTTCAGCTATTCCTGGTTTTCCTAATCCTGTGCCTTCCTTCTTAGAATGCGCAGACTTTCTTCCTATATTCCATGGAGATGAAGGGGATACTCCTGCCCAACATCTCATAGATTTTCATCGGTGCATAGATCGGTTGAATATCTGTCATGAAGATGCTCTCATGAAGATGTTTGTATACTCATTAAATGGTGATGCTCGGAGATGGTATCGGTCACTCTCTATTGCCAACATATCTTCTTTGCAGGAATTTCATGCAAACTTCCATAAGTATTGTAAGAGGTATTATTCTTCTGATATACTTCTTGAAAAATGTTGTGAAAAGTTCACGCTTTGTATTCATCAGAGAAAAGATTGTGCCTTGTATGATGAGCATGACCAAGATCATATTGTTTCCCTTTTCTCTAAAGTTTTGGAAGATGTTCAAGCAGAGAAGATAGAATTTGTGGCAAATTCTACTCTTCCTGTACCTTTCATTTCATATCTTATTGAACAACAGTATGTTGGAAATATTGAAGTACTGCAAGAACAGTTGATCCTACTTTCATTACCAGTGGTTGAGTAGCCATCTCTGCAAAACAGCAAGTCTGCATTTACTATGCTTGAACCTAAATATGCAGACAATGTTAAAAAACCGATCATCAGCAGTGAAATCAGTTTACAGTCATATTCAGATTTGCAAGCATCTAAAGGTGGCAGCCATGATCGACAGGAGGATATGCAGAGATTTTTGGATCTTCAATTGAAACAGCAGCAAGAGGTATTTGTTTTCAGTCTTATAGATCCATTTGCTAATAATCTCAAGTTTCTAAGCAGCTTGGATGTCAGAGCAATTTTGTCAATTGAAGGATGGTTGTCCTATTCTTTTGAAATACATTTATGTATTCTTTGTTTCTTGCATTCTTCGTTTCCAAATTGAGAGACGCATCGATCAGTCAAATACTAGTATGGCTTCATTGGAAACACGATTTTACCTAATCAAGAGAAATCAGTTGATTAGATAAGAGTAGGGAGAATAAAGCTCGCTTCTTGAGCTTTTCATTTTCAGCAATTTGTTTTCAATCTGTTGGTTTGCACAATACATGAGGTTTCCATCTAGTATTTGGTTTCAGTTTTGAAATAAAGACTCCATGCCCAATGCATATAAGGCACTATTGGCAAGGGAAGTTTAGCTTCAAATAAGGAGTAGAGTTGCAGAAGTTTGGGAGGATTTGAATGATATTGGTTGACCCCATAAGCCAATAGACTAGGCACAACACAAAAGTTGTGGATGTCTGCAAAGCGAAAGATTTGCAGGGTCAGGATTGCACAGATGAAAAGAAATGATAAGGCACGTTGGTCTGCAAGTTATTGATGTCCCACAGGGAGACCATCATCCCTAGAAGGAGCCAATGTTAGTACTCAGTTTACAGTATTAATTTTTGGACTTTTGGTTACAACAGACATGCTACTGGAACAGTGATATTCTCGCAGCGCCATCATAAAACATCATCTCACTTCTCGAAATTTCCTTAAATTCTTCAGGCCATATCTAGA
This sequence comes from Picea sitchensis, assembly GCA_010110895.2. Lineage (NCBI taxonomy): Eukaryota > Viridiplantae > Streptophyta > Pinopsida > Pinales > Pinaceae > Picea > Picea sitchensis. The sequence goes on along the minus strand of SNQJ01S0001409.1, from coordinate 102,124 downwards.
TGGCTTATGTTTTATTGTGGCAATGTTTGTGTTGGCATAAAAAATCAGTGACAATGGATTATTGATTGAAATGTGGTTGGTTTTATTAAGTCAATTTCGGTTTAAGGCTTCTTTTAACCAACTTTGGGTCTTTTTAAGCTCTTGGCCTTATGCAAAGTTGTTGTATTTTATCAATTTGGTTGTGTCAAAAGGACAATCTCTAGTCCTCGAAGCCACGCACCTGCAATCATACAAAACAAGGGTTAGCCACAAGCCAACACAGCATAGTCTAAACCCACAAGAGGCTACAACAAATCACTGCTCGAATTGCCAAACCATTTGAAGAGAAGATGCCCGATTCAACTCGATGGAGCATTTACATCTCAATATGTGTCACTTTGCTGGCATGTCTAGCTGTAGCATTCATTTTTCAATGACTCTGTTTCCAGGTGTCCAGAGGCAGCATTTCCAAGCATCGAGCTATCTTCCAAATAAACCATGTATAAATTCAACATGAGTCTTCACAGTCCGCGCAAGTCACAAAGAGTAAAAGTTTGGGTTTGGTCATCGCGCCCTACCTTACAACAAGGCCACTAAACATATCAAAGCCACATTGTATTCCATGTCAACAACATATGCCAAGATGTCGTGAGGAGAAGCTAAATGTTTGAGACTGAATCCGAGTTTTGTGGCGTGTTGATTGCATAGATGTCAAATGGAGGCAAAAAATCGAATAGACCCAAACCTGCAAATTCGAGTTAAAACTCCGATGCCATGTGTAAAGAATGAAATCTTATGTGTCCATAAGATATTGGGTTGGGTTCTAAATAGCTCCCATCATAAAACAAGTGCGCCATCGGGTCTCAGGAAGGTTTATGAAATTAAAACTGTATTTATTTTCCTGAACATGATATCAGAGTTGGAACGCACAGTCCAAGCATTGCGTAAAAACCTGGATTGTGATATACGGCCATTATTCCATTTCACCCAGGTATCGTTGCTCTGAGATTGACTAATGCCAGGAAAGTGAGATGGCTCTCAGACAGTGACAATAGGGTCTGATACTATTCATACAAAACTCTCTATAACATTACAAAGGTGGTAAGAGAAGATGTCATCATTTCGATTCTCTCCTGAAACTCTCAGTAGACTCAAATCCTAATGTACAGAGTATTGCATATATTTTGGAGAGACTTGTTAAGGAGAATGTTATGACTGTTGTTGCAGAGAGGTACACATTGCTTCGAGGGTTATGACAGGCATAAGGGAGAGAGAAGATGCAACAATGCACTTAGCTAAGTTTGGCAGTCTTTCTTTTGATAGAGGATCCATTGCAGTGTTCATAAAATGAGAAGATTCATTGATTTAGAGCAGCACATGCATGGAATCTCATTATAGATCTCCAACTTTTAGAAGATGAAGACCCAAGGCTAAATTTTGTTGATGAACCTACATATACAGGTTGTCATTGGGGAATACGAGCTATAAAATGACAGTTTTGGTTCTGAGCAAGTATAGCATGACATGATGATCAAAGTATCGACCAGAGCAAAGCTACATAGCTAGAAAATCAGACAAATCCAGGATTTCCAGGAAGGCATCTCTACAGTTGGCAGAACATACTATTTCTGGATCCATATCTTTAGATGTAAATCAATTCCTCAGATTTCAAGGCAAGAAAACAGTAGGAACATGGCACCTGGCAGCATTGATTTTCTAGTTAACATTCAATTCCATCTCCAGCTTTCGATAGATAGCAGTGCAGTTCCACATTCAAAGGGAACGATATCAACCATTTATCTAAAACCAATTTCTAATTTTAGAAACTCGTTCCAGATTGTTAGTAACTGTTTTTAGGATTAGATTTCTATAAATTGATGGATGAATAATGGAACAGGGCACGAAAGGAAAAAAGGAGGAGGACCAGGGATGTTGGACTGGGATTCTCTTTTCTGATTGTAAAACAGTGACTATTTTATTTCACACTCAATGCTACAACACTTTGATGAGCAGATTTTCTCCTCTTATCTTTTTATTTCTTTTCTTACTTGTAAAACATGTTTTCTCTGCAATGCATTGACATTATCTTGATATGTTGATAAGGCAGTGAAGATTTCACTGTTTTCTTTCACATTTCCAGACTTGTTTTTAAGTACTTTGTTTCCTGTTTCTGAATGTCATTTGGGATCAGAAATCTTCTCTACTTCAGCCTTAATAGTTGTTGCTTTCTTAGGATTGACTGGACAAAGCTTCTGTCGTACCGGCTTAGCGTCAGAATAACTCGTGATTTCATGTTCGACGATTCTTGGATCAATGCTTGGCATTTCCTCGTAAGACCAAGCAAAAATGTCGCAGAATTCTCTAAATAAATCCATGTAATTTCGAATCTCCTCGGGGGAATAATCAGCTCCAACGAAAATATTGTAAATTCTAACCTTGTACAATATCTACTGCAAACTGATATTCAGAAAAGATACAATGGAAAATACAAACATTACACAGATATTTTTCACCTGGAAACCTAAACCGGGAAAACCAACATATATTATATTCATACATTGTGTTACATTGTTTACAATAAAATATACATATAGGAGCCAGCGGTATCCAAAACCCTAACCCAATGACCTGGATTAGTCCAAAACCCTAATTCCTTAACCGGAAATAGAAAACCATCAGCAAAAAACCATGTGCCGAAAAACCACCTAAATATCATGTGGATCCAAAACCCTAACCCAATGACCTGGATTAGTCCAAAACCCTAATTCCTTAACCGAAAATAGAAAACCATCGGCAAAAAACCATGTGCCGAAAAACCACCTAAATATCATGTGGTCCCAGAAATATGTCATCCTGGTAATATGTCGTCCCGGAAATATGCCCCCCGTCTAACACCCCTGCGCGCCCGGCGCAGACGCTCAGACACTACTACTCGTGCAAAGAACATAACACATACCCAACAAATATTCTCTACGATGCCAGGGGTTCTAGAGGTATCAATAGATATCGTTTTAGCTATGGTTGCCATATTACCCTCGGCGTAAACAACGTGTGTAGCCAAGGGATTGATAGGACAAGGCCTATCTCCAGTCATAGTCAAAATGAATTCTCCTGCTTCAATTCTTCTTAACTTTGGGAAGAAATAAGATCTGTGATGGAGATCATCCCAAGGTCTGTCTGAACTAGTCATTGCTTCAAACATCACTTCATCTGAAGGCAAGACTAAGTCTAAAGAATCAGTATCAGCAAGGGAACCTTGAGCCCAAGTAGGCTCTAGTATCATATCTAACTCCTGTGTGGGAGTCGGATCGGGGTCAGCGGAAGCTTGCTGGACTATTGAGTACGCAACTTATGCCGCGGACAAGGGCATCGCCATACCAAGGTGCTCTGTCCCTTCCATCATGGTCGATGGGGAAGGAAGAGTCCACAGATCGATAAAGTAGGTCGTACGAAATGACGCAACTTGAAAAATCTCAACCTTAGGCTGGTCTGAAATGAACTTAACATCATCAGAAGGAGACGGGTAATCGAAAGTACCCATCAAAGGTGGGAACAAACCAACCCCTATGTTGATTATGTCGGGTTGAGGGTTATCAATCATTGGGATCGTGGATGCCCACGATGAATGGTGAGGACGGGAAAAAGACAACTGATCAATGGTCACAATCTGGCCTTCGTGTGGAAAAAACAAGACCCAGAAAACTGTAGCAACCACTGCTTGCATAGCATAGGTCCAACTCCTTCCTAACAAGAGATTTTAGTCGAGAGATGCATCGACCACTTCAACCTCGATGCACACGGTCTTCCCCCCTAACTGCATGGGAAAAGAGGGGATGATGCCATGTGGTCGGAACGAATGATCGTCGAAAGTGGTAAGAAGAGATGGTGATGGAGACAAAATGGGTTGGCCAATGGCCCTCCAACACGCCAACGACATCATGCATGTCGAGCCACCCTCATCAACCACCGTGCGGAAAATGTCTGGGTAAAAATTTTCGTGGTGTAAGACACTACTATCTGAAACGCAACATGGTAAGGGACACGTGGTTTTAAGTCGGTCGTATCAAGCATGATCGTACCCGGATTACAATTCTCAACAGATCCTAAGGCGGCTAACAGAGACTTTCTTTGGGAAGGGCAGCTCTGGAGGACCTCCAAAGCAGACATCGCACAAGGGGTTTGAGACAAATCCTCCACCATAGAGTAGTTTTGGGCGGCCCTTGCGTTTGGATTGTGAGAATCTTTGTTGAACGCACCTTTAGGGATGTGTGTCATTGTTTCGCCCAGCGTCTTCTCGATCTAGAGAGGAAGAGGTGGGTTTTCGGCTTCTTTTCTCTTCTCAGAGGTGTTTGGCATTCTTTAATCATGCGCTCTAATCGATATATAGGCATCACCTTTCATCATATACACATTCATAGACGAAGAATTACTCGAAGATGGAGGGCATCCTTGACTGCCCCCATCCATGCTCGGAGAGGCTTGAGTTAAATTTTTCCCATGTTGAAATGGGTTCATTAACACAACAGTCTGTTGTTGCGCCAATAAATTTTGGGCCTCCACGAGCTGAGGGCACTAGTGAGTCGGGTGGTCTTCCATGCACAGGTTACGCGGATACTTCGACCTCTTCTTTTCAGTGTTGCCCCCGCCAGCATTATCGGTAGGTTTCTTATCCCCCTTACCCTTCTTTCGTTGTTTCTTCTTTCCGTCAGGCTGCTGGGTGGCCTTCAGGTTGGTCGATTGCACACTATGTACATCCAACGTTTGGGTAGGGGAAGCAGCCGGACCAGTGTTCTAGCTGGCCGCTTTTTGTTGTATCGACAATTGCTGCAATTGTTTTGACAGCTGATCAGTGGGCTTCGTTTGTGTTGAACCAACAATACCATCGGCGTGTGGCCCTGCTCTTTGTCTGGTCTTGTCAAGTATTGACCGTGGTGCATCTGGCAAAATTTCATAAAGTAAATCAGCTCTAGTTGCTGAGCTCTCATTATTACATCTTCTTCGGAAAACACTCCCGACGCTGCGACGTCTTTGGATAATTGGGGTACCAAAGACTTAAGGAACCACTCCAGCAGGAATGCTGGTGGGACAGGTACTTTAATCAAACTCTTCTGACGTCTCCATTCTCGGATGTGATTGGAGATATGGTCTGCCTTTGTCTGCTCAAAGTTGGTCAGCAATTCAATGTCGGCATCGTATATCACAGGTAATTAGAAATCGTTTAAGAAAGCCATTGCCAATTCATCGAAGGAAGAGTATCTCGAACGGTCGAGCTCAATGTACCATTTTGGGGCACTCCCTATGAGAGTGCGTTGAAACAAATGCAACTAGACGGAGTCGTCTTTCAACGATTCGACGAGCACCAATGATGAAAGGTAGTCACGTGATCGCCTGGACCTTCATTAGGCTTAGCTTCGAACTTTGGAATGTCTGAAGGCAACTTGGTCGGCATAGGAGGCCAACGTGGATCGTGACAGATGGGGTCATTCAATAACCTTGTCAAGTCTGGCAAATGAAAAGTTGCCAGAAACGGTAGTTTGGGTTGTTGATTATAACCATGGAAAAAGGGGCCTGGAGTTTGACTGGCACCAGGTTGCCATGAAAAGTTAGGTTGTTGGCCAGGGTTCTGGTAAAAACCATGGCCATGACCAGCATACAGATTATGCGCTTGTTGTAACATCATCGGTTGACTCCCGTAATAGGACGAAAAGGGTTGGGCTTGCGTCGCATTCCAAGGATTTTGGGTAGGGTTACCCCCTGCCGATCCAACGGGCATAGGTGTTGAGCCTTGCCTGTGGTTCCATTGGATATGGAAAGGGTTGCCCCCAGTCGGCATCCCTAACAAGGGAAGTGATCACTGTCACGGATTCCAGGGTCCTTATGAGGAAGGAATTCCTAAGTTTGCCCCCTGTGCAGGAATAGTACCCTACATAGGATTTTGTTGTCCATAAATGGGGTTGCCCCCAACCGAGATGGCAGCTAACGAGAAAGCGTTGTTACCAAACGCGTCGAACAAAGAGAACAGTGTCGAACCAACCGACATGTTATAAGAAGGAAGTCCTTGACTACCTGCTCCAAACGAACTATGGTTTATGTTCGGCCCGACGGAGTGATGGTGAGCACTGCCGAGTGAAGGGGATGAAGGAGATATATGGCCCTCTCCGTAAGGGAAATTGTTATCGGGAACTGAAGTGCCCCCCATGGATCCTTGCAGAGAAGCGTTTGAGCACCCTACCCCGAGACCTAAAGTCTATAGAGTGGAGAGGGAAAGTACAGGGCTTGTACCGAAGCCAAGCATCCCGTATGAGAATGCAGGGCATGTCTCACTCTGGGTAAACGGAGCAGTGATCGCCACCATAGACGGAATCAAACCATTGCCCGAGGTAGAGGTAGTCGATACAATAGTAGCCCGGACCAGCGACAGTTGGTTGGGAGGTGGAACACCTCCTGTAGTGACAGTTGTAGAGGGAATATGAGTATTCCCTGAAGAAGTCGTAGCATTTGCTTCCATCGTTGGTTGTGGCACTGCTAGGCGCTCGTAAGGATAAACTTCTACGATGATTGGCACCGATAGATCAGTGATTAGAGGTTGGTACGGACCAAGAGATTCTGCTCCAAGGTCTAATATGGTTGATTCCTCCGGAATTGAATGTTCTTCTCTCAGAGACGGGTCGGGCACAGTTTCCTGTAACCCGGTTGCCTCAAAAGACCCTTGTTGGTCTAGTTTTCGCCTTAGCAGTGTTGGGGGGGATTCGAGATCAACCGGCGATAGGCCCAAAAGCCTTCGCGACCGGTGGAGCTCCCAATCCTCCACTGTGTGAGAATATCAAAGACACACTAGATATTTCTATAATCGTTTAAAAACCAACACACACTAGAAAAAGTTCTGATGAGATAAGACAAGCATTCACTAGCTAGTTGGAAGAATAGTTACAACAACCAACACTAGAGCAACTTACCGGTGCAAGTACAACTCGAATACGGAAGCACCCTCCGGGTACACTCTGCAAAGCGTGGCCTGATGTTCATCCTAGGTACCGTGGTATACCCCCGCAATCACCTGTGTAAGTCCCTAAAATAAAGGCAACTAGGTTGCCAGCGCGCGAACAATCACAAGGCGGATACAGTCGACAGTTGGGTGGACCGCAATGAGAAGGGCATCAAGCCTGAAACCTATCAAGGGTATCGAAAGCAAGTGTTCTGGAAGACAATTGAGGACCTCAAATGGATTCGAGATCCATGAAGCTTTGTGGCAAATGCGATCAACAGAATCCCAAGACAAGCCCTCTATATGTGTTCCCCACTACGTTTGGTTCGACTTTGGAGGGGTTATCTCCACTACCTTTCCGCACGCGACCTCGTGTTTAGCCCCTGTGTTAGAGGGGGGTCCCGGATAGCTTTCACGATATTGGACTTTTTAACACTCCCTAGTACAAACTCTTATGTTTGTTTTTGTAGCCTTGAAGAGTTTCCTCTCCAATCCTAAATCAAGGCTATAGCCTAGACTAGTTGATGGACCCTACAAACATAAAGTCTAGTTGATTTTAATTAATTGTTATTTTTTTGTGGTTGTCTTAAGTCAAAGGAAGAGGACATGAAACCAGTGATGTGTTTGGGAGACAAAGAGAAAAACAAACAGAAAGCTGGAAACAAAATTACTTCTTGTTGACAAATTCAGATTTGCACATTTAAACTCTTTAACCAACTTTTCAAACTACTTTTTTTTTCTAAGATATTTTAACAGAAAACTCAAAAAAAGATTTCGCTCGACTAAGAGCTACTTATTGTCCTAAGTCAATAGCCAAGAACTTATGAAAGCATTATTTTTCCTGATTATTTAATACAAGCAACCAACTACTTAACCAAACAAGAAAGTGAAATCTATATTTTATTTATTATGCTTTCAAAACAAGAAAATTTGAAATTGTATTCTTTTCTTCTTTTCTGAAGCAAAAAGGAAAAAAAATAAAGACAAGACAAGGCCAAGAAATGACTTATGGGCCACCACAGACCGCAGGGAGTTACTGACAATACCAACAGGTAGATCAGAAAGACTCACTATCTCATCCAAAAAACCAAATAAAGAAAAACAAGAAGTCTTTCGAAGAAAAAGAAAGCTACGTTGAAGTCAAACCTAGGCTACAAACTGATATGACAGAGACCAGGACTAGATCAAGAAAATCCCTAAGAAGTGTGACTCCTGACAGGGAAGAGGATGACTGCCTCTTCTTAAAAAAAAACCTCAACAAGCACGCTACTGACACTTAAACAACAAGCGTATATACACGAGTTGTCTAAGGGCAGGGCGCTTATGCACACGTGCAGGCCCACTACAGGCTGCGTGCACCTCTACAACTACTCAAAAAAATGAAAAACAAGCAGTCAAGCATAGGCAGAGAGTACTGGTATTGAAAACCAGAATCCCTTAAAGACACGGGAACTTACTTTTATAAAGAAAATACAAGGAAACTTTGATAAAGCAAAGCTAATCTGAGGTTATACCTAAACTACAGACTGCAACAACAGAGACTAGAACATGATCAAGAAAATACCTGAGAAGGATCACTTCTGACAGGGAAGAGGATGATTGCCTCTTCTTAACAAAAAGATTTTCTGAACTCAGGCACGATCCTAACACTTCAGCAGCCAGCGTATGTACACGGGTTGTCTAAAGGTAGGACATGTATATACGCATGCAGGCCTTGTACAGGCCACGTATACCTCTGTGGGTTCCTGGAAAAGAAAAAAGCAGTCCAGCAATCAAAGCAGGGAGTATTGGTATGGAAAACCAGAATCCCTACAAACTCAGACTCTTACAGAAACTCAGAAAAAAGGTAATAAAACCAATTTAAAACACCCAAAAAGTATCCCCAAAAACCCTAGAGATCTATCCCCAGTGGAGTCACCAGTTCTGTTGTGGGTGGGAAATCCCCCTACGGACTAGCACTATGGGTTCTATAATGCATGCAGAAATGACCCTTTAAAGTCTCCTACTTTTTACTATCATCCTGACATAGACCCCACATTCATGCATAAAACACAAGGATAAAAGGATCCGGTAACTCTACCTTGAACTCTGTGTTTGGTGTTGATCATTTTGCGTTCAGTTGCTCCTTGACTGCAAGTCTCCTCCCAAAGCCAACCTGCATTCACAAACAGACAAACAAAGAACTCCAAACATGCATCTTATATTTAAACTAGTGGGTTAGAGGTTCTAATAAGATATAATCAAACTGAATATTGAACACCTCATATGGCGGGATGGGAAAAGTAATTATTTTTCTTAATCTCACAAAAGTAACTTACAATGGTGAGATCGACCACTGCTCCTCAAATCTGGTCCTGGGATCCTCTTCAACTGTGCACCAATTGCTTCCACATATGCTTCTCCTCACAAAAAAGTTGAAAAAGATTGGGGCAAGGGGAATACAAAAAAGGCCAGAGTTTCGTTGTTATTATCTTCCTCTTTTCAAATGGGACCCCTACCTCTTCTTTTATAGGCTATAAGAGGGTAGTTATCCGGTTAAGTGATCGACTATGGGTGGTCAAACATTTTAGGCAATTACCCGGAAATCTGTACTCCATCTGAAACTTTCTATTTTTTGTGCTTGTTTCAATATACACGGGTTGTAATGGGTTAGTTAGCGTATATATATGGGAAAAAATGGTGCAGGGCGCGTATGACTTCAAAAGGATTTCTTTTTAGAAGAGTTATTCAATGGTGTCTTGGCAAAAATGGCAAGTGAGATGGCATGATGCCAGGTATGCATGTCTAGTGCAAATTAGGGTTATAACAACCGCCTTCCACCCCCAGACGGATGGTGAAACTGAGGTCGTCAACCGAATGATTATGCATATACTGCGCATGTACAATTCCAAGTATCCCCGCACATGGGATGAGAGTCTCTCCTATGTTCAACACAGCTACAACAAATCACTACATAGCTCAACCTACCACAACCTCTTTCAGGTGGGGTTGGGATTTCAACCATTGGGTCCCATGGATGTTGCACTACCCCTTGCAGCCACTCAGGAAGACTCATCCCATGCTCAAAATGAATCTGACAAAGATATCAGGTTCATTGAGAAGATTCAGCGCATCCGCCAATAGGTTATGGATATTTTACAGAAGTCCAATGTCAAGTACAAGCGGTGTCATGATCAACATTGGGTGCCACACAAGTTTTAGGTGGGCGATAAAGTTTGGTTACACTTGTGGAAGGAACGCCTTATGGGGCCCCATCAGAATCTTCCTCCACTCCGCTATGGACCTTACACCATCACCAAGGCTATGGGTGATAACATTTTTAAGCTCAACATTCCCCCTTCCTTGGCATGCATCCAATATTTAATGTGGACCTCCTTAAAGATAGAAAAACAATTGACACCAACAAAGCTCAACCCTGACTTCATGGAACATGCATCCACTGATCATATCGTGGACACACAAGTCAAGGGAACTCGCCAATAGAGGATCTAGCTTTATCAGGTTGTCAAAGCAAGGCGGATCCTACACCAAGGCAAGCGGCTCACCCGGGGCCAAATTCAACAGAAATTTCCTCATCTAATGGGGGAACTCAATGCAATGGAGATCATTGCTTTCTAAGGGGGGAGGACTGATCCAGGTGGATATCAGTGGCCACCCACCTATTCCAACTAGCTCATCTTGGTAGTTTCCCAGTTTGGTATTTTTTTCCTATTTTTTTTGTTCTTAACTTCTAAGGTCGTCTTAAGGCCCTAAACAACATTTTTAGGGCTCACCACAGTCTAAATTTGGCATAAGTCAAAGTTTGATAGCATAATGTGTAGTACTCAGATAGATATTTCCAATGGGCTATTGTGCGCCTAAAATGAAGATTGTATGCAAAAGTTACGACCCTGGGAAGTTGATGTACCAACTTACCCCAACGGGGCCCACATGACTTTTGGTGCTTCATCTCCTAGGGTTAGGTTTTTGGATTTCTAGGGTATTGGCATTCATGTTTATTGTAAAAAGGATTTGAGAGCCTCGTTGTAATCATCTTCTTGCAAATAAGCGTAACCGTCACATCTCTTCTTAGGGATAACTACCACCATTCTAGCAAGCTTGTTTCAGTCTGCATTTTATAGTTTCAACATATTTCTTATTTGATAGATCTCAAGTTTTACTGTATATCTATTATTATTCACTCTGACTTTCTGTTAATATTATAAATCTGTGTTTCATTTCGTTCCACTCATAAATCCGGATCAGCGGTATCAGATCCATGTGCTCCTTATTGTTTTTAGTGCATGTCCCCGACAAGGTCATGGTATAGAGAGTTGGGTCTCGAGCTTGTTTCTCTTGAGCAAAACTACTCTCACACGCCCAAGAAACCTTCCATGGTGGGCGAAAATAAAGACAATGGGACATGATATCCTTTCAAAATGTTACTCGAGAAATCCCTCAAGTGACAAAGGAATGAGAAGATAGACAACTTTACACAAATCCTTCAATGGCTATCGACAAGAGACGCATCTACCTCAAGCGGAGGCACCACCCCCTTGAAGGTACAGATCAATTTTGATATTCCTGTATTTGAAGTTCAAATAGATCCAGATGTCATAGATAAATGGTTAAACCTTATAGAAGGGTATTTTTCGGTCCACAACTTTTTTGATAGGGAAAATATTACATTTGCGCTACTCAAGGTTGTCCCCCGTGTCAAAGATTGGTGGGAGACTTTCCATGAGCAAAAGGAAATACAGGGATCCACATTATTTCCAATTGCACCCACCTAGGATTCCTTCAGGGATGTTATTAAGGAGAAATACTACCTTGTTGGAAGTTATGACGACTTGTATACAAGATGGACTACACTACAGCAAGAAAGAGACCAAACAATGCCAGAGTTCACCAATGTCTTCCACACCTTGCTCACTAATATGGGTACCAAATATTATGAGTGACATCTGGTGCTCAAGTATCGTGATGGTCTACATAGATACATCCGGACATAAATAGATTTCATGGACATCTTGTCCTTGGGCGCAGCCTATCGATATGTTGTCAAAATCAAGCAGAAGCTTAAACAAGGACTCGACAGTTTGGGTCAGGGAACCCCTCATAGTAGAAGCAGAGCAAGGGCAACCCCAACTTGCCAAACAAAGGGAAAATCAATGATGGACAGCCTTAGGAAAACCATTATAAGACACAAACAAAGAAGGACAATGGAAAGATGAAGAAAGACACCGAGAAGTGGTGTGACTTCCATAAGAGCCCTTGGCATAACATTGTTGATTGTCGCTCAAAGAAGTCATTGGTGGCAGAGGTGAAAGCCTCTCAATCAGATGCAGGTTCCAACTCAGATTTAAAACCAGAAAAGGGGAGATGGATTATTGACTCGGAACCTAGTGCCACTGTTGCTACCACCAACATCCATCCCGACGAACCTGATGAGCGAGAGGAAGGCGACCATCTCTTTCATTCACAAATGTGGGTGAAGGGTAATCCACTCCACTTCATCATTCATAATGGTAGCAAGAAGAACCTCATCTTAGTGGAGTTCATCAAGTGGTTGGCCATGCCAACAACGCCACACCCACAACTATACACCATAGTACGACTTCGCCAAGGAAGCGATCTTTGTGTTAGCCAACAATGTCGCTCGTCCTATGACATCAAGCCCTTCAAAGATGAGGTAGTGTGTGATGTTGCTCCCCTTGAAGTTTGTGAAGTTCTTTTGGGCCAACCGTATCTATGGAAATGTCATGTTGTATATGAGTATAGGCCTCGCAGTGTTATTATTACTTTGAAGAGGAAATTGTATAGGATACCCGAGGTAGTCCCACCTACTGCCATTTCCTTGATCTCTGCCAAGCAATGCAAGAAGGTCATTTATCAGACCGAGAAGTTTGTCTTCTTCATGATTCGCTCACAAAGTGAGTGAAAGGTTGCAGCCACAACCATGGCCTCCATGGTTGATCTCTCCATGCAGTAGAAGCAAGTGGATAAGGTCGTGGAAGAATACAAATACATCTTCTCCTCACCCACTCGGGTACCTCTACATTATCAGGTCAAGCATTCAATCAATATGACCCTCAGCACACCACTACACAATGGGCCAGTCTATCGTCGCTCTCTGTTAGAAAAGGAAGAGATCAAGTAATAGATCCAGGAAGTTCTCCAAAAGGGGCACATCCGACCAAGCTCATCGCCATGTGGAAGCCCAATCGTGCTTGTGCAGAAGAAAGACGAGACCTGGTGACTCTGCATCGATTACTGGGGCCTAAATAAAATCACAGTTAGGAACCGGTATCCGATTCCATGAATCGATGACCACCTTGACCAGCTCAAGCAAGACAAATACTTCAGTAAGATTGATTTGAAGTTTGGCTACCATCAAGTCCCAATAGAGAAAACATATGTATGGAAAATTGCCTTCAAGTCCAAAGAAGGTCATTTCGAATGGTTGGCCATGTCCTTTGGTTTGATGAATTCCCCAACAACTTTCATGAGGATGGTGGGCGATATCTTGAATCCTTTCACCAATTCTTTTGCGGTGGTGTATCTGGATGACATCCTCATCTACAACAAGACTTGGGCGGAACACTTGCAGCATATTCAACAGGTTATGCACACTCTACGACAACACAAGCTATACGTAAATTTGGAAAAATGCACCTTCGGTATGGACAGAGTCCAATACCTAGGCTACATTGTTGATAAGCATGGGGTGCATGTTGATCCCGAAAAGATCCAGGTCATTCATGACTGGCCAGCCCCAGCCACACTCATTGAGCTTCAGATCTTTTTAGGCCTTGCCAATTTCTATCGCAGATTCGTGTTGGGATTCTCCCATATTGCATGGGCCTTTAGCCAAGTAACCAGGGGTGGTGGTAAGGAAAAGTTCACATGGGACCTATCGCAAAAACAAGCATTCAATGATTTGAAGCAGTGCTTGTGGTCAACCCCAGTTCTCTCACTACCTGACCTGCAACATCCCTTTGAAATCGAGACATATGCTTCAGACTATGTTGTGGATGCAGTTCTCACTCAGCACAGACACCTCGTGGCCTATCATAGTGAGACACTATCAGATGTTGTCTGTAAGTACCTTACTTATCACAAAGAAATGTACTCCATTGTGCAAGCCTACCACAAATGGAGGCATTACATTCTCGAGAAGGAGACAGTCATCCACATCGATAATAAGTCACTGCAGTCCATGCAGACACAACGCAAATTGCAGAATGACCACCATAAGAAGTGGTCCACATACTTGCAATAGTTCCATCTCAACATAAAGTATAAGACAATAAGCACCAATAACATTTTTGATTGCCTCAGTTTCCCTCTAGTTGCAGAACGCACCACGGTGCTAAACATGCAAGATATCAGATATATAAAATATGCAAAATAGAAACGAAATGCTAGAAATGACAGAATAACAGTAAAATATCCAGCATAATCTTCACAATACACAGAAATGATATACGAAATAGCAACATAAATAGCACTTTGAATCATATAGCAATGTTCACAGGCCTCTTTGAGGGGGCAACCTCCAGTCGAGCAGCGCTCTATTACAATAATATCCAAGCTAGGGTTCTCATACCCTCGACTCCTATTTATACTAAAAAGAAGCATTTAGAGGAAGATCCTTCTAGAAGCGGAAGCTTCTATTAGGTCTTCTT
>SNQJ01S0001409.1:68680-81827 GCA_010110895.2 Picea sitchensis | reverse complement strand
GATCCTTCTAGAAGCGGAAGCTTCTATTAGGTCTTCTTACATCCGCCTTATTCTATTTTATTGAAAGGTCTTATTAATATTGACCTTTATTACATCCGAATACATTGATCTACCTATGTGCGGGTTAGGACCTTAACAAAACACCTGCGACCACGAGACCTCCGGGTGGCCCCAACTATAGGAGAGAGATCCTGACTTCTCCACCACCTACCAAACGTTGGGTGCAAACACAACTATCACTAATTTCCATCTTCGAGATGGGTTTATGTGCCATCTAGTCCATCTATGCATTCCATCAAGCGAGCGCACGAAGTTTATTTGGGAATCCCACTACAGTCGACTGGCAGGACACTTCGGCGTTGAAAAGACAATGGCATTGTTGCAACAACATTTCTATTGGTCGAAACTTCGACAGGATGTCAACAAGTATATTAGGTCCTTCACTACATGCGCCATTGCCAAACCGACCATTAAGAAACAAGGCATGTACACCCCTCTTCCTACTCCTGAAAGGCTCTGGGAATCCATCTCTATGGACTACATGTCGGGCCTTCCATCAACAAGGCGGGGAAATGACTATGTTTTTGTAGTGGTTGATCGTTTTTATAAAATGGTGAATATGGTCACCTGCAATAAGAGCATCGTAGTAGAGGCCACTGCCTATCTCTTCTTCAAACGAGTATGGGTACATTTTTTGACACCACAAACCATCGAATTAGATCAGGACAGTTGGTTCCTAAGCACATTTTGGTCGAGCCTTTGGTCAATGCTAGACACTAAGGTCACCAAATCCACCGCCTTCCACCCCGAGAAGGATGGTCAAACCGAGGTCATCAACCGAATGATTGTGCATATCATGCACATGTACAATTCCAAGCATCCCCGCACATGGGATGAGAGTCTTCCCTATGTTCAACATAGATACAACAGAGCACTACGTAGCTCAACCGACCACAACCTCTTTCAGGTGGGATTGGGATTTCAACCATTGGGTCCCATGGATATTACACTACCCCTTCCAGCCACCCAGGCAGACTCATCCCATGCTCAAACTAAAGCCAACAAAGATACCAGGTTCATTGAGAAGATCCAACACATCCACCAATAGATTAGGGATATTTTACTAAAGTCCAATGCCAAGTACAAGCGACGCCATCATCAACATCAGGTGCCACACAAGTTTTATGTGGGCGATAAAGTTTGGTTACACTTGCTGAAGGAAAGCCTTACGATGCCCCATCAGAAGCTTCATCCACTACACTATGGACCTTACACCATCACCAAGGATATGGGTGATAACTCTTTTACGCTCATCATTCCCCCCCTCCTTGTCTTCCATCTAATATTTAATGTGGACCTCCTTTGGCCATATTTTCTACCATTATTGGACACCTCAAAGATAAAACAAAAACAGTTGACAACAACAAAGCTCAACCCTGACTACATGGAACATGCATCCAATGATCATATTGTGGAAACATAGGTCAAGGGCACTCGCCAACAGAGGCTCCAGCTTTATTAGGTTGTCAAAGCAGGGCAATTCTTGCACCAAGGCAAGTGGCTCACCCGATGCCAAATTCAGCAGAATTTTCCTCATCTGATGGGGGAACTCAACCAATGGAGACCATTGCTTCCTAAGGAGGGAGGATTGATACAGGTGGATATTGTCGGCCACCCACCTATTCCAACTGGCTCATCTTGGCAGTTTCCCAGTTTGGCATTTTTTTCTTAGTTTTTGGGTCCCGAACTTCGAGGGTCGTTTTGAGGCCCTAAACAACATTTTTCGGGCTCACTATAGTCAATCTATATACAATGTCAGAGTTTAACGAGATAATGTGTATTCCTCGGATTGATATTTCCAATGGGCTATCGTGCGCCTAAAACGAAGATCGTATGCAAAATTTACGACCTTGGGAAGTTGATGTACCAACTTACCCCAACGGGGCCCACGTGACTTTTGACGCTTCATCTCCTAGGGTTAGGTTTTTGGATGTCTAGGGTTTTGGTATTCATGTTTATTGTAAAAAGGATTTGAGAGCTTCATTGTACTCATCTTCTTGCGAATGAGCATAGCCGTCACATCTCTTCTCAAAGATAAGTTGCCACCATTCTAGCAATCTTGTTTCAGTCTGCATTTTAAGGTTTCAACATTTTTCTTATTTAATAGAAGTCGAGTTTTATTGTATCTATGTTATTATCCACTATGTCTCTGTGTTAATATTCTAAATCTGTGTTTCATTTCATTCTGCTCATAAATCCGGATGATTTAACCCACGTTGGAATTGGACATTTATGTGGACGATTTGTGTGCACTATACATCATTTTAAAATTTGACATCAAAATTGTGGATGATCTCTCCACATCAAGATGGAGGAAATAGATCTTTTCCTGGAATACCTACATGTTCTTTCAGAGCTTTCAAAATAAGAAAATGGAAGAATGGAATTAGGTTAGCCAGGTTGCATGAGGGTTTGTTTCTATTACAAATTAGGTTCAATTCTCCTCCAGATCGACAAGTTAAAGTCACAAGAGCTTTCTTTTTAGCAATCATGAGCGTGTGGAGGTTTGTTGAACATATTTTTGTGAGATCTAATCTACAAATGAGGCGGATCGCATGGTTCTACACAGATCGCATCAAAGATTATGGGTGCCATGGACGTGCATGAGAGGGGCAGATAATTTGCAGTACAAGCAAGCAAGAGCAAGAAGAAAATCTAGAATTTGCAGTAATGCATAGAAGAGATTTATAGTTGTAACTATAGCCACGGGACAATTTACTAACTGCGTGTGAAATTTCTCAAACAAAATAGTTCTGAATCAATTTGTATAGAAATGAGTATGAAAATCTTATGCAGATCAGTCCAGAGATATTCACAAACAATGTTTGAATATTATGCCAAATGTGTTCACCTCGAACAAATTTTATAACAATCAAAAGAAGTGACCACATACGAAGAAGCAGATCAGATTGCTTGGCGTTGACTCGATGAGATCGATTGCATACCTCTCTTGTCGTTGTATTGTGCATTCATCTAATGATTGCCACGGAGGACTCCCATGGTGTAAACCAAGCTTCCATAATGGTGTTTACGTCGAGTTGATGCGTGGGTTGATGAGCGCTTCAAAGGTCATGGGATCTCTCTTCCTAGATCAATCCACATCACCAAATCTAATCTGCAACATCTACTACTCCAGATTCATGGCGTTTAGGTTTGTATATGTGACTTTAGATGATCCAAATCATTCCTTTAAGACCAAAAGTGCTCTAATACCAATTGAAAAAATTGAGCATACAATATTAGGACAAGATAAAACAAGACAAGACACATAAGAAGTGGTGGAAAAGGCCTAAAGTCATCTCACGTACTTGTATTAATTTTAATGATACAATATATAATACGATAATGAAACCACCTCAATTGCTCTAACCTCGACACCTCATCAAGAAATAAAGTAGGAGGCGGCAAAGTAGGAATCTAGAAACTCACTTAGGATAATAATTATATCCTAGTTATGTGAAATACATAAATGTGGTATACTGGGACTTAATGGTTATACATGAGAAAGAGGCTAACTTAACAAAATTCATTTATTGCATATGAAATGAACAACTTGTCTCGTAAACTGGAAATCCAAAATAAATAAGATAACATAAAATAATCTATACATATTAAAATAATGTATTGAATATGTAATATGAGAGATGATTTACAATGACCTATGTGACAATGTTAGGATCCTGCCCCAACCTCCCTATTTTATGCTACATAAGAATTGGTTAATTTTTGTATGTGATCGTTCTCATTAAATGAGGCCCATTGGATAGTAGTGGATATTTATTCAATGTAAAAGGGTCCACTTTATAAGGCATGTTATCCCCTATCATAGGGATAACTAAGGAGAATATGTTTATAGGCCCACAAGTCCTAGACATGGAGTACCGAGAGACATGTGACTTGAGCTTGGCCTTAGAGGGCCCATCTTTTTTTCAGCACTTCCTATCTATCAGCAGCAACAACATCCATCCCATCGACTTGATTCTGAAGTAGTAGTGGGTCTTGCTCCATGGGGTAATGAGTCTGGGTATCATGGTATGTGTCGCTCTAATTCTCAAAACATTTGAATATGTGCACTAAATTCTCTTTTGTTTCATGACGTTTGCTTGGAAATTATGCTCTTTAACTTGTCCATACTTGGGGGGGATGACAGAGTGCCCTAGTAAGTTGGTTCCCTCATGGATGAGTTGCCAATGGGTGGGTCTATGAAAGGTCATCGTCCATCCCTTCCATACTTACCACTTTTCATCAGTATCCCTCTCATCATTCCCCTACATTGGTTCGGGCGTTGGGTTTGCCAAGGTAGTAAGGGTTGTAGCTTGCCCTGTTGCAAGAAGGGGCTAAAGGCCCAGAGGGTAAAAGTAGTTGGTAAAAGTTAAAATCCAAGATGAAACCTTGACATGCTTTGCCCTGGGATTCCTGAGAAAGCAATAAAATTCTTCTTAGCAAGAAAAGGGGACCCGTAAAATAAAATAAAACCCAAGGCCTAGTTGGTGGATAAGAGGTCTCATCATGAGTCGACATATTAGGTCCATTGGCATGTCCATATTAGGTCACCAAGCCAGGGTGGTGGCTCTTGGTGGCATAGCCAAGAGAAAGGGGGTCTCATCACGATCCAACCTTCTCATTTCCATGAAATGCTTGTGGGTAACACTGTCACCACTGGTCACCATGTCATGGAAGTGTCCTCCAATTATTCTCATGAAAAAAAAAATAATAATACAAAGAGTAAAAAGGCAATGAATGGGCTAGGAAACAATGGCATCCATGACAAGGTGCAACTCACCCTCTACAGAGGCACCCACGGGTAAGCATTACATTTCCCTATGATCACCCCACCCCTTGCCTAAACATTCCATAGACAATCTCATACATCTACATGACCTAGATTGGTCTTCACCTGGGAAACACCCCAAAACTGAGGAGGATTATCCCAATAGGACATCCTAAAACCCTCTCCAAACCTGGCTTGTTAAACTGCATAATGTCTTTGAGCATTTGTCTGGGTAAATGGGGGTTTGATGCACATGTTTGGGTAACTTGATTATTAGATGTGATTGACATTGTTATGATCCCTGTGACTTATGAGCCCATGGAGGGCGTACTTGTTGTTGTTGCGCCCGATGAACAAGTACATATGAGGAGATGATTAGTTCGGACCTCCATGGGGCTAAAATCCCACCAGATGGATGTTGTGACCCCAACCAATGGTAGAGGGATACCAGAGGCTTGCACCGGAGAAAAAGGAGGACATTCCATCAAAGACACTTTAGCAAGCCTGGACCTAGGGGGTTCTTTCCCTCGCACCATGATGTTGGGACTTGAAGGCCCCTAATGGAATCATATGGAGCCTTGACGCCATCCAGTTAGGGTTTTGGCATGAGGACGGCTTGGTTGGCAGGTGTGGAAGATCATGAGGCCTTCTGAGGCCTATCATTTCACTTTTGGAGGCTTAGCGTTCCATGAGGGGGTCTAACGTCACCCTACGAGGGGCATGACGTCATTCCTAAAGACAAAATTAGGGTTCTAATTCATAATTTTATGTAAAACTGGATTTTTTATGTAAACTGGCCATGTTGGCCTTTTTTGACCTAAAATGTAATTAAAGGTCATGATTATTGTATAAATAAGGGAAAAATCTCTTATATTTTTCATCATCTTTCACTCACACAAGCGTGAAGTCTGGAATTCAGCCTCTTTTAAGGCTTATTGGTTGAAATTAAGTGGTGTGCAACTCTTGGAGGAGGCTATCTTTGGTGTATTTTTGCATTTTCATGGTGGAAAGTCTTCAACTAGGGTTTGTGGCTAGATTATTATTGATGAAGTAAGTAGAAATCTGCAATCCTTCTTTATTTTCAATGGTTATGGTGCATTTACTTGTTCATTTCTAAGATTATGAAATTGTTAGTGTGAAACCCTAAGAGAAAAACACATGTTATTGTCTTTTTCTTTATAACTCTTGACCTACTTGATTTTTCTAGTGAACACCTACCTTCAAGGATATACTACAGCCCTATATTTGTAGCACTCTAGTATCATTGCTTTATTAAGCTACATACATTTATTTCAAGTTTGATCTAAAGAAGAAGGAAATCACTAGGGCCTAGGGTTATCTACTTCCCAACATCTTTTCCTTCTAGGGTTTTAGATATTGAGGCCATAGGTTACTAACACCTCAACCATCTTCCCTTTCCTTTAGCTCATCTATTGTCATTTGTTTTTTCCCTCTAAGAATTGTCGCTACAACTTTCACTCCATTTACCCTACAAGGCACTAGTTCATACCTTGCAAGTGATCGATTGACTAAAACAACTCTTAAACCATCTACCTTAAGAATTTTACTAACTATTTCTAACATTAGATCATACTAACCTACTAACTAATCTGTTGTTGTTGCAAAATATTGCTACAACCATCTATAACAACAACAAATTCATCTTAAAAGCAATATTTAAAGCTGATTACACATTGCTATCATTGCTTCTGACAATTATTATCATTTTGTCAAGTTTATACTAACATTTCTTGTCATTTTTGAAGCATTTTTTAGGCATAATTATGTAGCTATTGCTAAATATATATTGTTGTTATAAATACTTTAGTTGCTTTAGCTTTTATATCAGATTGCTATTTTTATCAAATTCTATGGTTTTATGAAGCACTAACATCATATGGTACTTGCAAATAACATATTTTCTTGGTGTCTTGTTCTGGGCAGGTACACTTAAATATTGTCTTGCTTCATCTCATTAAAACCTTTGGAACTTTTGATCAGAGTGACCTGTGAGAGGGGTGGGACTTTCTTGATACTTTTTCCTTAGCCTTATCAAACCGTCAGGTCACTGGGGACGTCTCCCCTGGGGTACCACTCCTAAATAGAAAGAGGTGCCTTATTAAGGTGGCAGTGATAAGACATCCTCCTTGTTACGCTAATTTAGTGTTCACTTGCCTTTGGCTTTGGGCGAGTACAAATTGTGCAATAACATTTTGGCATCGTTGTCAGGGAACATTGAGTCAATATTCCTCAAAGACACTTTTTCAGTAATCCTTTACTTCACAAAGCTTACCTGGTGACTCCACTAAGGGTGATTCCCTTTTTTCTCTTTGATGATCCTTACAGAGATTATCTGGAGACTCCACTAATGACAACGCCACACATGGCTTCTCAATGGGACCCAAGAAATTTCAAACCCTTAGACATGAGTAAAATCCCAGGATACTCTCGACAAATTCCCTTGAGGTATGAAAAATGGCTCCCAATATTCACTGGTAGTGATGGGGTTAGAGCCGACAATCACATGGATGATTTTTGGGCTTTCTTTCAACTCCACCCTATCAATGATGATGCTAAGGATTTGGCAATGAAACTTTTCTTTGCCACTCTTTATGGCAATGCTAGAGAATGGTATGATGATCTCCTTAATGCTAGCATCACATCTATGGACCAGCTAGAAGAAGCCTTTCTGAAGAGATGGGGTATTAAATTGAAGGATATCCAAATGCTACTAAAAAGACTAGAGTACATAAAACAAACTAAGAATGAAACTGTTGGGGAATTTCAGGATAGGTTTGAAAATTTGCTCTGGAAAATTCCTAGAAGCCAACATCCTGAAGACAAATACCTTGTTTACCTCTATACCAATGCACTCTTAGTGCATTTAGGACTTCTCCTCAGTAAAAAGGGCCCAAAAACACTTCATGAAGCTCATAACATGGCTATAGATATCGAGACAAATCTCTCCTTATTCAAGAAAGGATGCCTCTTTACCCCAGATACTCTTAGTTTGGAGAGATTAGTTTTCCTTGAGACCTTTACTGGTAATTTCCAAGAAAAGGGGGAACAAGTCATCAACCAACAAGAGGTTGAGAAGAAGGATCCAAATGAGGCTTTCCAATCCCACGAGGAAGAGCAAGAGATTACTCATTCTTCTGTCGAGGATAATAAAGACATGGTTGAAGAGCGAGAGCCTGAAGATATCAAACAAGATGATGAAGTATTGATGTATGCTCCTCCCTCTGATGAATCCATTCAAGAGCCTATTACCCCTGCACAAGAAGAAGAGGATGAGGTTAGTCACTTTCCTTTTCAAGTTTTTGATAACACCTTGTTCTATAATTCAGAAAGGGAAGAAGAAACAAAACACTTGGACAAAATAAATCCTCCTTATTATGAAGTTGAATAGACAAGTCATGACGAAAAGACAATGATGCATGCTCTTGCATTTGATGAAGTTGTCCGAGTCCTCGAAGCTCCTTCACAAGAAGAAGTAAAAACGGTAAGTTATTTTCCTTTCCAAGAGTCTGATGATGCTTTATTTTATGATTTGGAAAGTGAAGAAGTGCTAGAGGAGCCCTCTGATGTTTTAATCCCTTCATGTTATGATAAAGATGATGACTTTGTTGACAATATTGATGAATTCATACATGTCGGAAAGCGTAAATGGGATGTAATTGGATATGATGGGGATCCCATTTACAACATTGGGGGTCATTTCCAAAAGTTGCCTCTACAACTATCATATGAGGTTACCAATAATTTTGACATTTGGCAACAAGGAGATGATATGACTACAAACCTTTTTCAGACACCCAAGGATGACCCAGTGTTATGTTCTCCTAGTGATTTTCAGTCATACCTTGAGGATTTTGATGAATTTTCCTTTGAGCACTTATTCCATGACGAAGGTTATCAACCACCATTGTGCTCAGATATTGATAAAGGTGAGGGCATTACTTTCCCATAAAAGGATCATTGTGACAACGTCTTCCAGCTCCCTTGGGCTATTTTATCTCGTTATGTCACTAAAAGTGTAGTTGGTGTTGATGTTTATGCCATTATTATAGTTCTTTGCATTTCATAAGATAACAGCATAATAAGAACAAGATCACTAAGAAATACACATCCACAATAGACACAACATTTATCCTGGGAAACCCTCTAGGGGAAGAAAACCCAGCAAAAACTTCCTTATCATAAATAGCTTATACAAAGTTTAAGAGATAACTCAACCAATACAGAAAGTCCTCCTCCAAGAGACGTGCCACCCTTCTTCTCCTCTCTCCAACTTGTAAATGCAACTTGCCTCATAAGAGAATGAGCAAGTGAAGTGTGTGTAAGGAGTGAGGCACTAGCCTCTTATTTATATCAATCTGGCACGTGTGAAGAGTCACCATCTGGTAGGGTTGACCTCTCACTCTGGGTGGGTAAACCCACCTTTAATTAATTCTGGCCCTTTCATTATAACTGCTGGGGCCGACTTCTTATTCTGCACTTTGTAATTGTTCGATGACCAATCCGCAAAAGGGGATTTGGTCATTATACAATTACCGACATGATTAATCCTCAATGGGGATTAATCTAATAATAAAAATAATAATAATGACATGATTAATCCACAACGGGGATTTAATCCAATAACAAAATAATAAGACTGTTCTTCGCAGTTACATTATTTCAACAGTTGGGAAGCATGTCCTTTGTCTTGAGTTTTCTTTGGGGCAAAGTTTACTTCTAGAACTTAAGGGTAGGTTGAATACCTCAAGAAGAAGTTTTTTATCTCAATCTTTCAGCCTTGCCTTAAGAAATTGTCAGTCGTCCTCTAAGTTCTTGCTAGTCCCTTCCCAGACCTCGTATTGTGAAGACGTCAGAGGTAGCCAACCTTTAGATTCTTTGAGTCAGTATACTGAACCCTTGACTTTTCATGGTCCCTTTCTAAGATGGATTGAGCACTTTCCTGAGAGTATGACTTGGCACCATTTTGTCCCTCCCACCTTCCTCCATGAGCTAGACTTTATGATTTCCAATGATACTATACATTTTCTAACTCATGTTATTTTTGTGCTTGACATATCATTTTTTTGGTTTATGATGAATCACAGAGGCAGGTACTATGAGACATTGCTACGATGGTTTCACTGGATATTTGACTACACCTAGCATTCAACCGACAGGTAAGTACAGGTAAGTAGGTAGACATTTGCATTCATTGTATATACCATATACATATCATGCTAGAGTAGTGTAGTGTAATTTCATTTCCTTTTGTATATATGGTTGCTTACTTGTATTTCATTGTATCATATACGATCCAGGGGTGATATCGTCGCCCCAAAAGATTACTAATAGCCTTTGTTGAGATCTAGCAGATCACATGTCATGCTAGAGATGTTGAGGTTCTCATGCACTCTATGGTGAGCACATGTCCCCAAGTTGGAGTCAGATGTTATCCCCTATCCCATGGAGTACCGAGAGCCATATGACTTGAGCTTGGCCCTGGAGGGCCCATCATTTCTTCAACACCTCCTATCTATTAGCAATAGCAACATCCATCCCATCGACCTGATTTTGAAGTAGCAGTGGATATTGCTCCATGAGGTAATGAGTCTGGGTATCATGGTATGTGTTGGGCTCCAATTTTTTCATATTTACGCTACAAAAATACATTCATCATTACACATTCTCCCCGCATTTTGCCAATAATATATCCCTAATCACACCATAAACCTCTATTGTCTCATGTTATTCATCCTACGTGGTTAATACATATTTTTCTATACTTTTAGTGATTAAAAGATGATTATATCATGTTTTACTAATGACGGTTTATAAAGTGTGATTTGCATGATAGACATTCCCGTATCATTACTACGGTTCAACAATATTCACTAGTATAGCTATTCTCGTACCTGATATTATAGCTTGTCATATTAGCACGCTTCTAGAAGGAAATTGAAAACATGGGTTTTGTCTAGAAAGATGTTGAAACACTGACACATGTGTTAAAATTAACCCAGCTCACACGAGTGGACCTCCAGCTCAGGGGGAATGATTCTGAAATTTTTTTTTAGCAAAAATCTCAAACTGCCAAATTGCGCCTCGATTTCCGTGCAGATTGTATCAGATCCATAAATTCTATGATATGGGTTTTATCTAGAATGTGGAGAATTGAGTATAGGGCAGACATTTTTTCAAAATTCAATTTTTTTTGGAAGATATGGGTGGATCTATAACTCGAATCTGCCTAAATTGATGAAATTTTTTTTTGTGATTTCATTCCAAAATTTGTAAAATTGGTTTTAACCAAAATCTAAGTTTGGGGGATTCGGTTCTATCCTTTATCCTTGTATTTTTATGTATAGATAGAGCCTCATAGGGTTGAGAAGGGATCCATTAGTTTTATGAAGTTTTTGTAAGTAACAAGTTTGTTCTTGTGAGAAAGCTTTAAGGAGTTAATTGCCATGTAAAAACAAAGTTTTTGATCAAAATGGAGAGTTGATTGTTGTTGATCCATTGTGCATCTATTTGACTTGATCTAATTGTCTTCAAGCAGGGTTAACTAGTGTGAGAAGTGATCTAGGGGATCAAATTTTGCTCAAAAATTCAAAGTGTTCGGAATCGCTTCAAATCGAATGAGAGCGTAGGCCTCGTCATTACGAACCCAACGCAACTCGTTTGGGTTCAAACGGACGTCGGGAGCGAGAGATATCACATTCTATTCAAAATGACAAACAGGCAAAAAAAGGGGTGTTGATTGTACAGTCCGTACGGACGCTGACGTGGCAGGTCGTACGACACATGGCAGGAAGTTATTTGGATAGTTGGCATGTGACATGGCATGTTTGCAGCGAACGGGATGACGACATGTGGCCCAGTGAATGGTCGCCACGTGTCATATATACATTGGTTTAAAATTATGTCGTTGGCCGGAGTCGACCCCGCGACCTCCGGGCAGGGGGGAGAGACTTGGGAAGAGCCACCAACCGGCGCGCCACTAGTTGTTCCTTGTTATATATGTGGCAAAATATATTTAAATGTTTGCATATGTGTATAGTTGGGGCGCGACCGGGCTGGGGCTTAGCCCCAACCCTTGGTCGCACATTGTGTTACATATGACCCAATGCTATACCATTCGGCGCACGCGCGGTTGTGTTGTGTTCCAACGGTTATACAAACAACCCGCCATTTGTCCTTTGACCATTGGCTTGTGGAACGGGAGCCTATGTTTATATTTGCACGCGGTCGCATGGGTCATACGACCTTGCCCTTGACGGTTTGGGGCTAGGTGCGCCCGTAACTGTCCTACAGTTTGCACGGTTCGCGCGGTTGCGTCCGGTGCTAAGTTTTTACGCTTAAATATGCGTGTGGGCTAGGTTGAGCCAACAAGGGTGCGTTTTGTAGATGCAGAGACAGCAAGTTTGAAGGGGGGACTTCTAGGAAGCCTATCTTCTTCAATTTTTGGCCAAACGAGGTGCCGAAAAAGCCCAACTGGGGGTTTTTTGGACGTTCTGAAGCCATTGGTGCAGTCTATTTGGAATTTTGAGCATTGTAAAGCACATTTTTGAGCACTTTGGTCAAATAATACAAATGATCCATTGGAAGCTGGACTAGGAGATGAAGCCCAAGAGAGGGGTGAACTCCTTTATCATTTGTTGTGTTATGTGTTTTTTGTTCACTGTTTTTGCTGTTGTTTATATGCATCTTGAATGAGTAAATCCTATTAAATTTGTGTTGCAAAGTTGATCCATTTTCATCTTAACACATAAAATTTAACTTGCAAATATTTTCAAGAATACAAGTCTTCTTCATTTTTAGATCAAGTTGGTATCAGAGCATAGGTTTTTGAAGACTTGATTATTTGCAAGTGTTTTGTTTTCTGATGCTCACAAGGTTGAAACTCACAAGAAGAGAAGGTCAACTTGTAGAGCCAAGTTCTCATCCTTTAAGGAGGAAGCATGTATCATCACCGCAAGTTTCAAGGAGGCATTCACCAAGTATGGCTCATGAAGAGAGTCATCAACATATTCCTGCAGAAGATGAAGATCTCAAAAAGGCTGTCATGGAAATGAGAGAGATGATGAAAATCTTGATGGAAAGGAATACAAGGTTGCAAGGTGAAGGCTCGAACCCTTCAAAGCACAAGGGAGACAGTGGTGATAAAACTCCAAATGGAAATGGAGGGAATGGTGCTTCTCCACCACCCTCACCTCTATCTTCTTCTTCTACTAATTCAAGACCTCTTCTGAATTCTCCAAAGGGACATGGTAAAACTCCTTCACAAATTCCTTCGTTAAAGCTTGATATTAAATTTGA
>SNQJ01S0001409.1:50625-68670 GCA_010110895.2 Picea sitchensis | reverse complement strand
TTTTGGCTATTTGCCCAAATCTCCTTTAGATTTTATCTTTGGGAAGGATATTGCTATTGATGGTCAATATGACATTGATAGGGAAGAAAAGTTCATTGAACAAATTTAGTCGATACATCAAATGGTGCAAGAGCAGTTGGAAAGGAGTCAAGCCAAGTACAAAACGAGACATGACAAACATCGTGTTGATCATAGTTTCCAAGTTGGAGATGAAGTTTGTCTTTACATCAGTAAGGAGAGGCTTAAAGGAGAAGGTAAAAAATTGAAACCGATTCGATATGGTCCTTTCAAGATTATCGACAAGATTGGTAACAATGCCTTTTGTTTAGATTTACCTCCTTATATGCAAATGTATGCAGTTGTTAATGTTGAGAATTTGAAATTGTATCCTCCTTTGATTGATGATCAAGGAGAGCATGTTCAGATTCCTTCTATAGATGATTTTTCACTAGAATATCTTACAGAACTGCATGAAGACACCATCCTTGACAGGAGAATGCGAACTTCAAAACGAGGAAATGTGGAGTATCTTTGAGTTGGTCTTAAAGGTACAAATCCAAGCAAATCCAAGTGGATTGAGGTTGGAAAGGTGAGGGATTTATACCCTCATCTTCAGATAGACTGAAAATAGTCTTTTGGAGGTCCAAAAGCTTCCTAATGGGGAGGTGTGATCCAGGGGATCAAATTTTGCTCAAAAATTCAAAGTGTTCACAATTCCTTCAAATCAAACGAGAGCGTAGGCCTCGTCATTACGAACCCAACGCAACTCGTTTGGGTTCAAACGAACGTCGGGAGCGAGAGATATCGCGTTCTGTTCAAAATGACAAACAAGCAAAAAAAAGGGGTGCTGACTGTACAGTCCGTACGGACGCTGACATGGCAGGTCGTACGACACGTGGCAGGTAGTTATTTGGATAGTTGGCATGTGACATGGCATGTTTGTAGCAAACGGGATGACGACACGTGGCCTAGTCAATGGCCTCCACGTGTCATATATACATTGGTTTAAAATTATGTCGTTGGTCAGAGTCGACCCCGCGACCTCCGGGCAAGGGGGAGAGACTTGGGAAGAGCCGCCAACCGGTGCGCCACTGGTTGTTCCTTGTTATATATGTGGCAAAATATATTTAAATGTTTGCATATGTGTATAGTTGGGGCGCGACCGGGTTGGGGCTTAGCCCCAACCCTTGGTTGCACATTGTGTTACATATGACCCAATGTTATACCATTCGGCGCACGCGCGCGGTTGTGTTTTGTTCCAACGGTTATACAAACGACCCACCATTTGTCCTTTGACCATTGGCTTGTGGAACGGGAGCCTATGTTTATACTTGCGTGCGGTCGCATGGATCATACGACCTTGCCCTTGACGGTTAGGGGCTAGGTGCGCCCGTAACTGTCCTACAGTTTGCACGGTTCACGCGGTTGAGTCTGGTGCTAAGTTTTTACGCTTAAATATGCGTGTGGGCTAGGTTGAGCCAACAAGGGTGCGTTTTGTAGATGCAAAGACAACAAGTTTGAAGGGGGGACTTCCAGGAAGCCTATCTTCTTCAATTATTGGTCACACGAGGTGCCGAAAAAGCCCAGCTAGGGGTTTTTTGGACGTTCTGAAGCCATTGGAGCAGTCTATTTGGCATTTTGAGCATTGTAAAGCACATTTTTTAGCACTTTGAGCAAATAATACAAATGATCCATTGGAAGTTGGACCAAGAGATGTAGCCCAAGAGAGGGGTGAACTCCTTTATCATTTGTTGTGTTTTGTGTTTTCTGTTCACTATTTTTGTTGTTGTTTATATGCATCTTGAATGAGTAAATCCTATTAAAGTTGTGTTGCAAAGTTGATCCATTTGCATTTTAACACATAAAATTTAACTTGCAAATATTTTCAAGAATACAAGTCTTCTTCATTTTTAGATCAAGAAGGGCCCCTCATTCTGGTAACATCCTGCTTCTTTCCTTTTTCTTTATAGATTAGATTGTAAATATGGTGTTTTTGATCTGTGTTTTTTAATTATAGTCCCATTGTTATTTGCATTTTATGATTTAAATATGTTCTCTTACATTAGATTGATAAAAATAAACTCAGATTTAATTGTTCCTTTGGTTATGTTTCCTTCATTCACTCATTCCCATCATTATTAAGCAAAGACTATACACAGTTAAGAGCAGAGAATCATTTATATGTGTTAAGTATTATGTATTGTTTCTTTTTATTCATAAAAAAAACATAAAACAAGTTTCTTCTCTTGCCTTCACCAATTGGCTCTTAAATTAGATCATTTATCAATAATTGAAACCATTTGTATGCTTGATTGATTATAAAGATAGTTCACTTCCATTCCATATGCATTTGTCATCAATAAAACACTAAACTTCTGACAATCATTGTGTCCAACCAGATTTGATTTCAGATAAGATCGATTGCAGAGTTAATTCATCTCACTTCATTATTTCCTTGTGTAGATTTATATTCACTTCTCCATTGTCTTCCAATACTTGTTTCTTTACATTTGGTGTACTCGCTTGAGGAACAATCTCTAAATTTAAAGCTTGATTTCATTTATTTTCTTGATTGCCTTTTTAATCTAGTTTGGTTTTGCATTGTTTTGCTTTTTCTTTGACTTAATTCTTTCATAGTTCAAATCTTCTTCTATTTTCCGCACTTGGTTTTATTTCTCGTACCTTTGGATTCCTTTCACTTTAATTTCACATAGTTTCAATCACCAACAGACAGATTAAAGGTTTAACTTGTCAGATACGGCCTTACCACGTTGGAATTCTTCCTAAGGTGTTAGTTTCTATCGCGAATTTCATTTTTTGTTTGCTTGTTTATTTTATTGCATTTAAGTGTGGATCCGCTATAGGAAATAATCATTGAAGGACAAAAAACTTAAGTAAGTTACTCACGATTAATCACACAAACATCACCCCGAGTGCATGAAAGACTGTGATCTAAGCCTTTATAGCACTAAGTTATTCCTACGTCCCGGTGATGAATCCTTAGTGTTAATTTCCTGCAGTGTGGCTTTCAGGATTGTTTTGTCAGCTTTAGATTAGGCTAGACTAGGATCCAATCTCGCA
This sequence comes from Picea sitchensis, assembly GCA_010110895.2. Taxonomy (NCBI): domain Eukaryota; kingdom Viridiplantae; phylum Streptophyta; class Pinopsida; order Pinales; family Pinaceae; genus Picea; species Picea sitchensis. The sequence continues at coordinate 65,589 of SNQJ01S0001409.1, read as the reverse complement.
CATACTCTGTCTGCACCTCTAAGTCTACGACTCCCCAGTTGATAATTTAATGTTTGGAATTAATAGTGCATATATTTTACCCAACATTTTTGGCACCGTTGTCGGGGAGGTGCTAAAGGGATCGAAGTCTAGGTAGGTAGGTTGCCTTTAAATTACACATCCTAGTGGAGGACAAGACAGTAAGATGAGAGGTAAGAACCTGCGCATCCACTTTAGTGGGTCTCTACCCAAACCCAGGTATATTCCTTTTGCAAGTATGTTTCTCTTTCGCAAAGTGTGTTTACTTTCCTGCAAAGTGTGTTTACTTTCCTGCAAATATGTTTAGTTTCATGCAAGTGTGGTATGCTTTTCAAATTATGCAATTAGTTTCTATTATTTCTTATGGATTGCTTAAAATTGTTTTGAGTGTTAGTTAGTTTTCATTTCATTTTCATCAAAAATATTTTGGGTGTTGTAAGAACCCTATGCGCTAATCCATGTGTGATACGGGACCCATAAACCAGCAAGATGGATTCAAAGATGATAATGAGTTTCAAAGAACTCTCTCAAATCCTAGCAGCAGCTGGGATCTCTTCTTCTCGAGAAGAGCACATCTTGATCATTGTCAAGAACCTACCTACTTCTCCAAAAGACATAGAAAAACCAAAGTTCCATGAGCCACATCCACGAGAAGATCCATAATCTTTCAGTAATCACCCCTTCCAACTTATAGAGGAGACGAAAGAATCATGGACCACATACGATGGAGAGATACCATTAGAACTTGAGATTGAGGAGTTTCTAATATGCCTTTCTGAATATCCTCTATGCACTAACGAGACCAGTCATTCGACAAAAGATTATCTACATGGCATGATAGAGGGAGACATGCATATTTTTTCTAAATGAGGAAGTGAACCAAGAACATCATGACTTTATCGAACATTGGTTCCATACGACGACCATATTGAACCACCACTCTCTTCTTCGACAACTTTTCACATCCTATCATTCGAATCAGTTGGTTCCTCATGTTCGGGTACTTATTAAAGCATATTATTCAAACCTGAATGTGAGTATATTCATAATCCTGTTACGCACGTGACTTCATTGGAAATATTCATATACTTGAAAATGGTTTTCTTAGGTAAGGTAGGATAATAAATAAATGAATAAGTGTTGCATATAGTTGTTAGTTTGGTGCAACATCGTTTGTTTATGAATTTTTCAATAATTGTAGCTATCAGGCTGAGAAACTAATATTAAAGGAGTTTGTTGCCCCAAAAATTTTAATATGTTTTTCAGCTGATAGTCAAATATTTTTCCAACTTTTCTAAATAAATTAGGCTATGATGATTTGTTGGAGTTTTGTAGGTATCCTCTTTTCAGTTGGATTGGGAGAACATCTTCATGACTTATTCAGGGAAGTAATTTCATTTCTTTTGGTTCTATTGTTTCATCAAAACTGTCTTTTATTCTGATCTTTTGTTACCTAAGATTTTTTGGAACAGATGAACCCATTTTTCTATTACTCTCCTAAAATTTGTTTCTCTAAAGACTACACTGTGACCTTTATTAGTTTTGCTCTACTATTTTTCTGAACTATTTTCCTTGAAGAAGTTTATAGTTTAGGTAATCATTAATAATGAAAAACTAAAAGAGAAAAAAAAGTTCAATCAAACCCAAGACTTTTTGTCACAACCAATCATTTCCATTCTTTATACAAAATTTCAAATCATTTATTATAGCAGTAACACACAACCTTGTCTTTGATTATACTATGGGATTACATAAAGTTAAAATTCCATATTATGAGGCCATAGGTAGCTAGTACAACCTAATCTAATCTCAAAGTTGGTCAGTAGAGCATCCTTATTAAAGAGTAACAAGAGAGTGCATGATGTTTCTACCCATGGGAACACTACCATAATTATATGGCGAAGATGAACTTGGGGACTAGAGGCACCTTTAGGTCATTCTCTCGTGGCCTCATCCACCACACATTAACTAAGTTTGATAATGATATGTCTTTGGAATAATCTCAATACATAAGTCTATTTTTCATACGAACAATCTTTTATGGGCAATCTATAAAATATCTTCCAACCCAATATCATCCCGTAAAAATGTTTTCAAAGATGCTCCCTCATTCACTCGTGCGAATGCAATATATAAATTTTATCTTAAGGGTAAAGTTTGGGACAAGAGCCTTTGATGGAAAATGGGTGTAAGAGGCTAACCCGTCGGGATACTGAACAGGTCTGCTAGCAGCGGGTACTAGCATGTGGTATGACTAGGCAAATCCAATAGGGTACTGAACAGGCTCGTGGGCAATGGGGCATTCTGTCTGGGGAGGATATTTCTTAGATGTCAAAATTACCCCATCGGAGTACTGAACAGGCTTGCTGGCAATGGGTTTTGATTTTGATATGCCTAATCTATATTTGTTTGTATGAATGATATACTTGTGTAAATCAATAAGAATAAGCATGCAGGGTTGAACTAAAGGTTAAATAAATTCCATTTATTCGCCATTTGAGAATAACCCTAAGTTGACCTTAAGACCCTATCATCCAATTCATATTATTTCTAAGATGCATTATCTTAAGAGTGGGACCATGATCTTAGAAGCTTAATATACTCAACTGTGAAATTTATTTTTATTACTTGAATGTCTGTAAATCTTTTCAGAGTGAAAAAGGTTGATTGGTTTCCTATGGGGTTTTCATTTGTTGAGACTGCTAATACTCTTTTATTTTCCCTCCTAAAGAAGAAGAACAAAATCACTACTCTAATTTATACAGGGCTCTCTGAGCATAAGTGTTGCTAATCTTTTGATGAATTTTGTTTAATCAAGGAAACATAAATATTTTCTATAGAACGAAAAAGATGATTATACATTTTGGTGGGTTATGCTTGAATTATCTCAATCAATCATATAGGGGGAATATTCATAAGCGATCTTCGAAAATTGTTCAAATATAAATTGTCAAAATGTGATAATGGATGTACTTCATGTTATGATCAGTTTATTATATGATCTTATGATTTTCTCTCTGTGTGGTCAGGCTCACTAATCATGGACTTTGTGCCCACAATTCATTAGCATCTCTCGGATTTATGTTCTTAGCAACTCTCAGATTGGTATCAACAAAAGTTGGCAGCAATTGTTTTCTTATAGCCGCATGTCACCCAGTCTTAAGAAGTTTGCATGAGGACATGCAAACTCTTGGGTTTGGGGGATCTCTAGATCCATTCTATATCTTCAGAGTCGCTCTTCAACATCTCCAACATCTTTAGTTCATCTCAGTCGGTTTTTTTCTAGATCTAGAAGATCAACCTTTGTTCTCTTCAGTAGTTCTCAACCTTGCTCTGCCTCATCTTCAGCTTTTAGCGGTCCACATCATGTTTCCACAAATTTTCCATCCAATTCTACATAGTTTCCACTTTAGCATGCATTAGAATTCGAAGAATGGGTAACTTGAGGTAAAACATGTATAAATCTCTTTAATTTACTAAGAATTTGGAAAACATGATGCATAACCACTATCACCTACTCCACACTCCACTACCACTTAAAAAGTACCATCACAACTACTCACCAAACCTTCCATTTTCACTCCACCAATTATAATGAAAATTATACTCTGATCATAAGATCAAGCAATGAAAAGGAAATATGTGGTATACGAATACAAACATAAAGCAACATCTTTAGTGTCTTTTCCTTGTACATCATAAAGCACTCCTAGTTCATCTGAATGTTCTGAATAAGAGGATGAAGTCATGGTTGCCTATTCAAGCAAAGAACCACATGTAAATCTTGGTCTTAGAATGAATATAAGATACAAAGTATAAAGGTGTCCAAGTTCATACGGCCACCATCCCCATCATTTCACATTCTCCACACTCATTCCATTCACTATCACCCTGTGATAACCCATCCTTTGTTTGTACTCCATTTTCATGATAATTGTGTTTCTCTGTTTCAAATTAATTTGTGACAGTATAATCAATTTCTAGAGTGTCGCTCCACAAGAGCCAACACCTACACAAAAGGAACAAAGTCACATAAATATATAAGCATAGTATCATAAGTTTTTCACCTTGTTTGCATGAGGACATGCAAATCCTTGGGTTTGGGGTGTGTTGGGCTCCAGTTTTGTCATATTTACGCTACACAAATACATTCATCATTACAAATTCTCCCCGCATTTTGCCAATAATATATCTCTAATCACACCATAAACCTCTATTGTCTCTTGTTATTCATCCTACGTGGTTAATACATAATTTTCTATATTTTGAGTGATTAAAAGATGAATATATCATGTTTTACTAATGACGGTTGATAAAGTGTGATTTGCATGATCAACATTCTCGTACCATTACTGTAGTTCAACATTCTGCACCAGTATAGTTATTCCCATACCTGGTATTGTAGCTTGTCATATTGGCGCGCTTCTAGAAGGAAATCGAGAATATGGGTTTTGTGAAGAACGACGTTAACATGCTGACACATTGACACGTGTGTCATAATTCACCCATATCGCACGTGTGGACCTCTAGCTCAAGGGGTAAGATTCTACAAAAATTAGCAAAAATCTCAAACTGCAACTTGCGCCTCAATTTCCATGCAGATGGTATCGGATCCATAAATTCTACAATATGGGTGTTGTCTAGAATGTGGAAAATTGAGCAAGAAACATACACTTTTTCAAAATTCAAATTGTTTTGGAAGATATGGTTGGATCTATAACTCGAATCTACCCAAATTGATGAAAAATCTAGATTTTTGTGATTTCATTCAAAAATTTGTAAAATTGGTTTTAACCAAAATTTGAGTTTGGGGGATTCGGTTATATCCTTTCTCCTTGGATTTTTATGTATAAATAGAGCGTCATAAGGTTGATAAGGGAGCCACTAGTTTCATGAAGTTTTTGTGAGTAAGAGGTTTGTTCTTGTGAGAAAGATTTAAGGAGTTAACTGCCATGTAAAAACAGAGTTTTTGATCAAAATGGAGAGTTGATTGTTGTTGATCCATTGTGCATCTATTTGACTTGATCTTGTTGTCTTCAAGAAGGGTTAACCAGTGTGGGAAGGGACCCTCATTCTGGTAACATCCTGCTTATTTCCTTTTGCTATATAGATTAGATTGTAAATATGGTGTTTTTGATCTGTGTGTTTTAATTACAGTCCCATTGTTATTTGCATTTTATGATTTAAATATGTTCTCTTACATTATATTGATAAAAATAAACCCAGAGTTAATTGTTCCTTTGGTTAAGTTTCCTTCATTCACTCATTCTCATCATTATTAAGCAAAGACTATACACAATTAAGAGCAAAGAATCATTTATATGTGTTGAGTATTAAGTATTGTTTCTTTTTATTCATAAAAAAACACAAAACATATTTCTTCTCTTACCTTCACCAATTGGCTCTTCAATTAGATAATTTCTCAATAATTGAAACCATTTGTATGATTGAGTGATTATAAAGATAGTTCACTTCCATTCCATATGTGTTTTCCATCAATAAAACACTTAACTTCCGACAATCATTGTGTCCAACCATATTTGATTTCAGATAAGACCGATTGCAGAGTTAATTCATCTCACTTCATTATTTCCTTGTGTAGATTTATATTCACTTCTCCATTGTCTTCCAATCCTTGTTTCTTTACATTTGGTGTACTCACTTGAGGAACAATCTTTGAATTTAAAGCTTGATTTCATTTGTTGTCTTGAATTCCTTTTTAATCTAGTTTGGTTTTGCATTGTTATGTTTTTGCTTTGACTTAATTCTTTCATAGTTCAAATCTCATTCCATTACGCACTTGGTTTTATTTCCTGTACCTTTGGATTCCTTTCACTTTAATTTCACATAGTTTCAATCACCAACAGAAAGATTAAAGGTCTAACTCGTCAGACATGGCCTTACCGCGTTGGAATTCTTCTTAAGGTGTTAGTTTCTATCATGAATTTCATTTTTGTTTGCTTGTTTCTTTTATTGCATTTAAGTGTGGATCTGCTATAGGAAATAATCATTGAAGGAAAGAGAACTTAAGTAAGCTACTCATGATTAATCACACGAACATCACCCTGAATGCATGAAAGATTGTGATCTAATCCTTTATAGCACTAAGTTATTCCTACGTCCCAATGATGAATCCTTAGTGTTAATTTCCTGCAGTGTGGGTTTGAGGATTGTTTTGTCGGCTTTAGATTAGGCTAGACTAGTCTCCAATCCCACACATACTGTGCCTGCACCTCTAAGTCTATGACTCCTTGATTGAAAATTTAATGTTTGGAATTAACAGTGCATATATTTTACCCAACAGTATGTGTCACTATGATTCTCAAAACATTTGAATATGTGCACTGAATTCTCCTTTGTTTCATGACGTTTGCTTGGAAATTATGCTCTTTAACTTGTCCATACCTGGGGGGGATGACAGAGTTCCCTAGTAAGTTGGTTCCCTTAGGGATGAGTTGCCATCGGGTGGGTCTATGAAAGGTCATTGTACATCCCTTCCATACTTACCACTTTTCATCAGTATCCCTCTCATCATTCCCTTACATTGGTTCGGGCATTAGGTTTGCCAAGCTAGTAAGGGTTGTACCTTGCCTTGTGGGAAGAAGGGGCTAAAGGCCCAGAGGGTAAAAGTAGCTGGCAAAATTTAAAATCCAAAATGAAACCTTGAGATGCTTCACCCAGGGATTCCCGAGAAAGCATTAAAAGGCTTCTCAGCAAGAAAAGGGGACCCGTAAAATAAAATAAAACCGAAGGCCTAGTTGGTGGATAGGAGTTCTCATCATGAGTCGGCCTATTAGATCCATGGGCATGTAGCGGTATGACACTACTATTAATCTGATCACCAATCCAAGGTGGTGGCTCTTGGTGGCATAGCCAAGAGAAAGGGGGCCTCGTCACGAGCCAACCTTCTCATTTCCATGAAATGTTTGTGGGTAACGTTGTCACCACTGGTCACCACACCAGGGTAGTGTTTTCCAACTATTCTCTTGAAATAAAAAGAAATAAGACAAAGAGTAAAAATGCATTGAATGGGTTAGGAAACAATGGCATCCATTACAAGGTGCAACTCACCCTCTACAGAGGCACCCACAGGTAAGAATTACATTTCTCTGTTATCACTGTACCCCTTGCCTAAACATTCCCTAAACCATCTCATACATCTACATGACCTAGATTTGTCTTCACTTGGGAAACACCCCAAACCTAAGGAGGATTATCCCAATAGGATGTCTTGAAACCCTCTCCAAACCTGGCTTGCTAAATTGCATAACGTCTTTTAGCATTTGTCTGGGTAGAGGGGGGTTTGATGCACATGTTTAGGTAACTTGATTATTAGATGTGATTGAAATTTATATGATCCCTGTGACTTATGAGCCCATGGAGGGCGTACTTGTTGTTGTTGCACATAGTAGACAGGTACATATGGGGAGATTATTAGTTCATACCTCCATGGGGCTAAAATCCCACTAGATGGATGTTGTGACCCCAGCCAAGGGCAGAGGGATACCAGAGGCTTGCACAGGAGAACAAGGAGGACGTCCCACTAGAGACACTTTGGTAGGCCTTGACCTAGGGGGGTCCTTCCCTCCCACCATGACGTTGGTCGTTGAAGGCCCCTGACGTCATCATATGGAGCCTTGACGTCATCCAGTTAGGGTTTTAGCATGAGGATGGCTTGGTTGGCACGTGTGGCATCTTCTGAGGCCTAACGTTTCACTTTAGAGGCTTAGCATTCCATGAGGGGCCCTAACGTCACCCTAGGAGGGGCATGATGTCATCCCTAAAGACAAAATTAGGGTTTTAATTGTTAATTTTATGTAAAACTGGATTTTTGATGTAAACTGGCCATGTCAGCCTTTTTTGACCTAAAATGTAATTAAAGGTCATGATTATTGTATAAATAAGGGAAAAAACTCTTATATTTTTCATCGTCTTTCACTCACACAAGTGTGAGGTCTGAAATTCGGCCTCTTTTAAGGCTTATTGGCTGAAATTAAGTGGTGCACAACTCTTGGAGGAGGCTATCTTTGGTGTATTTTTGCATTTTCATGGTGGAAAGTCTTCAACTAGGGTTTGTGGCTAGATTATTATTGATGAAGTAAGTAGAAATCTGCAATCCTTCTTTATTTTAAATGGTTATGGTGCATTTACTTGTTCATTTCTAAGATTATGAAATTGCTAGTGTGAAACCCTAGGAGAAAATCACATGTTATTGTCCTTTTCTTTATAACTCTTCACCTACTTGATTTTGCAAGAAAACACCTACCTTGAAGGATATACTAAAGCCCTACCTTTGTCGCACTCTAGTATCATTGCTTCATTAAGCTTCATACATTTATTTCAAGATTTATCTAAAGAAGAAGGAAATCGCAAGGGCCTAGGGTTACCTACTTCCTAGCATCTTTTCCTTCTAGGGTTTTAGATATTGAGGCCTTAGGTTACTAACACCTCAACCATCTTCCATTTCCTTTAGCTCATCTATTATCATTTGTTTTTTCCCTCTAAGAATTATCACTGCAACTTTGACTCCATTTACCCTAAAAGGCACTAGTTCATACCTTGCAAGTGATTGATTGACTAAAAAAACTCTTAAACCATCTACCTTAAGACTTTTACTAACCATTTATAACATTAGATTAGACTAACCTACTAACTAATTTGTTGATGTTGCAAAATATTGCTACAAGCATCTATAACAACAACACATTCATCTTAAAAGCAAGATTTAAAGTTGATTACACATTGCTATCATTGCTTCTGACAATTATTATCATTTTGTCAAGTTTATACTATCATTTCTTGTCATTTTTGAAGCAATTTTTAGGCATAATTGTGTAGTTATTGCTAAATATATATTGTTGTTATAAATACTTATGTTGCTTCAGCTTTTATATCAGCTTGCTCTTTTTATCAAAGTCCATGATTTTATGAAGCACTAACATCTTTTCTTATTGTCTTGTTTTGGGCAGGTACACTTAAATATTGTCTTGCTTCATCTCATTAAAACCTTTAGAACTTTTGATGAGAGTGACCTGTGAGAGGGGTGGGACTTTCATGATACTTTTTCCTTAGCCTTCTTAAACCCCCACGTCACTGGGGACGTCTCCCCTGGGGTACCACTCCTAAATAGAAAGAGGTGTCTTATTAAGGTGACACTGATAGGGCATCCTCCTTGTTGCACCAATTTAGTGTTCATTTGCCTTTGGCTTTGGGAAAGTACAAATTGCACAATAACAAGGCCCACTAGGTAGTTGGTAACGAGACAACAAGTATTTGGGGTTTTTTCTATGGAAAATCTATTTAACGAGATTGGAGACTATGAAATGTTTGTCTTGTGTTGTGTTTTTGGAACTCTACTCGGTGAAAGGTCGCTTAAGAGGCAAGTGAATATTGTATTTTTCTCTGCATATTAAAGGACAATTTGGTTATGACTCAAAACAGATTGAAGCAACAAGTGGACCAACATTGATTAGAACATTATTTTTCAATAGGGGATCACATGTTTCTTCAAATTCAACCATATAAACAAACATCACTCAAAGACAAAACACCTCGGAAATTAGCACCTAAGTTATATGGACCATATGAGATCATTCAACACATTGGACAAGTGGGTTACAAACTGACTCTTCCAACCCACTCCAAGATTCATCTTTCATTTCACGTGTCCTATCTAAAAAAGGTCATGGGATCGAAGTGCAAGGTGCAAACCAACTTACCAGAACTGGATGAAGAAGGCTCCATTTGGCTTCAACTAGCAACAATATTGGATACCACAACATTAATTGCTCCAACACACGGTTAGTGAAGTATTGATCCAATGGAAAGACATGCCACATGAAGATGCTGCATGGGAACTAGCCATGATCCTACCACAATTTCCTCATCTTCTGATCCGAAATCGGATTCAGAAGGCTGACAGGGCTTCAAAAAGGCTCAAAAATGAAAGTGCTCGAAATCTGACGAAACCAACACCATTGCGTCCGTCTCGTTTTCCTTATTCCGGCGGTATATTTATTTTCGTGAACGGAGTCCGTATGGAGGAGATATCGCGATTTTACCGCCAAGTCAAACAGGGAAAAATTGGATGCTGACTGTACCTGTCCGTACAGTCCGTACGGACACGTGGAGGGCCGTACCATCATGGTGATGTGGCAGCTTGATGACATGGCGTATTTGTATTGGACGGTTGTTGACCAATTGGGTGCTGACACGTGTCTCTTCATTTTTGATTAATTTGGTTATGTGTAAAAAATATTGTTGGGAGTCCGCGGGTTTGAACCCCGGACCTCCCCCATAGCCAACGCCTTTGAAATAATCCACTAGCCAATATACCCGCGCTTGTTTCTTGTTTGAAAGGCGGGGATTAATGTATTTAAGTTGGATGGTTGTTTGATTTTGAAAAGGGCGCGGGCCGGGGCCTAAGCCCCGACCCCTGGTTTTATAATATAACACATGTAACCATGTGTTAATATTACCGCGCGGGAAAACATATTATGAAAGCATTATGGTGTTTTATGTTACATATGTTATATGGCCGTGTATTAAAAATGCGTGGGGTTTGATTTGTGTTATGTAATGTTAACACATTGTGTTATGTGCGCGGTTGTAACTTGCGCGGGAAGTTACACAAAGTCCGTTTGTACGGTTTCAAACGGTCAAACGATTTTTGCGCCCAGCCAAGGTCTTATGGTGCCGTTTCAAACGGTCAAACGATTTTTGCGCCCAGCCCAAGGTCTTATGGTGCCATATGACTTGTTGAAGGGGGCGCGCGCCCAGCTTTGGGGGGCTTTAGCCCAATTCTAACTACTATATGGTTGCAAAGTGGGTTTTCATAACCACTTTTGATTTAATTAATGTAATTAATCATTTTTTAAGGGTTATTGGGCATTTTTAAAGCCTAAATTCGTGGAGGAAGTTGGAGAGGGAAAACTAACTCTCCCACTATTTAACCAAGGCTATTTTGAGGCCAAGGACACAGTTTTTGAGAGCAATTTCAGAGCAAAGATGTTGAAGCAAGCCAAGTCAAAGCCAGTTTGAGGCAGGAAGACCGTTGAGGAGGCGATGTTGTCGGACGATTTCTGAGAGCTCGGGACATCCAATTCAGGTGCCGTAAGTTGTGCATGGTTCCAGAGATCTGAGCGAACAAGACCAGATCAGTCTAGAGACCATTTGGCATTGTAAAGATGTACTAATAAGCTTTCAAACAGAAATAAAAAGCCTCCCCCACAAGAGAAAAGGCCCGGAGACGTAGGCATCGTTGCCGAACTCCGTTATCAACCTCTGTGCATTATGGTTTGATGTTTTCATTGCATTTCAGATTTGTAATTATGTTAATGGCTGTATAATTCATTTTCTTTTCTCGTGCTTTTCGTTAAAGTTTCCCAATGGTCAATTAATGCATGCAAATAAAACTCAACCATAAGTCATTTCGAAAAATCCTGACGGATCATCTTCATCCTGGAGGACAATGCTACTTTTGAAAAGGGTGGGGGGTTAGGATCCTACCCTAACCTCCTTACTTTACGCTACATAGAAGTTATATAATTGTTGTATGTGGCATCCTCTTTGAATAAGGCTCATTGGATAGTAGTGGATAGTTCTTCAATGTAAATAGGTCCACTTTATAAGGCCCGCAAGGTAGTTGGTACCCATTAATGACGAGACCATGAATAGTTAGAGATTTTTCTATGCAAAATCTATTTAAAGGGATTGGAAACTATGGAATGTTTATCTTTTGCTATGTATTTGGAGCTCTTCTCAGTGGAAGGGTGCCCCATCTTGAAAGGCAAGTGAACATTATATTCTTCTCCACATACTAAAGGAAATTTTTGTTATGGCTCGAAGCAAAATGTAGCAACAAGTGGATCAACACTACTTGGAATATTCTTTTGCACCAGAGGATCAAACGTTTCTTCAACTTCAACCCTATAAACAAATATCACTCAAAGACTAAACACCTCAAAAACAACACCCAAGTTCTATGGACCCTATGAGATCATCCAACACATTGGACAAGTGATACAAAATAGCTCTTACATCCCACTCTAAGATTCATCTAGTATTTCATGTGTCTTGTCTAAAAAAGGTCATGGGATCGAAGTGCAGGGTGCAAACCAACCTACCAGAACTTGATGAAGAAGGCTCCATTTGGCTTCAACTGGAAATAATATTAGATACCAAAGAGTATCAATTACTCCAGCACATGACCAGTGAAAAATTGATCCAGTGGAAAGACACTGTTATGGAAAAAATCTGACCAATGTTATGGAAAAATATCCCTAGGATCTACCTATTGATCCTAGACAGACAGTAGGGCTAGACTTCTGTGGCTTTTCTAGATCTAAACAAGCAAATTATTTTTATACCAAGAGGGGAGAGAATGGTGTACCTTACTTCTGAAGGTTGTCCTCGTATGTCTTGGTTGTTGTAGATCTTGAGTTCCAGGTCCAGTCCTTACAACCTACTCTCTTCACGCAAGAAACAAACAAACACCAATCTACTTCTTCTACTAGTGTTAGAAATTACCAATTTAATTCAGATCTAAACTAATCTATTCATTACAAAATCAGATCTAAACATTCATGTACATAACACAAATATTTATGGGGAAAACCAATGATCTATCATCTCAAATTGCAAAGAATAGATCAAACATCGTACCTTTAGTGTAGATGCATCCTCCTCGACCCCTTTCTCCTTGATCCTCCTTAACTTCTTAATCAAACTATGCAATCTGGCTGTGGTTGTGGTAGATGGAGAAGCACCTCTGTATTTGGACAACATAACTCTATAAAAGATTCTTCTTCCTCATGCTCAAGATTTACCTTCTTTATATAGATCATTGGAAGAGGCTTGGTAGAGCTTCTAGATATTCTAGAGACCAATGTATACTCGAATGATGTGAGTTCCAAGGATCATGACACGGAGAACCAACTCATCCCTCTCTTACCTCTTCGAAACTCCACAAATCTAGAAGGTTGCAGAGGTGGTCGTTAGTTGCACTATACATGACCAACGAATCATTGCTTGATGTCCTTGTATGACAAGCGACTACCCTAAAAAATGGCCCAAATCCCAAGTTAGAGTTGTGTCTTGGATTTCATCTTCTACTATATTCCCTTCTGCCCCTGTAGGGTGGAAATTAAGGCTATAACGGACATGCCACATGGGAACTAACCACGATCCTGAAAAAATTTCCTTGTCTTTGGCCTTGAGGACATTGTTGTTTTTGAAAGGGGAAGTTATGCTAGGATCCTACCCCAACCTTCATAGTTTAGGCTACACAGGAGTTAGTCAATTGTTGTACGAGGCCATCCTCTTTGAATGAGGGCCATTCAGTGGTAGTAGATAGTTATTTAGTGTAAAAGGGTCCACTTTATAAGGCCCACTAGGTAGTTGGTAACCATTAGATATGGGACCACAAGTAGTTGGGGTTTTTGCTATGAAAAAACCATTTAAAAAGATAGGAGACTATGGAATGTTTGTCTTGTATTATGTATTTGGAGCTCTGCTCAGTGGAAGGTCGACCCACCTTTAGAGGCAAGTGAACATTATATTATTCTATACATACTAAAGGACAATCTTGTTATGGCTCAAAATAGAATCAAGCAACAAATAGACCGACATCTCTCAGAACATTCTTTTGCAGGAAGGGATCATGTGTTTCTTCAACTTCAACCCTATAAATAAACATAATTCAAATACAAAACACCTTAGAAATTAACACCCAAGTTTCATTAACGCTATGAGATCATCTAGCGCATTGGACAAGTGACCTACAAAATGGCTCTTCTAGCCCACTCCAAGGTTCATTCGGTTTTTCATTGTCTTGTTTAAAAAAGGTTGTGGGATCGAAGTGCAAGGTGCAAACCAACTTGATGAAGAAGGCTCCATTTGGCTTCAACTAGCAACAATATTAGATACTAGAGAGTGTTACCAACACTTGATCAATGAAGTGTTGATCCAGTGGATAAACATGCCACCCAAAGATGCCACATGGGAGCCAACCATGATCCTACAATAATTTCCTCATATTCAACCTTGAGGACGACACTGCTTTTGAAGGGGGGGGGGGCATGTTAGGATCTCACCTTAACCTCTCTACTTTAAGACACATAGGAATTGGTTAATTGTAGTATACAACCATATTCTTTGAATAAGGCCCATTGGATAGTGGTGGATAGTTATATAATGTAAAAGCGTCCACTTTATAAGCCACAATAGGTAGTTGGTACCCATTTGTGATGGGACCACACATAGTTAGGGTTTTCGTTATGGAAAATCTATTTAAAGAGATATGAGACTATGGAATGTTTTCTCGTGTTGTGTATTTGGAGCTCTGCTTAGTGAAAGGTTTCCCTACCTTAAGAGGCAAGTGAACTTTATATTATGCCTCTCATTATCAATATACAAGGGTCTCTTTACATATTTGATCTTATTGTCTCTTGATTTTGGTCTGGAATTATATTTGTTGATTAAGGTTGGTTGTCATTGATGTCAACCCTTGAAGAAAGCCCCACAACACAAAGGTTTGGGTAATGGACCCAATATTGTTTGATGTAAAGATGACTCATTATTGTCTTTTCATGGTTGATAAGAATTAAATATGTATGAACTCCAAAGTGGTCCCCTTATGGTGAAAGCCCTCACGGGAAGATGCTTTGCGGAGTAAGAGAACCCATGCTTAATTGTGGAATAATGAGATGAAGGACAATGAATTTGTCAGGTAAATATCCTATATGGATAGTGCTTGTCATTCCATTTCCAGTGGTATGTGGAACGTCACATAACTCCCCACGGTTAGAGAGTTATGGCCATGAGAAGTTGGAGACCCCAGGTTTGGGTAATGGACCCAAGTTTGTTTGATGGATAATGGTATGGGTTATGATATATTTTCAGATAATACTATTCTATATGGATAGTACATGTCATTCCATTTCTGGT
>SNQJ01S0001409.1:22796-49425 GCA_010110895.2 Picea sitchensis | reverse complement strand
CTTGGTACATGGTTGGATGCACTTGTTTATGGTACAAGTTGATTACAGGTTATTTGGTACAGGTTGGTGCATGGTTGATGCACTTGTTTATGGTATAGGTTGATTACAGGTTGAGGTACAGGTTGATGCATGGTTGATGCATGCTTCAGATTTATTGGTATAGGTTTACAACGGTATATATCACAGTGACAGGTTGACAGTGGTTCCATCATTCTACTTCTACTTCAGGGTGGCAGGACGGGGTAAGGACAGGTGGTTGTAGCCACCTTCCGGTTGTAGTTGGAGAACATAGGGGGTTGTAACCTCCTTCTGATAGTAGCCAGAGAATTGGGGAGTTGGAGCTCCCCTCAGGTTGTAGCCTGAGAAACTAGGGGGTTGGAACTTCCTTCCAATTGCAGCTAGAAAACAAAGGAAGTTGGTGCTTCCAATGAATGTAATTCTTCAAGACATATAAGAAAAAACATTATGTGGTTTTCTCCTGATTTGGGTTTCCACGTAAAACACTGGTGTACTGTGTATGTGTATGTTTGTTCATTGCTTATTTACTCTACAATTATTGGATGATAATGCTTCATTGATATAACATTTGGATTATATGGTTAAAAAGGATTAAATTGCTCTATTACTGATTCACCCCCCCTCTTAGTAATCCAACAATATTCTCTATATACTTAGTTGTGTTTCAATTTTCAAGGGTTAAGGAACACTACATATAGTGTATATACACACTGACGGGTCACAAGGTGAAATGTTACGATGAAGGGTTATGACCCTTAGTTATGATGTGCCACTTCATTTATTATTGTTGTTGTTATCATTATTATTTTGATGCTTATTTATATAATTATGTTCATTGCAATACAACCTCGTATTGTAATAGTGAAACATGGAAGCTCGGATGTACACGTGAAGAAAGAGGCAATTCCAATCCATAATCCATGTTACCAATCCTTTGCAACACCTTATGTGGACCATAGTACTTGGGTGCTAATTTATTATCCTTCTTTTGTTGCTTGAGGGATATATTTTTGTATGGTTGCAACCTCAGGAATACCCTACTTCAAAGTTCCACTCACTATGATAATAATCTACTTTTTGTTTCATCCTATTTTTTGTTGTGGCCAAGTCATCCTTTAATAGTTGGAGAATCTCTTATTGGTTATGTATGTGATCCTCCATTGCTTAGACCTCGGGTTTCCTTCTCAAGGGTCATATCGTGGATGGAAGATGATTCCCATAGAGTGCCATAAATGTGGACATTTTGGATGAAGTATGAAAGGAGTTGTTATACCACCATCACACCAAAGGTAACCATTTGACCTATTATGATTTCTTGTTAGGTGCAAAGAAATAGAGATAACCTTCTAGATATCTATTCACAATCTCATTTCCCCCATCAAATCAGGGATGGTTAGAGGAGTTGTAAGTGACTTGAGTACCTAAAAAAGAAAGCAAATCAATCCAAAACTTACTAGTGAAAATGGGATCTCTATTACTTACAATAATATTGGGGTTTCCAAGTAGCTTCTAAAATCTGAATTGAATGTTGTGGGTATCGTACAATGAATGAGAAATTGAGTAAAAATGAGCATACTTGTGAGTCAATCCACCACCAACATAATGACAATCCTCCCTTTATACTTTGGTAGACCTATGATAAAATCCATTTAGATATCTTCCCAATGTTGACTTGGTATGGCCAATGGTTCTAGAAGACATGAAGTCTTGATTATCTCTCCTTTATTCTATTGGAAAACTAAACACTTAGCTATAAAGTTTTGAACATTAATTTTTAGACCTTCCTAGAAAAATTCCTTCGTGATCAAATGATATTTTTTCATAAATCCTGAGTATCCACTTGTAGGAGAAGTGTGAAGTCTAGAAATGACCTTCTATTTGAGTTGGGATTTCTTACATAAATATAGTTGATCCTTATACCAAAGTGAATGGTTCATCCACACAAATTTCTTTGACGCACTAGAGTTTTTGAATGACTTTCCATGTAGTTTGGTCATGTTTCCATTATATCCTTTCCTCTTTCACCAAATCAACTCGTATAATGGAAATAACACAAAGTAAGGCCTTGGTGTCCTCTTATTTCCTTGAAAATGCATCTACCACCACATTCTCTTTCCCTTTTTTGTGGATGATTTCAAAGTCACAGCCTAACATCTTCGTGACACTTTTTTGTTGTTCTTTTGAAGATAATCATTGTTCTAAGAAGCACTTTAAACTATCATAATTTGTTTTACCTTGATGTGTCTTCCTATTAGGTAAGGGCACCATTTATTGACTACATACATTACGGCCAACATTCCCTTCTCATAAATGGGTTTGACTAAGATATTTCCTTTAAGTCAGTAGCTTACAAAGGCAAAGGGAATTCCTTCTTACATTAAAATTGCACCAATTCCATGCCTTGAGGCATCACACTCCGTAATAAATGTTTGTTTGTTTGTTTGTTTTTTATTTATTTATTTATTATTATCTAAATTCAGGTGTGGACAAGAGTGCTACACATGGGCATCTTATGTTTCTCAAAGGCTTGGGTTACTTCTTGAGTCCAAAAAACCCATCCTTTTTTTTAAAATTTTTGTTACGAGAGATGTTATCCAACCACAACTCTTGATAAATTTGTGGTAACACCTTGCTAATCCTAGGAATTTCTTGAGATTCTTAAAATTTTGGATAATTGGTCATTTCATAATAGCTCTAATTTTGTTAGGGTCCACCTTGGCACCCTCGTGGGATACAATATGCCCTAAATATTCCACTTCCTAAACACCAAAGACACACTTAGAAGGTTTCACATATAGTTGTTTCTCCTTTGATAATTTTAAGACGTCATCATCATGTTGCACATGTTATTCCCAATATTTGTTGTAAATCCATATATTGTGAGAAAATACCAACACAATTTTTTGGGGAAAGGCCTTGAAAATAGAATTTATTAAGATTTGAAATGTAGAAGGTGCATTAGCAAGCCCAAAAGGCATCACTAGACACTCATAATGACTAAAATTTAGTCTAAAGGTTGTTTTGAAGATGTCGTCTTCCCTCATCCTAATATAACAATATTATGAATCAAGATCCAACTTAGTAAAGAAAACCGCTCCTTGCAATCCATCTAACAATTCATCAATGACGGGAATAAGAAATTTATCTTTGATGGTGGTCTTGTTAAGTTCTCTATACTTTGGACACATATGCCATGACAAAACCTTTTTGTAAACCATCACCATTGGTGAAGATAAAGCACTTTGGCTAGGTTGAATGATGCCATCCTCTAGCATTTCTTGAACCATGTGCTCATTCTCACTCTTATGGGATTAGGGATATTTTTAAGGTCGGATGTTAGAAGGAAAGTTTCCTAGGATGACTTGAATAGTGTGATCATGCTTTCGATACAGAGGAAGAACTTTGGGCATCTCGATAAATACGACATAATGATTGTCAATAACTTTTGGGAGATCCAAGAGCACAAAGGGATTGGATGTTTAAACATCTATCAAGCACAATTGTACAATTACTTGTCTATCTCTTTTTAAATAATTTTGTCATGCCATTGGAGATTATTGCTTTATATGGTTTCCCTTGCATACCTCTGAGTTCATTTTCTTTGCCTTCTAAGAAAAATCTCATGAAAAGTTCCCAAAAAATTCATAACCATTGGACCTCTAAGACCACATCAACACCAACCATTTCGATCACAATCATAGGGCGGTCCAAGAAATAATTCCCCATAGTGAGATTAATATTATGGCGCTTCCCTAAACAATTTATGGTACATCCATCTATAATCATTACTTGAAACTCTAGTGCTACATATATAAATCAATTAAGAAGTTTGGCTAATTCATGGTCAATGAAAACGATTACTACCATAATTAATCAACGTTGTTGCCTTTCTCTATGAGATATCTTTCCATCTTGAGAGTTTGGAGAGGGCCAATGTGCCAAAGCATGGCAGGATATGGTTGGAGTAGTGTTTTCTAGTGATGTATATCGAGAAAATTCAAACTTTTGTTCTTCTTCCTATTCATAATCTATGTGGAATATTCTTTTAACCACAATTATGCTCGTTGCCATACTTTCCATCGCAATTGAGACATAGTCGCTTTGCTCTTTTTACATCCAATTGCCGAGGTATCAACCTTATAGGTTGAGTGAGGTTAGGAGCAAGAACATTGTGCTCCTAATAGCCATTAGTGGCAACCCTTATGATAACCATATTTTTACCTTCAACCCTCTTTGCCAAATTGAAAGTCTTATCAAAGGATCAAGGCTCAAAGAGACACACCTTGTATTGAATGCTCTTCTTTAAACTACACATAAAGACATCCAACAATTTATCCTATGGAAGGTCCATCCCTAAAAGATTCAACTTTTGAAATTGTTGAATGTGCCATGTAACATGACCTCTTTGCTTGATATTTGTCAATTAACTGAATATGTGTTGCTCACACTATTTCCACAATGTGCTATCAAGTCTTATATAAAAATGGACCAAGAGATAATACAATCTTTTTGGTGCTCACATGACGATTAGTACCATACAAATTGGCAATAGTTACCTTTTGTAGAGTTGGCACTTGATGTAGATCAAAGAATTGCCCCATTCAAAATATCTCTATGATGGGATCATTACGATCAAACTTCCCCATTATATTGATCTTGGGAATGAAGTAGTTCCTTGGTCCTAAGTTAAAACCATGATTTCGTGGATCTTGGTGTGATGAAAGATCAAGGGCTTGTGACTCAGTATTCTTGTTCTACACGTGATTGGAACTTGATCTTCTTAATATCATTATCCCTTCTTTAGAAGGATAATTTAGGATAAAGAGGTTTGATAGCTCCTTCATAAGATCTTCATTCATGTATTTGATATCCTCCTTGCATGCTATCTCTTTGAGATCTTGTTTACTTGCCATCTTTGTTTTGAGATCAACAACATCTGTGAAGAAAAGGCTTAACAATGGATTGACTACATCCATAGACCTCGATCGTTGAGCACATCAAGAAACATCATATAACCACCATCTTAAACCATATTCATACACATATTAAATCTAGTAGTCATATTAATGTGCAATGAAATCTTCTATACCAATGAAGATCCATCTTAACTTCGAATCTATCGTGCATTGAGAGGGATCAAATCTTTTGAGGTGTAAATTTTTTGATCATTTAAGATGGATCTAGGCTGGTTGTAATCTCACTCAACTCTATAGAACTCATTGCTCTCAACTTATGTAGATATGGATATGCAAAAATTCCATTTTGATTATTGTTAAAATATTTATATTTGCATTGTAACAATATTTCTATGTAAATATTATATCTATAGTATTTCCATTTATGTGTATATCTAGTATTTTGTTCTCTTTTTATTCCTCTATATAACACTTTTTGTATTAGTTAAACATATACAATCTCTCTCATATATGCATTTTTTATTTCCATTTGTATCTATATTCGATTAATATATAACAATATTATTATTATTGGGTACAAGTATTATATTTTTTTAAGACAACAAATGATGATGTAAGTGTTGCTCATGTGACAACATATTTATCATACTGCGATCTTGCCACTCTCAATGCAATAATATTTGTGCTAAAGTGAAGCGAGGGATCACTCTTTTACATCATCCTTTTGTAGTGGAAGCCAATTTTTAAAATGACAAAATTTATGGAGCATACTACTTCATAAATCATCCATATCCAAGAATGGTTGTTAATATGAAATTATTGCTCATAATCACTCTTTTGTTTTTTAAGTATATTTTAAGTGATTTAAAAAAAAATTGCTTTATTAATATCCAACAAATCCTTAAGTGATTTAAAAAAAAATTGCTTTATTAATATCCAACAAATCCTTCAACAAAGATAAACCAACGTTGTTTTAGTAAGTTTGCAAAGGAAAGGGATTACAAAGAGAACACCTTGCATAATAAAAAAAAATCAATGTCAAAGTGTGAGAAGATGTTTGTTATATATATATATATATATATATATATATATATATATATATATTCAAAGACCAAAGAGAATGGTATAATTAATATAAATTTATTTTAATCATAGATTTAGTTAGCATTAAGATTAAGTCTCTTGGTGTTTAAGAGGTTAAATTTACTTTAATCATAAATTTATTAAGCATCTAAATCAAACTTTTAGATATTTAAAAAGTCTATAAATTTATCTTAATCATAGATTTAATTAATATGGAGACTAAGTCTTATCATAAATTTATTAATCATGGAAACCCAATAAAAAATCTCCTAATATTTTAAAAGTTTCAAATTAAAATGAATAAATAATAATTTATTTTTATTATTATCATGTTTTTTTCTTTTTTCTTTTTAATTTAAAGATCAGAGACTCTCCTTCATAAACATATACTAAAGTATGAATTTGAACTATTACACCCTTTCCAAACACAAAATTATGATCTAAATCTATAAATAAGAATAAAAAAATACAATTTTTTTTAATTTTTTGAAAGATTAAGAATTCCCACTTAACATTTAATTATCAATTTTAATTCTATGAAATGATTCTTTTTTGGTGATATTTTTTTGGGACATTTGCTGGGAATCTCCTCAAAAATTGTTAGATCTATAAATTTGAGTGATTATTTTTGAATAATCCTAATAAAATTTTCAACATTCTTAATCCATTTCTATATTCATAAATGAATTTTAAACAACAAAAAATAACTATTTCATATAGATTTATATAACCCGATTTAAAATAATAGGTATTTGAATGAATGAAATTATCAACCCCAATTTTGTTAAGTAGACGTGGCTGTAACAATAGTTGATACGTATTAAAAAAAAATAAATATTACCCGCTTTAGTATTTTATGAAAACAACATTTTACCCGCGTAATACTGCCGGGCAAGAAGCACAATTGACATATATGGTATCCTCGCACCATTTATGTGGAGCCATTCTGCTCGTCCATTGGGCACCATTGATCCAAACAGAGTTTTCATTTAGCCTTCTCTTCAATTTATCGGAGGCATAATATTGTACATTTTCAAAACCTGCGCATGTTTTTAATATCTACATGCATTTCCTCATGAAAACCTGTTACGGTAGCATCGGGTTTCAATGGTCGCAACCGACTACAATCATGCCAAAAGAAAGGCCGGCAATCTTCAACATGAGAAATTCAAGAAACAGTGCATTTATCTCCCAAACTACGTGCTCTGTCCTCTTAGTGCTCCCATTTTATCTCCAAATACCGGGACTCCGTGCCAGGAATTGGTCATAATTCCAGGCAAACTCTACACCGTTGGGAGGTCCAAGAGCACCTGTGATATTATTTTTGAAGACATTCGGGTAAGTAGACAGCATTGCCAACTTTATTTGGATTCAGGGCAAAACAAACTCTTTCTGCTAGATGGAACAATTTTGCCTTCCGAGAGAAATAATTATGTCCAAATATTTCAGAGTGCGATCAAGAAAAAAATGGCTTTTTCTATTAATAAGAATGTTTGTTCTGAAATGCCCGAGATATCTCTAATAAAGCATGTGAAACCCTCGCTCAATGGAATCTTTGTGAATGGAAACCTTGTTAAGTTAGGACATCTTAGGGTTTTATCTGTGGGAGATGAGGTATCCCTTGTGTGTGACCATGCTATGGATCCCACTTTTCAACCGGCGGTTGGGTTTGCTGTCAAGGTTAATTATGATGACAGTCCTGTAATTGGAGGAGATGGCTGTGCTTATAAGATTAATGTCCAAAGTCCCTGGCAGACAACTTACTCTGGAATTAGGTTATCGTGTGATTTAGACTGTGCAAAAGAATCTGTGGATCCTATACCAGTTGATGCACTGAAAGGATTTGGCACGTGTAGTAACATGAATAGAAATGAAACTCTAAACAAGATTACAACAGAGACCCTAAAGGAGAGTTTCACCAGTACTGGTGTCTCCAAGCTGAGAAAGGACGTTGGACCGTCAAGAACATTAACAGGAAGCCTGTTAGAGGCTAGTCAGAAGCTGAGGCATTCTCTTCTTTACAATCAAGAAAATTGGCAGCTAAGGTTATGCCATGAAATTTCTCCGCCTGTTTGTAGTGGTCACTTGAATTTCATGAATAAACAACATTCTCAAAATTTTGAATCAAGGAAACAAAAAGTGGAGCTGTCCACACAACTAGATATGACAAAATTGAAGACCATGGAAGTGTCCAGTGGGTTAGATTTTCAAATCAATTTAACTAAATACACAACAGAAGAGAAACAGATTGATATGGCATATGCTGCCGAAGGCAAAAGTGAGGAAGCTTACAATGATATCCTAAAAGAGACGCAAGACGGTTTGTGTTCTGCTGCAGATATGAAAAAGGGGGAAACGACTGGCAGTTTTGTAAAACAGACTCAGGAACAGAGCATCACTACTCATTGCAAACTGGGAAGTGGTGCTTTGAGCATACCAAAGAAAAATTCATTACTTGCGAATACCAACTTGCATCCACTGACTAAGGGAAAATACTCTGCCAATGGAGTTAATCTGGATTATTATTCTTTTAATGAAGATGATAAACGGGTTGAACAATTGATCTCACGTGCATCTTCACTTTTGATGAGGTGCCGCAATATACTGAGAAATGATAGTGTGTTTGATCTGAAAATATCATCAGAGAATCCCGGACATTTTTCAGTGGATCATTCCAAAAACAAAGAGGTTTTCCCTGGAAAAAATACCGATATTTCTCAGCATATTTATAGGAACGACGATGGAATTTTGTGTAGAAGTAATATGAGGAATTCCAAGCAATATACAGATTCTGCTCACAATTCAATATTGGATTCCGATTCTCCTAACAAAAAGAACCAGAATGAAACAAAGTCAATTGATAATGAATCAAACTCCATTTTGAAAGCTTCTATTACAGAGAAACACATTGATGGTTGGAAAATGGATGAGTTTGCTGATGAGAAGGTGGTTTCCATAGCAAGGATAGACAAAGAGACGATATCAAAGAAAATAGGAATACATCCTTCATCATGCTTTGACTGCAATGATAGTGAATCTTCAGTTAAAAATGGATATGTGCGTGCTTCAGAGAATAAGGATGGCGTTGTTCTTGGGAAGGCTTGGCAAAGGATCCCGGCAGCAAAGCTAGACATAGAGGTATCCAGGATGAAAAATGATAATTCTCCCATTACATGCAACCCAGAGGATGTAACAAATATGATTAGTAGCCAACAAATGGTTCTTGAAAAGCAAGTTACTCAGATTTCATACCAGCATCATGAAAATATATCTTTTGCTGGCTTTCCTGAAAGGAAAAATATATATGAAGTTGGAGAGCAGTCTGATGTGTGCCATTACCATGAAAAGGAAGAAGTGGAAACTATAGCCAGGTGGGAAAATACAGATAAAGAATGTACTCAGAAACACTTAGAAGGAAATGAGGAGCAGAGGGGAATTATCTTTATATTGGATAATTTAGAGAAAAATTCATCTACTGATTCTGGGAAGATTTACAGTGAAACGGATGCAAAAAACATTGATAAACCTGTCATTGAGAATTTGTGGCAGAAAGTTACTCCTGAACGTGCAGATCGAATTAAGCAGTTAAATCTTTCTGGATCAAATTCAAACTTGATTAAAGCAGAAAAGCAGTGTTCTTGTAGCAATGAAAATGGACAGGATGTCCTGAATCTCAGGAAGGTGCAAGAAGAGTTTAGTGGATTGCATATTGCGAACAGGCTCTGCTCTGAAGCTGTTCCATGTTCCCCAAATGAAGAATGCAAAGAATATCATGAGGATGTTGCTGTCGTACTTACTAATGAAGCACATTCAGCAAATCTGGCAACTTCCAGGGAGGGGAATATTGTACATGGGGTTTATCCCTCAAAAGATGAAGTGGGTAGGTTGACAGATCAGGAAAATGATGTTAAAGACATTCATGCATTACACAAGGGGATATGTGCAGAGGTTTTTAAGGACCAAATAAGTTCTATTGATGGTGAAAGAAGAAAAAAAAATAGTAAATATTTACACAATGGAAAAGCTGATTTGACAAAGGATTCTTCAGTCCATAAGCTTTCCCTTCTCTCTCGGAAGACTTTCTGTTTGAATCAACTGGAATTTATGGAGCCAAATTCAGGAAAAAATGCTGGAACAGTTTCCTTAAAAGATCTTTTGATACCTGTGGATGATCTTCTAGGCATATTTTGCACAACTTTCACAGCTGACATTTTATGGTATGTAAACAAAGTCTCACTTTCTTAATCTGTTTCACTAAGTAGAAAATGAAAAGGATGACTAGAAATGTCTTTAAAATGCAGAATTGAATAGTATGCCCTAAAGGTTTCTGCAACATTTTTTCATTTCAGCGACATACAAACCGACGAACATAGTAACTGCTTGTCTTCAGTTAAATGTGCTTAAATTGTAAATATAGCTTGGATTGGTTGTTTATGAAGTAGCTTTCTTGTAATTGGAACTTATTGCAAATATTGTAACGTGTCTATACCAACTGAATAGATAGACAGAATCCAGGTACAGATGTCAGAATGTGAATCTTCCTGTTCTTAGTTACTTATTCTCCGTTTGACTTTAAATCTTCCCTGTTTCAGGTGTTTTATAGGCAATTGCTACAAGCAAACATTTAAAAGTCACTTAGCTTCTCTCTAAACCTTTGTCTGTCAGCACAGTTGAATCATTGTACAAAGTAAATGTGCTTCCTCACTGTTAGTCCTTGGGCCTAACTTAGCAGTTTGCCAGCTCAAATCCCATAGATGCCATGGCTATCATTTTTTTCTTCCAGATCAGACTTTGAAACACTATATTCCATCCCACACAACTACTGCACAATTGTATCCACTCTAGAGGGATTAGCATCCAATTTGCACGCACACAAGTGTTCCATGAGCCTTTAGGAAGAGTGCTTCTTTGTCTCCTTTGAGGGATTCAAGTGTTACTCCTCTCCTTGCCTTGCTTGGTGATTGAGCTGCTTTCAAGATGGCACAAACCAATTAGTTTTTGAGCTCCAGCCTTTTTTCACTATGGATAATGCTATAAGTGGGGCAGGCTCCATATCACACAATAGGTGGATTTATTGTCATAAAAAATCCCTTCAAGCACATGGCAAGAACAATTGGTATAACTTACATCATAGTAAATATTGTTTGAAAATTTCTTGGGCTATTAAATTATAATATTTGTTACTTTGTAAAAAACATTTGCCAAAAAATTCCACAGTTTCATTTTGGAAATTATTATCTTCAAAGTTGTCTAATTATATGCGAGTCGTGACAAAGAGTTTTTATTACTGTTTTGTGCCATCCATTGTTTTTTTAGGGGATCAAGATTATTTGATAAGAAAAGAAAGGAAGCATGTTTTCTTGTTTGGAAACTCATTTTCTCTAAAAGGAAGCTTGTGTGAGATTTGCGAACTTTGATTTTTTTGACAAATATTGCTGGTATGGCATCTAATAGTGGATCTCCAATGAGTACATTTTACTACATGAGTTTGAGGAAAAAAATATACATTGTCACTTGTTACTTTATAGTGTGAATTGAAGGGGAAGTGTGTTGTTGATAAAATGGCATATCACCTTGCTTTATCAGCTCACCTCTATGTTTTTGGGATTTTTCTTAGGCCTTCAAAGTTAGTTTTTAAGTGATTTTTCTAAGTTTTATGTCATAGAAGGAATATCTTGCAAAGATAACTTCGCCATAATACATTTTAAAATGTTTCATAATAAGCATGTTGTAAATAAATTGGGACTAATTAGTTAAAACTTAAGAAGACATCGACATGATAATTGTGGTCAAGTCCAGGGAAAAGCACACATCAAAGAGTAGACTTGCCTCACTAAACAATGCAGCAATTGTTTTATATCTTCTCAGAGAAGACAAGAGCAGATCTTCAAGGCAATTCAATTTTGATTAGGAACAAGGAAAATTGCCTTTTGAGGTAACTTGAATGGCCTTTTGAGGCAACTTGACCCCATATCAAAGGAGCATTTAATCTCTAGGATAACCATACCCACTTGAGAATAAGCAAAAAATCCTTGGGATCAACTCCACCCAATTGGGAACACTAATTGTTTTGGGTGATAAGGAGGCCAATAAAAATGCCCAAGGAGAAACGAGTTCAAGATACCTTGCATAATAACCCCATTTTGTTGTGCTTCATTGTAGCAAGGTAGATAATGTGAAATAAGTAGTTCTTATTGAGTTTGGCATATTGTTGTAGAGTTCAGTTTGAAATAACATAAAGGTGGACTTTTGTGATGGTTAACTATGCATGCAATACAGATTGATGAGCCAATCTTAATGCTTCCATACCTTTATATACGATGTTAATTTTAAGCCCATGACAATTGTGCCCTTCTATACTTTGAATCTCTTTAGAATCTTCATGGTGTACTTCCCTTGTTCAAGGAAGACTTCATTAGCAACCTGTCAACCTCAAATGTCCTTCATGTCAACTTCACGGTTCAAATTCATCTCACACCACATTATGAGCTATTCAACACTTCTTGCAATGATAAACTCATCTATATACAAGACCGGGACAGGTAGATCAGATATATTAATAAACCAAAGAGAAACATTTGTACAATCTTGGAAAAGCCAACATGCTATTGAGTGTGAAATACTAAACTCGCGGTGCTATTGTCAACCCACAAAGGGCCTTCAGTAACTCACAAACATGGGTATCACGCCCATGCACCTCAAAACATTCTACAATTGAAGCAAAAGCTTCAACAAGGTCAGTCCTTGTTTTTGAGAGAATCCTCTGGTAATTGGAGCAAGAGTCTCATCAAGGTCAACTCTCTCTTTCTAACATAATGTTTTGGCAATAAACCCATTTTGGTACTCTTCAGTGTTTCCCATTAGTTGCAGTCTTGGAATCAATCATTTGTTCCATAATGGGTTTTGGAATTGTCTCTTTGAGATCATACTCTTCCATCATGGCATCTCCCCATACCCGCTCTTGATGTGCCTCAAAGCTAGAAGTTTCTGTGACTAGAGTGCCATTGTCATGCACTAGAGCCTCATGCTTCACTGGATCAACTAGTAGCTTGTGAAGGCCTCCTTTTGCACACCTTTGGCCAAAACCAAAGACTACTTTGGTTACAATCTTTAATGGTGCGATGTTGATCTTCAATCTCAATTACACAACTCAAATTTGTGATAACTGAAATAGAAAGAAGGTTCTTTGTTAAACCAGGTATGGAAAGAACATTATGCAAATCAAGAACATCACTTGATGGCGTCTTGAAAGATATGGAGCCCATTCCAATCACAAGGTATGTGGCATCATCACCCAACTCTACCTACATGCTTGAGTCTTGTTCTAGGAATTTGTTGAAGATTGTCTTGTCAAAGGTCTGTCTTAATGTTCCATTGTCCACATACAATCCAACATTAGAAATGGTATTTGTTGAAAGACAAGAAGCTATAGAGAAGTCGCTCTCCGTTAAATTTAGAGCAACTATTAAGTTCTTTTCAATTTACTAGACAATAATAGCATAAGCAGGATCACTGAGAGAAACACAATCACAAGGTACACAACATTTTATCCTGGGAAACCCTCATGGGGGAGAAAACGCAACAAAAACTTCCTTAATATAGATTGCCAATACAATGCCAAGATAAAAGACCAAAACACTAGAGAATATCCAAGACTGAGCAATGCGCCTCTCTCTCCTTCTTCTTGCAACTGCAGCTACCTTCAAAACTTGCGCATTAGATGAGTGACTTGAGTGAGTGAGTGAATGAGGCGACTTCCTCTCTTATTTATACTAGCTGAGGGGCGCTAGGGTTATGTCTCTTCACCAAGCAGGGCTGACTTCTTCAACTAGTGGTTAAACCCACTTTAATTAGCCCTAGGGGACGACTTCTCAAATGCCACCATTTAACTAGGGTTTGACCAATCCACAAAAGAGGATTTGGTCATACATAAGTCCCGACATGATCAATCCACAAAAGGGATTTGATCTACATGATAATAACTCAATAATTAGAATATTCTTTGCAGTTACAATATTTCAACACTCTCAAGCTTGGAAGCTATCTCATCCATTCCAGCTATAGTCTCTACACTCCCTGCGAATTGCTATTATTGCTACTAGACCTTCCCTTTTCTCTTCTTTGGACATTGATTGGCATAGTGCCCCTTCTCGTGGCAACTGAAACAAGTCACATTAGTCAAATCCTTCTTAGCATAGTTAGACGAACACGACTCTCCCTCCTAAGATATCTCGAGCATATCAACCACTCCAATCACTGGAGCAACCCGAGTCTCACGCCCACAACCCATCACGGGTCCAAATTGTCCCTCTCGGGCATAAAACATTCTCCAACCATTGGAGCATCTAGGGCATCACACCCATTTCCAATCATAGGTCCAACTTGCTAATCCTAGGCGTAACAACATATTCCAATCATTAGATCATCTCGGGTCTCACACCCACTAAAACCTCTATTCTTAGCTCCCTCTCATTAGTAGCCGAGTTCTCCATGTAATGGATGGAAAATTTCACGTATAAGCCAGTCCATTAACTGGAGTATCATGGCATCACACCCACCAACCTTTCACAAGTCCTAGTGCCTATCTTAGGCATGGATTGACTCTAATCACTAGAACTTTCTTAGGCATCACACCCGTTGAAATCCTCTGTTCTCATCTACCTTTTACAAGTAGTCGACTTCTCCATGTAATGGATGGAAAACTTCAGCAAACCGCTTTAATATCATGTTAAAATTTTGTGTGCTGATGAAAATTTCACCTCACAAAATGCCACGGATCTACACCTAAAAAAGTTTCATCCCGAAGCGGAATCTTATTTCTTTGGAAACCCTATTCAAACTTCCAAATTTATAACAACAAATACATCATAGGCAACATACAATGTGTAGACACCACAAATAAGTAACTATTAGATTATTTCAGCAGCCTTTAGGGCAAGATCTAATCCTCAAATCAGATCTGAAAATTACATTAGAAAATAACAACTAAACCAGTGACAAAAACAGATTTGAAAATGAAAATTAAGCTCACTAAATCAGCTTAGCATCAGCTCGTTTATTCATCAAATCATGTAAATAAATCAACAACAAATTCACCCAAAATCATATCTATATAAATCAGATATAGGGTTCTTGTCTTGCAAAGCTCTTGCGTTTCCAGGCCTGTTACTTGATTAGGAAGGGCATCTTCTTTTTGCAAGACTTGTGGGATTTAGTGACACGTGCTTGGAAAGATTGGCGTATTCTAGTGAACGAGCATGCTTTGCTTTCCTTAGACCAATCGACTATCATTGAGCTAGTTGGGCTCATCCCATAGGAGGATGTTTGCAATATGAATATTGCAATGCTAGGGCCATTTTGGTAAGATTGGGGGTGGAGCTTTGGTCGTCCCCTTCAACAGTATGATGGGGATTCCTAGAATCGCCCTCCCCCCATTCTCGACCCTCACCCCACCTTGCTATGCACCTAGCTCCCTGTTCCCACCCTCACCATCCTCGTCCCACTCCCATCCCCTCGCCCTCTGCCCCCTCCCCTCTGCTCATGCGTGCCCCCCAAGCAATAACTTATAATGAGGGTGGGGATGTGGGGAGATATTAGGGAAAACTTAACAAGTTTTCCCTAATATCTCCCCCACCCCCACCCTCGGAGGTTATATTCTCTTTTGCATCAACATCATGCACTAGCCCCTATCCTCAATGCGTGTTGGGTTTCCACAGATCCAAATGATAGGTGGGTTTGCTAGCTACATAATGTGTGGTCTGTTCGACGCTACTGTAGGTTGCAAGTTTTTGCGTGGCTGGTTATTTATTAAGGGTTCCCCTCCATTGCTAGTTTGTCAAAGAGTGGGCTATCTGATGGTATTTGTCCTACTTGTTAATGCTTTAAGATAGTGAAGCACATGTTTTTGGATTGTCGCTTTGCAAAAAGTGGTTGGAAGTACATTTAGGATCATTATTTAGTTCTTCTCCAAGGAAGGATTCATTGGTGGGCAACCCTGCTTGGAAGATCACTATTGGGTTGCTTTTCTTTCATTGGTATTTAACATTGTTTGAGGATCTCTACTTTGTATCCCCTTGGAAGATCAAGTGTAGTTTTGTTTTTGATAATGAGGTCCTAAGTCACTTGGTTTGTGTTCGTCTTCGAATTCGACTGCAATGTAATTCTTTTTTTATTTGAAAACCGGAACTGGAAGATATTATATTAAAAGGTTTGTAGCAGAGCTATCAATAAGCATACAAAAAGAGCTATTTTGAGAGTAACAAAACTTCCAACTTTCACAAACTACATAAGATAGTTTGCAGTTGATTGTGGCTGACACATCCGAGTTATTAATGTAGGATACTGCTTAAAAAAGACATCCAAAATACAAACAACTTTAAAAAACATACAATTTAACTAAAAACATGCTAATTGGCGGCTTCCTCTTGTCCTCCCATGGAATGGGAAGAGGTTTGCTAATCCACTTCCATGGCCTCTTTACATTGATGAACATTCTCCTCTTGTTTAGGATCTCCTTGAGTTGAGTTGATGGAAATTCGATGATTCAAAGCAGTAGATACTAGAAAGGGAGTTCTTTCACAAATTTAGGTCCAAATTTCAGAGCATACTGCATTTCGATTCAAGCACATCTAATTTTTGCTTATGTTGGACAAGGAGGTCCATGAAATTTGCATTGAGTAGCATAGTGCCACTCATTATCATGGACCGTAATGGAAACTGATTGAAGAGCTATATTGTTACCATGAAGAGTCCCTTCATGCTGGTGAAGGATTTGACGAACCTCTTGAAGATCCATGGAATCCATAAAATATGAGCCTTTCTTAATTATGCGTACAGGTAATAGGGTCGGAAAGAAATCGAATTGGCTAGAGTGGGCTTTAAAGATTTGAATGAGAGATGTGATTCTCTCTTATATATGACTGACCCAGAGGAAGTTGGAACTTGAACTCCATAGGCTCATAGAATTTGAGTGCAAAGACAAAGCCAAGGGGCAGGGGGAAGACTTTCCCAACCCCAACCTACAAAGCCAAACACAAAGAAAAAATTGAAACCACAACCAGAAAGAAGGGGCCTTAAAACGCCGGAGAACTGCACCCCATAAACCAAACCACTTAAACTTTAGCCATAACAAAGAAGTAATTGTTACCAAACTTGCTTGAGAACCACGAAACATCTAGTAAATCCTAAAGCAGGAGGTGAGTAATCCAAAGAATGGGTTACAATGACCACCACCCGAAGTTTCAACCTTGAAGGATGACACAAAAACGCTCTCAAGCCTTGAGACCAGAGAAATAGACAGAGGCCTAAATACCATTCAAAAACTTGAGCTGGGCTGCATCTTCCAAATATCCCACCTCGCATACATAGTCACATGATGGAGGGAACAAAAACCGGAGTGAGAATTAAGTCTCGCATGCAACAAACCAATGCCTGCATCCTTGTGAGTCCTTTCAACGTGCTTGAAGGTAGGGTTAAGTAATGTTGATACATTGGTTTATTAAATGATATGCTACGTGGATTTGAATCCAAGCGGGTCATAAGCCTTAAGGGATGAAAGAAAAAACATGCCCCCCATTTTTAACCCAAACCCCTTGAGCCAGGTAGGTTGCTTCATTTGCTAAGCGGTTGGCTTGACTGTTGAATTCTCTTAACTCATGAAAGAATGAGACCATGGTCAAGACTTGGATTGTTTTGTTGATATTAGCAAAGATAGAGGCAAGCTTGTAGTCTTTCAGAATTGTTTGATGGAGCATAGCTTGGATAATAACTCTAAAATCCCAATTATAATCAATGAATCTATATTGGAGCTGGTTGCAAGATGTAGACCTTGAAGAAGCACATAAGCTTCTGCTTGGTTATTGGATGAGATTCCAAGTCCCCAAGCAAAGGTTAATTCCTTTCTTCACTCAGGATCGAAAATGACCCTCCCGCTCTTGCTACCCCTGTTCAAATTCGATTGCAATATAATTCGATAAAAGTTCGTCAGGGAAAAAAGAAGTTCGATAAAGTTCGCCATTAAATCTGATTACACACAGTGTATACACACATATATACAAAATATATAACTTATATAATTTTTAATACATTATAAATTTATATATAATTAATTATTTAAAACTTATAAGTTTATAACAAAACTTTTTATTTTAATATATATATATATATATATATATATATATATA
This sequence comes from Picea sitchensis, assembly GCA_010110895.2. Classification (NCBI taxonomy): domain Eukaryota; kingdom Viridiplantae; phylum Streptophyta; class Pinopsida; order Pinales; family Pinaceae; genus Picea; species Picea sitchensis. The sequence goes on along the minus strand of SNQJ01S0001409.1, from coordinate 31,226 downwards.
TATATAATATTAATATTAATGTTTTTTGTGAATTATTGTATATATAAAATTTAAATCCATTATACATTTGTACTTATATATAATTTTACAAGACCTTTTATATATTCATAGTTTAAATTAAAAACCCGTCGACCATATTTTGTGTTGGTCCCGTTTGACTTGTAATTTGTGTGGACCCTCTAATGTGTAAAATGTAATTCATATTTGTTGTAACCGACAAACCTATAGTTGCATCGGGACCGACACACATATATCGCCACATTAGAGCATCGAAAGCATGTTGGGACTAGATCTTGTGCGGGGATTTTTGACAGAGCTTGTGTGGGACGGAATTAGGTTGTATTTCCATATTCCGGTGTCGACTCTCCCTTATTTGACACTAACGGTGAGTGGCGACTTCCTCTCTCTGTTAATCCCTTGAATACGTGTCGAATTTGTATAGAAGTTTGTCAAATTTTACCCCAGGTTTTCAGATTTGTTTAAATTTGAATTCCAAGCTTCAAATGCAACAAACTCAATGACTTAGATGATGTTAGTTCTTTGTTTGCTTGCCGTGCCATGTGGAGTGATGAGGTATGTATGCAATTATCGGCCAAAGGTTCTTCGATTATTAAGGATACCAAATCTCTAGATGTAGTAGCATATTCAGATTTTATTTTTGCTATAGTAGCGTCAAGGAAGAGTATATAAGTTCCATCGTATATACACTTCTGCCTTTTGATTTGCTGATGTAAATGTTTTCTATATGTATAATATTAAAAAGAACGTAACTTAGGGCAGCAAAACACAACTCTTTATATTTCACATGAAAGATGATCATAGTGCAACAAATTAGCTCATCCCAAGTTGGAAATGCAAAACCCTTACAACATATCTCAAGCAAAGCTTCTATCGAGCATAGAAAACACTAGCTAGGGCACCACATGCTAATCGGCAACAAACCCTAGCTTCTCTTCATTCTCCAAAAGCTACATCAACCCAAATGAAGAATCATACAACAAGAGGTTCCATTCTCTCTTTGCTTCTTCCTCTATCTTCCTATTAATAATGATGAAGTGATGTGCTCCTCCTTCCTTTTATAGAGTAAGAGAAGAAAAGAGTTACAAGTGGGGTAAAACCCTAACCCTAGATTAGGTCCACAAATGGAGAATGGTTCCACAAGTGGAGCACTATACATGTGACAAGTAGGTAGGCACATGCTTGTTAGCTTTTGGGGTTGCTCCAAAAGTGTTTTCACCTAGCGAGGAGAGTGCCCAGTCTTTGTTGAGATTTGGGTACCTTGGAAAGTGGTCCCCTTGTGTTTGTGAGCCTCAAAACACAAGAGGGAAATACTTTGTACCATGTACCATGTACTTTATGTCTAATTTCACTTTGACTTAGGAGATTTAAGTCAAAAGTGAAATTTGGTCATTTTAGCCTAAAATGACAATTAATTCACTTCGTGGGTGAATTGAGGGACATAAAGTGAAACTATGGAAACTCAAGTAAAGTGGGTTTTGAGTTGAGATTCTTTTGAGATGATCTCAACCATTGATTAGGGATGAGATGAGATGATCTCATCCACACTTTTCCTTATGCTTCCTTAAGGAGGGCGCAAGGGCAAAGGAGAGGATTATTATTCCTTGTTATGTTCACCAAGAGAGTTGGGAGAGGAGCATGAGGATGAGGTTGGAGGCATTGAGTGAGGAAAGCTTGGGCGCTTCTATTCATGGAGGCAACCACAAAGCTTAGTCCTTCATTTATTTGTGGAGCTTGTTCTTGCTAGGAGGAGGGCGCATAGCTAGCAGGGAGGACTTGCAGAGGTCAGTTTGCTTTGAGGACAGTTTCAGTGGAGAGCTACAACACAGATTCAGAGTTTGGTGCAAGGGTTTTTCCATCAGAGCTTCCAGTTGGTAGAGAGCTTCAGTTTAGTGGTTTTGGCAACTTGTGAGGAGGGCGCACCATCCTAGGCCGCATCTCTACCATTTGGACTTGTGTTTCAACTTGGTTCAAGTTGCTATTGTATCAGGTTCATCTGTTTATTGTACTTGTTGTATTCCACCTTCTATTCTCCACATTTATACACTCAGATTCCAAACTGGTTTTCCCCGGGGGGTTTTATCCAGGGTCATGTTGACCAAAAATATACCTGTGTTCATTTTCATGTATGCTAGTGTTTAAAACAACATTATTTCAGCTCTAAAAGATCTCTAGGTGTGTTACATAGCTTATGGTATGCATGTGCTAACATCTTGTGACTAAAACTACATGCTAGAGCACCTTAATGGCCTATGTAATCGTAACAAAACAACAAAGAAGTTACTGAACAGTTTGCTGTTATAAAACAACAACGAACCCTTGTTTGACAGTTGAAACTTAGAGCCAACTTGAGGTCAAAGACAGACCTAGTTGGTAGCTTGTTAGGACCTAGAAAATCTTCATGGTATCAGAGCTTGGTGGCTGATTTTTGCTGAGTTTTGGACATCATCTTGGTGGATTGTTTTAGACATCTTTTGGGCAGATTTTGTGGACAACCATTGACTGAGTTTAGTGGCAGCTTCTTGGTAGAATTTTGTGGAGAGTTGTAGAGCAGTTTGTGGACATTTCGTCAGTCTCTTTTCACACCTACGTGGTAGGAGTGAGGCTGATTTTTCACGACCTCTTTTCATACCTATATTGCTAGGAGTGAGGTCGGTGTTTGTTTGCCTCTTTTCACATCTGTGTTCACAGGAGTGAGGCAACGTTCCTTTGCAATTGTAGTATCAGTTTGAGTGCAGTGGGCAGTGATGTCAGCATCTTAGATGCGTGTAGAGGATAGGCTAGCTAGAGCTAGCAACTGGTCTCCTTGGAAGGCCAGGATTGTCTTTGTCTTGGAGGACCTTGAACTATGGGATATAGTTCAGGCGATTGCTCATGTTCCTCCTGCTACTGCTCCCGTCTTGTTAGCAGAGTTTAGGAAGAGGAACAACAAGGCAAAGAGGACGATGTGTGATGCAGTGAGGGATCACATCATTCCCCAAAGCCTATGCATTTGAGATGTGGGCATCTCTTTGCAATCTTTACCAGAGCTCTAACCAGAACCGGAAGATGGTTCTGTATGATCGACTCAGGGGCATTCGCATGATCAAGGACGAGTCGGTTACTTCTTTCCTTGGCCGATACATCCAGATCAGAGACGAGCTTGGAGTTGTTGGAGAGGTAGTGGACCCAGACTCTATGGTGAGGACATCCTTAAACAACTTCACCAAACCATGGGGTCCATTTATTCGTGGCATTGTTGCCAGGGAGATCATGCCCCCTTGGGAGAGATTGTGGGATGATTTCGTTCAGGAGGAGACTAGACTTATATCAGAGACTTCTGGACAACAACAGACATTGCAGGGTGATGAAGACCTTGCTGTTTGGACAAAGGGCAGGAAGAAGACCGACATGGGAGGTTGACAGGGTCCCAAGTTTGGGGGCCCGCCACAGGAAGAGAGCAGTGGTGGGAAGAAGAGAGACATGAGCACAGTGAGATGCTTTGCTTGTAGAGAGATGGGTCACTATGCAGGACAGTGTCCCAAGAAGAAGAAGAAGTAGCAGGATGTTTCAACAACGACAACAGAGGAGCTCGAGTTCGATGGACAATTTGCGAGAGAGTGTGCATTCGCTACTACTTTGTCTGTTGTTACACCATTGAACATTAGGTGGGGAGACAGAGTTGAGGAGGACCTATTGACTCATAGTAATGATTCAGAGGGGGCTCAGACTCAGTTTTCTTGGACACCATTATGAGGGGTGACTGGTCCACCCGGGACAGCTTCAGTTTCAGAGTTTCCGAGATAGAGGGTTGGTGCAGGGGCTTCAGAGCATCAAAGATTGATGAGGAGCGGCATGGCACCACAGAGGCTTGAGCCTCACTTGGCTACGGAGACGGGCAAATCAGATTTTCGTTCCACTTCAGGTGGAAGCTACTTGGCGAGAGGCCAAGTTGAGGATCTCGGTGAGATGCCGAGATCATGATACTCTTGGTGAGATACCAAGAGGGGGAGACTCTTTGTGAGATGCCAAGAGTAGTGACCATTGGCGAGATGCCAGGAGGTAGAAATCCTTGGTGGGAGACCAAGGTTGAGATCTTTGGTTTGATGCCAAGATTTAAGTGATCTTGGATAGGTGGAGAGACACTTCCATCTATAGATCACGTAGATTGAGCAGATCTGTGTCAGAGATTGCTTTCATTGATCAGGGTACAACCATACTCACCGAGTATTTGCCAGTAGGCAACCATGGCCACTATAGGGATGATATTGGTGGTGAAGGGCACTTTCCTCGGTAAGAGGGAGTGTTGAGATTTGGGTACCTTGGTTAGTGGTGAAGGGAACTTTCTGTGAAGAGGGAGGTTGGATTTGGGTGTCTTCTTGAGTGGTCCCTGTGTTTGAGCCCCAAACATAAGAGGGAAATGGGCATTTAAAACATACCATGCATTTGAGGTCTTAATTTCATCTGACTGTAGATGTAAAGCCTAAAAGTGAAATTTGAAGTCATTTGGAATGATAACTAATCTGTGGGTTTTGTGGGTGAAATTTGAGGACATAAAGGAAAACTATGGGAACTTAAGGGTTTTGAGTTGAGATTCTCTTGAGATGATCTCAACATTGATTAGGACATGATATATGAGATGATCTCATCCACACTTTTCCTTATGCTTCCTTAAGGAGGGCGCAAGGGCAAAGGAGAGGATTATTATTCCTTGTTATGTTCACCAAGAGAGTTGGGAGAGGAGCATGAGGATGAGGTTGGAGGCATTGAGTGAGGAAATCTTGGGCGCTTCTATTCATGGAGGCAACCACAAAGCTTAGTCCTTCATTTATTTGTGGAGCTTGTTGTTGCTAGGAGGAGGGCGCACTTGAGGAGGAGGGCTTGCAGAGGTCAGTTTGCTTTGAGGATAGTTTCAGTGGAGAGCTACAACACATATTTCGAGTTTGGTGCAAGGGTTTCTCCATCAGAGCTTCCAGTTGGCAGAGAGCTTCAGTTTAGTGGTTTTGGCAACTTGTGAAAAGGGCGCACCTTCCTAGGGCGCATCTCTACCATTTGGACTTGTGTTTTAGCTTGGTTCAAGCTGCTATTGTCTTGGGTTCATCTGTTTATTGTACTTGTTGTATTCCACCTTCTATTCTCCACATTTATACACTCAGATTCCAAACTGGTTTTCCCCGAGGGGGTTTTATCCAACGTCATGTTGACCAAAAATATACCTGTGTTCATTTTCATGTATGCTAGTGTTTAAAACATCATTATTTCAGCTCTAAAAGATCTCTAGGTGTGTTACATAGCTTATGGTATGCATGTGCTAACACCTTGTGACTAAAACTACATGCTAGAGCACCTTAATGGCCTATGTAACCGTAACAAAACAACAAAGAAGTTATTGAATAGTTTGCTGTTATAAAACAACAACAAACCCTTGTTTGATAGTTGAAACTTAGAGCCAACTTGAGGTCAAAGACAAACCTAGTTGGCAGCTTGTTAGGACCTGGAAAATCTCCAGTCTCCTAGTCCCATGGTGATGCTTGATGGACATATGGATGGCTTAGTTTGAGTGGATGCTTGACCTTTGATGTACATATGGATGGCTCAATTTGAGCGCACTTACCTATGAGGTTGTTATCCTATGGCATGATGACTAATGCATTGGGTGCACACAATGGAGGAGTCAGTTGCTTGATTAGGGGAGGTACCTATCTAGGAGGATGAGCGCTAGGCACTTAGCCCTAAGAGCATGGGACTGTGTCACATATGCCTTGGAGGTTGAACACTTAACTTGAGGATGCTTGGGTCGAGGAGCATACTTCATGGAGGTTGGCTGTCGACTCGGAGACATATATTGAGGAGAAGCATTGGAGCAAGTAACTACCTCGACACACATGTTGAGGAGTGTTGGGCATAAGAGGACATGTGGTACACTACAAGAGGAGCACCTTGCAAGAGGACACCTAGGGAATGAACTGCCATGTAAAGGGGAGTGTTGGGCTAATAACTTGTTGGATAACACACCATCTAGGGGCGTTGGGCCCAAAGAGGCATCATGCTTGGAGGGTGCACCACCTTGGGGTTGGGTAAATCCCTAATGTGACACTTGTTGTCCTTGTATTGTAGAGTGTTCCATGTGTGGTTGCTGGTCTAGGGTTACTTGTGTGGACCTAGTCCATGTTTTATGTTGGCCTCCCTTACCTATTCTATATAATGGGAGGAGAAAACCTTTACTATCATTGTACTCATTATTCATCTTTGTAATTGACTTGGAGAAGTCTTTGTAGGGAGCAAGACCTAGGGCTTGTGATGTAAACCTTAGAGGAGACATGAATTTGAATGCTAGTGGTAGGGATGAGCTTGAGTTACTCACACTCTATGTTGTCTTGCAGAGGCTATGGCTCTTGTTGTGAAACAAGAGGAGGTAGTGCTAGGGAAGACATGAAGAAGAGAGCTGTTGCTTTGGGTGATATTGCAATGTTGTTCTTGTGTGATGCATGGAGGCTAAGGTAAGATCATGGAGTGCTAGATGAGTAACCTTTCCTGATGAGAGTAGGAGACTCAAGCTTGGTGTGATACCTTACTTGGAAAATACTTTTGTATTGTGTACTCTTGATGTTCCATGGAGGTCTTGGTCCTTTTGTGGATGCAAGAGTTGATGACCTAGGGTTTGAGGACTCAAACCCTAGGATGGACATGAAGACTTGGAGGCTAGCGTTGGAGTTGTCTTGTAAGACTTGAACTTGTGTGATGCAAGGAAGACAAGAGCGCTAGTGTGGAGACCTAGAGCATGGTGAGATGCTTTGCTTGGCCATAGTTGGAGCTTGATGTGATGTCATGCTTGGTGGAGCTTGGCGAGATTCCTTGCTTGGTCAAGTAGTTGTCATGTCATGTGATGATGTACTTGGAGGTATATTACAACAAAATCTAGCACCTCCACATGATGTAAAGTCCTAAGCATCGAGGGGCTAGTTTTGTGCACTCAGGAAGGCTGCCCATTGTCACCACAGTAGCTCATCCTCACACTTTTGGTTGGACCTTCTCCAACTTAAGGGGGGCTTCTCGAAATATAGGATTGCTAATGCTATGGAGTGGAGGTATAAGGTGATTTTTGGAGAGTAAGCCTTAACAAAATGGGTGGTAGTAGTATAATGGATTAATTAGTGGCGTGGGAAAGGAATTTGAAGGTAGAAACCGCAAGACCAAGTACCTAATCAGACCTTGGGAAAATGGAGTCATGGGAGCATAGATCAAAGAGGGCAAGTGCATGAGAATGTAAGGCAATAGGGGCTGCTATGCATGTCTTAAATCAGCCTTAACTTGCTGATTTTTATAACAGAAAACTACCTTGGAAGGCTATAGCTTCCATACTGAAGCATTTGTCATGAATGTGAGGTTATGTTAATCTAGCAAACATTTGGTTTATTATATGGAAGATTAACATAGGAACAATAGAAATAGGAGGGGTAAATCCTCACATTATTCTATCCAAATGACACATGGTTCATTATAAATGTAATCACAGCATGCTACAATGGTTTCCTAATAGAAAATCAACACATAAAATATAAGTGCACAACAAAGCCTCACATCAAATGAAAATATACCTCCTGTTATCGCACAATCTGTACTTGCCCCAAATCCTAAGGCAAGTGGGAAGAGATTGGTGTAACACGGGGGTAATCCTGTCACTGTCACCTCAACAGGGTACCCCTTTCTGTTTAGGAGGAGGAAAAACCCACTCCAAGGGAGACGTTCCAAGACCTAGGGGGTTTGAGGAAGGGAAAAGTGTTAGATTTAGGGTGAATTTGCAGAATATTAGTCTCTTTTAATTTTTTCAAAGACAAATTAGATCTGTAAGTCAAAGATGAACCACATGAGAAGCAGACTACAGCAACTTAATAGAGGAGCTCTGATCACATATGCATATAAACTCAGATTTAAGAAACAGATCTAAACACTGTATCTATAGGACTAAACACTCAACTCAGATCTGGAACTTAAACAGCATAAAGAAGGATAGATCTATAACAGTCAGTGGCAGCTTAGAGAAACAACTCAGAACACATATGGAAGTTAGCTCAGATCTAAGATAGTAATGAACATCTATCTGAATACAACAGATCTATATAACTCAGATCTAAAAACTCAAATCTTTAACACTCAGATATATATGACTCAGAACTAAAACTCAGATCTGAAACTCAGCATAAACAATTTATCATAAGCACATCTTATAAATCCATACAAAGCTTACTCCATAAAATAATTCTATAATCAGATAAGATCTAAACCAAAGTAGAAGCAAGTAGGAACCATACCTGGTGCAACAACCTACCTCTGAAGATAGCTCAATAACCACAATAGATATAGGTCTTAATGTTATGCTCAGACAAAGGTTCAGTTCAGGATCAACTGAGATCTCTATGCCAAAGATTGAAG
>SNQJ01S0001409.1:0-22786 GCA_010110895.2 Picea sitchensis | reverse complement strand
GGTCACTCAAATCAGGTTGAATCACTAAGTTATGTCTTGAAGGATGAAGCAAAGATGAAGTAAAATGTACCTGCCCTTAACCAAGACAACAAGCGAATAATATGGCAGTTTACAAGCAGAAATGATGTTAGTGCTTCAACAAGGCATTAAACTTGTGAAAGTAAAAGCTAGCTAGTAAGTATGTGCAGCAGTAAATAAGTGTATAACAACAATAAATGAAAATGTAACAGCTGCAAAATGTACTTCATAAAATGCACTTTAATGACAATAAAATGTAATACTTTAATTCTAGAATGATAATATGATGTCACATGTAAAGTCTGAAATGATCTAGCCAACAAATAACTTTATCAAACTGCTAAATAATGGCTGTAACAGCAGCAAAAAATGAAATTATGACAGCTGTAATACACCTTCAGAAATGCACTTTGTAAAAGCAATTGAAAAGCACATTTTAACTTCAATTGATAGCACTTTGCCTTATGCAAGTTCTGGGTTGATTTAGTTAGCAGCAAGCTTAGATAGGCTTCTAGATGATGACTGTAACAGTGATACTAACATCAGCAATTTTAAAGGTTAGTAATTCCAGGCTAGGTTATTGTTAGTTTTAGTTAGTAAGAGCTTGAGAGTTTAAGGTTCAAATGTTTGTTTGATCAACCAATCAAAGAGAGATGAGACTAGTGCCTTTAAGGGTTATGGAGTCAAAAGTTTCAGCACAAATTACTTGGAGAAACAATAATGATTATATTTGTCTAAGAAGATAAAATGGACCTTTGAGGAGTAGCACCTTAAGTCCTCTAAGAACCAAGTTTTAGGGAGGTGAGCTACAGAGTAGGCACTTCTAGGCCCTAGCACTTTCCTCCTCCTTAGACTATTGAAAGATATCAAGTGCAACAACAACTAGACGATAGCTTGCTAGCACTTTAGGGCTCTAGAAGTTTGTCTAGGTCAAATCACTTTACTAAAGTCTAGCAAACGAAGAGCAAAGAAGTAGCACCTTAAGTTCTTTACTCCTAGGGTTTGTCAAGCAAGCAATTTCATAATCTTTAACATGAATAAGAAAATATACCAGGACCATTCAAAATGAAATGACAATTGCAGATTTACTTACTTCACCAAGAACAATCAAACAATAAAACCCTAGATTGCCAAGTAACTTCACTAAAAAAATGATCCAAGTTGCAAAATTTAGCCTCCAAAACAAGTGTGCCTCACAATTTCAGCCAATAAACCCTAGAAAGGGCGCCAATTTCAGACCTCTCTCTCTCATGGGAGAGTTATGATGAAAATGAATGTCATTTTTGTGTATTTATACCAAAATCTGGCCAAAAATTAAATTTATACAGGGCCGACCTCAACAATTCTACCCTTAATTTACAAATTAAATAAATTTACATAAAATAACCCTAAATAAGGTGATGGCAGCCCTTCTAGGGTGACATTAGGTCTCCTCAAGGGGGCGTTAGGCTGTAAGAACATGGTGCTAGGCCTCAATCTCTGTCCACACGTGCTACCATCATCTTCAAGGAATCTTGTTGTCCTGGACTAGAAGGATGGCGTCTCAGCCTCCAAAGGGTAGCGTCCTGGTGCATGGAGGGTGGAATCCCCCCCTCTAGGCCTGCCAGAGTGCCTCCAAAGGCAATGACCTCTTCTTGTATCACGCAAGCTGGTCATCACTGTCTCAACATCCATCTCTGGGCTTCAAGCCCTCATGAATGTCTGAACTGGTCATCTCCTCATGAATACCTGTCCACCGGGCAAGGTCCTGCAAAGACAAATAGGTACGTCCTCCAGGGGTCCATGAGTCACGAGTATCATAGCAACTAAATTGCATCCAATAATCAAACCACCCGAACATGTGCACCAAGCCCCCCTAAACCAAACAAATGCTCAAAGACGTTATACAACTTGGCAAATTTAGGTTTGGGAAGGGTCTCAGGATGTCCTATTGGGTTAATCCTCCTTAAGTCTAGGGTGTTTCCTAGGTGGAGCCTAATCCAAGTCATGTAAGTGTATGAAGTGGCATGGGGTAGTCCTTTGGGCATGGTGTGCATGTGATAACAGGGAAATGTAGAGTCTTACCTGTGGGTGCCTTTGTGGAGAGTGAGTTGCACCTTGTCATGAATGAAATTGTTTCCTAGCCCATTCATTGCCATTTATTCTTTCTTAGCTTTCTTTCTTTTTATATTTTCTTTTGTGCTACAAGGGAGTAGTTGAGGGCCACTGTCCTAGCTTGGTGACTAAAGTGACAATATCATCCACAAAACATTTCACGGAAATGAGAAGGCCGGCTTGTGATGAGATCCCCTTTCTCTTGGCTATGCAACGAAGAGCCACTACCCTGGCTTGGTGACTAGATAGGTGGTAATGTCATACCGCTACATGTTCATGGTCATAATAGGCCGACTCGTGACAAGATCTCCTATCCATCAACTAATACCTTGAGTGTTCATGTTGTTTTGTGGGTCCCCTTTTCTTATTGAGAAGCTTTTCATTGGATTTTAACTCTTGCCAACTACTTTTACCCTCTGGGCCTTTAGCCCCTTCTTCCCACGAGGTAAGGTACAACCCTTCCTAGTGTAGCCTATCCCGATGCCCAAAAGATGGGGAGATGGAAGGAATAAAGATGGAAAGTGGTAAGTATGGAGGAAACAGACAATAACTCTTCAAAGATCCACCCAGTAGCAACCCATCCTAAAGGGAAATCAACTTACTAGGGCACCGTGTCACCCTCCCAGGTTTAAACAAGGCAAAGAGCATAATTTCCAAGCAAATGTCATGAAATGAAGAAGGATTCAATACAACATGTTCAAGTGCTTCAAATATCGGAGTGATACATACCATGATACTTGGACTCATTACCTCATGGAGCAAGACCCATTGCCACTTCAGGACCAGGCCAGTGTGATGGACACTGCTGCTGGCGATATGTGCACTGTACTTGAAGAAAAGAGGGGCCCTCCGGGGCTATGCTTAGGCCGTCCGACTCTCGACACTCCATGTTTGGAACCTGTAGGCCTCGAGACACGATCTCCTTAGTTATCCCTAGGCTATGGGATAACACCTCCTGTTGCCGTCCTAATACACACTTGGGCTAACGTGGAATAAACCTTCAATCCACTTGGTGTGTCCTTGGGGGCAAGTCTTGAGTCAAGGTGTTGTCACCTGATCCTCAACTCCTCCGTCTAGGTCAACTCCTAGCGAAGCCAAGGGGGGTAGTCCCTATAAAAGTAAATCTAAAGCTTTTCTAAACTAAGAAAAAAAAAACATTTAATCTAGGAGTTTATTGCTTGAAACAAAATTATATTCTTTAACACATAGCATTTATCATCATCATAAAACACTTTGCTCATAAGACATTCATAAATCAAAGGATACAATATCTGCAAGACTTAAGAGCATAAAAGAAAGTCAGACAAGATGCATAAGTATAACTGCTGACATAAATATATGTACTTTTTAACCAGTGCCTTAAAAGGAGTCGTGGGCAGTGTAGATCGAAGATTTTATTAAGGTAAATTTTGTGTTTAGTTAGTGAAGAGTGTTTGGCTCCTTTGGAGGCTAGCGCTTTGCTTGGACTTGCTGAGAGTTTACCGAAACCCAATGGTCTCACCAGTAATATCACCAAAAGTGCTGGATGTACAACACGGTAAACCGTCTTACTTCGCAGGTCACTTTTAGGTGTTTTCCTCCCAATGAACTAACAACTTGAGAGATTGTCCTATTAAGCTAGCAAGGTTCAATTACTTGAATAAAAGCTTGAAAAAGATAGATCACACCCTGCTTTGTAACTGAAGTACTTGCACAAACACTTGAAAATAGAGAGATGGATTTGCAACAATTAAGTTTAAGTACCCTGCTTTGTAGTTGAGAAAAAGATTTACAAGATACTTTTAGAAATTTAAACACTGTTGCAAAGAAAGAAACCTGAAGCAGAAGATTAACTAAACATGCATGATAAATTTTAAGACTTAGTTGACATGCATGAAAAATTAGAGTGTTGTAGTGTGTTCTATGTACTTGAATTGTGTGTTTGATTACTAGATTTTAAGCATGCATCAATCACATGAAAGAAACCAAACCCACAACACAAATCCCCCTAACGGGGATGAAGAAATTGGGCACAAAGGGCTCGCTTTTATTGCACTATTACAACAGAGAACCAATGTTCTCTTTAAGCTTTTAGCTTCTTTAGAAAGAAAGAGATCCTTATAATTGGATCGTTTTAGAGGAATACAAGAAAGAGATAGAAAAAAGGAAAACTTCGCTGTACGAAGTTAAAATCCCCCAGGGTCCCCCGGGAGCCTTGATTTTGCCCAAAACTGGCAGAATCTCCTCTTGAACCTGTATTTGCTGCAAGAAAACAACAAGTAAACAAAGTTAGAAAAAGATGAGAAAAGATTTTAAACAATAATTTTTTTTTTAAATTTGGAAAATTTTCAGGCAAAATGCAAATTTTTTTAGGCCTTTTGGGCAGTTTGCATGGACCTAACTTAGGCTCCTTTGAATGCTTCTGTTTGCTGTTTTAAAATAGCAAACATAAGACAGCCAATTAGCTTGATAAGAAGTTTAAAACCAAGCAAAAACTTTGATCTAAGTTCTAGGTGAAAAGACCAAACAAATTGCTTAAAACTTGCCTAGATCTATCCTTTGAAATTGATAAATTATAGCTTAGATCTAGAAAACAATGCATGCAGACTTTAGAAGTTTAAAATTGAAATTTAGAGTTATTCCAAGCAGCATGCAATTAAAGAAAAAGATGGGGAAAGGAAGTTTATCGATTTTTCTAGAGTTTCCGCCTGAGCCTGGAACTTTTGGGCTATGGGGTTCTCTTGATGTGAAGAAGAGGGAGCTTGATCTTCGAATTTCTTGGACGATGACGGTTGAAACAACCACCTGTCGATCCTCCAAGCTTGAAGAACCTGCAACTATACACTTCAATCCTGCAACAAAATTGTTAAAGGTCTTCCCTACACAACACAACTCACACATGCATGTTAATTTAACCAAAAATAAAGCATACAGTGTAAAAGTCTATGAAATAAAGAAGCAATAAGATAAATCAAGCTAGATTAATCTTACCCTACTATATGATAGCATACCTTCAAGGCTTTACCAATTAATCACAAAACTGAAATGTAAGATACATATTACCTCATTAAGAAAATTGCATTTAGATCAAAGCATCCACACATTTGAGTCCAGACCAAAATAGCTCCAAAGTCTTTATTATTCCAGAATGATTACAACAATATTACAAGTGCTTGCCCAAGACCGAACTAGGTTGAGGAGAGGTCGACCCTGCTTAAATAGCAAAAGGGATGACAATTCCTAAGTAGACATGCGCTAAGGTTAGGGTTAGAGTTTAGGAAATGTGTGGGTGATGAGGGAGTGGCGCACTAGTGAATGGGTAGATGCGTGGGAGATGAGTGTAGTGGATGTGGAGTGATGGGAGATAGGTGGAGTGGAGGAATAGTGGATAGGGAGTGAAGTGAGGGGGGAGTGAAGTGGGAGTTAGGGATGACGTGAGGACATTGGGAAGCGTGCCCCTCATGTAGATTGCGCCAACTAGGAAAGTGGGGTCGAGTTCCCACATTGGGATCTCCCCCAAGGCCATGTCATCTCAAATAAGTCGACCTCCCCTTTAGCTAACTCGCCTTAGGCCTCCAGTCAACTGGGGACATGAAAAAACATGTCTCAAACATGTTCCCCAGTTTTCCTAAAATCTAGGAGATTTAACTTAATTACCCCTTTTCCGTATTTTTCGAGTAATTTTGATTTTTTAGTGATATTAATCACTTTTTTGTCTCGAAAGATGGGAAATAGGGGTTTACATGATACTTTGGACTGGAAAACGACTATAAATATGGCATCTGACAATGTTTGATGCCATATTTTTTACATTTATTGACTTAGAATTAATAAATTCCATTTTTGCGGGAATTTAATTAATTCACTAAAAACTTAGAGGTGTGACGAGATCATATGAGATCTTCCTCATTCAGGGGATACTGATGAGATTTGATATGATGGACTGCAAGTCCATGACTACACCTATGATGACAAATCTAAAGAAGTTGAGTGATTCTGCATCAGATTCAGATTTGGTGGATCCCACGATGTACAAGTAGTAGATCGGATCCTTGATGTACCTGGTTATTGCCAGGCCAGATATTTGCTTTGCAATGAGCACCCTGAGCCAGTATTTGGTTGAAGCCAAGGCAGTTCTAGTGGGTGGTAGCGAAGCATGGTACCGTTGGATATGGTTTGTCTCAAGTGATGAAGTGAGGCTGTAGAGATATACAGATTCCGATTGAGCCGGGAGTGCAGTAGATAGATTGAGCACCTCAGGGTGCTGCTTCAACTTGGAATTAGTTACAATTTCTGGGATAAGCTGGAAACATAATTCTGTAGCACTTAGTACAATAGAGACAGAGTATGTCACAGCCAGTGTCGCAAGTCGTGAAGTGGTGCAACATCAGAAGCTTCTTGCAGGACTTCATCCGAGACATGGTACAGAAGGGAGCAGTGAAGCTCCAGTACTTATCCACAAATGAGCAGATTGCAGATTGTAGACATTTAAAGACAAAATCAACATATGATAAATTCTATCATGCACTTAGCAACATAGAGATAACTGTCTTCTATGAACTCTGAAATGTCTAAACCCACATTCAGAAATTACCATAAGCATAAATACACATTGCTAAGTAATTTTGCAGCGGAATAAACACAATGAACAACAACCATTCAACTCAGAAAAACTCGGAAATTTAAACAATGCCAGGGAAAACCCCAATGTGTGGAAACCCAATGAGAGAGAGAGAGATTTATTATTCAGCTTCAGGAAAGTACATATCAACAACAATGAATACAATATCCTGCAAGAGAAATCCACTTACAACACACTAAAATAGCCCCCAAAATTCTGCCTCGAAAAATGTGCCAAGTCCGTACTGTTGTACGACCTGCTCAGAAATATGCACCTTGAAAAGTGTGCCCTCAGTCTGCTGTACAAACTGATCTGTACGGTCCAATAACAAGAAAAATACTCAAAACAACCTCAAAAATCGTGCCAATGCTTGCCTCGATTTTCGTGCTCTCTTCCCCTTACTGTACGAATTGTACGAATCCGTACAGTACGACCTCCAACAACAGAAAAATAACTCAGCACTCAAACATAAATGTTCCCTTGGGATTTGTGCCCAATATCTCTTGGGAAATGTGCTCTCTTTGCTGCCCTAACTTCCCTCTCTCAAGCTTACTCGAAAATCTCTCTCAATCTCCTTCAATGTGTCTTGTAGACTACCCAATGCATTCTCTTATAATCTGAAAGTAACCCTTCACCTTCTCTAACCCTAGATCTAATGGCCAAGATCTAATCTTGCCTTTACAAGATCAAGGGCCATGATTCATTCCCTCCAAAATAAATCACTTTAAAATATTAAAGTAAATTTTCACTTTATAACATAAGTGCACTTTATGAAATAAAGTCACTTTAATATTAGAAGGTACACTTTATTAAAAAGTCACTTTAATAAAAGAACCACTTTATCACAACTTTATAAAAACCCATTACAAAGTCAAGTGTTTAGTAGTGTAGGTACAAGGTTACTTCCGCATACAAGACACACATGTGGAGTACCTCCCGAGCTAAAAAGCTAACACTCCCACTTAGCGAGGGATGTACTCGCTGCCATCACCATCATCTGGTCCCATCACATTGTGCTCAGTAAGAGCTCCCTCTGAACTTGGAGCCATCCTCAACACCTGGACATAACTCGAACTAGAAGATCTTCCCCTGACAACTACTCTGAACCCTGAGCTCCTAGGAGAGTCCACTCCACCTTGAGCATCGGTTCGATCACACCAGCTGAGCCTCCTGCCAGTGCTCAGAAGAGACTCCCTCTCTTCTCTTGGAATGCAAGACTGAATCCTTGGGCCCACCGCAGTCTCAGGAACCTCCTGCTCCTCATTCGACGTTGAATCATAACCTGAAGGTTTTCCTCGCAACATATACAACATGTCCACCCGATCACCAATCAGCTGTGGTTCCATCGGGTCCACTCCCTCCTTGTAGATAAATACATGTTCCCTCTTGAACAATGTACAATATCCATCATCCTCCAAGGCTGAGACTGAGAGCAAGTTAACCCTCAACCCTGGAACAAAGAGAACTCCATCAAGCTCCAAGAATCCTCCATACTCTAGTCGGAATCTAACCCTTCCAACTCCACATACACGGTACAACTTGCGCCATACCTCCTTCACTCTCCACTAGTCGGTCATGACCTGTCTATGTGATAATAAGGAATACTCACCAGATTCCCGTCATGTGACAAGAGGCTCCACTGTCAACAATCCATCTGATATCACCCCCAAATTCTCCACTACCGACATTGGATACTAGAGTAACCAAAGAAAATTCCCTGTCATACTTGGAAGCAAAGTCCTCCATGGCTGCTGTAGCAGCTGTCTCAGGCCCCTCTTGTTCCTTCTTCTTCTTCTTCCTCTCAGGACAATGAGAATCAAGGTGCCCCAACTGGTTACAACAATAACATCCGACTTTACTCAAGTCCCTCCCAAAATTTCCTTTCTTCTTGCTCTTTGCAGCAAGAGCAACATTCTCATCAGCTCCATCTGTCTTCTGTCCACTGTTCTGAGATCCTTCCCGGATCTCCTCCTGAGTGAAATCGTCCCAAGTCTGCTCCAATTTGGAAGATGCTCACGACCCACCACACACTACTTCACGAAGACTTCCCATTCCTCGGTGAAGCCTTTCAAGGCTATCCTCACCAACTCTGAATATGATATGACCTCCCCAACTGCAGGCAACTCATCTTTCACTTGAGCTACCCGGGTAAGATAAGAAGACACACTTTCCCCCTTACCCATCTTGGTATCATGCAACTTATCCTTCAAGGCCATCTTCTGGTTTTCATTCTTCGCCTCAAATAAGTTCTTAATGCATCCCACATCCCTTGGGCTGTCTTCTTCTCAGCCAAGTGTGGGATAAGGTGGTCCTTCACCCCATCTAGAATAATCCTCTGATCTTTGGATTCCTTGACCTCATGCAAATCCAAAGCAACAGGATTTGCTGTGGGATCTAGAACAACAGAATTGACATAGTTCCAAATCTTGTTCTCCTTGAGAACAAATGACATCCGGACCTTCCACTGCAAATAGTTGGAAATGCCATCCAACCGATCCTCAAATCTAATACATGCAGCTATATTCCCTGTCATTGTTCAAAGGAAAACAAACAACAAATTCCCCCCCCCTTCAAACTTGCCCAAAAATCTCACTGTTCATTGTCACTCAGAGCCCAAGCTCTGATACCATGTAGAAATTTAAAGACAAAATCAACATATAATAAATTCTGTCACGCACTTAGCAACCTAGAGATCACTGTCTTGTATGAACTCTGAAATGTCTAAACCCACATTCAGAAATTACCATAAGCAGAAATACACATTCCTAAGCAATGTTGCAGTGGAATATTCAATAAACACAATGAACAACA
This sequence comes from Picea sitchensis, assembly GCA_010110895.2. Taxonomy (NCBI): domain Eukaryota; kingdom Viridiplantae; phylum Streptophyta; class Pinopsida; order Pinales; family Pinaceae; genus Picea; species Picea sitchensis. The sequence goes on along the minus strand of SNQJ01S0001409.1, from coordinate 13,263 downwards.
ACCATTCAACTCAGAAAAACTTAGAAATTTAGGCAATGCCAGGGAAAACCCCAATGTGGGGAAACCCAATGAGAGAGAGAGATTTATTATTCAGCTTCGGGAAAGTACATATCAGCAGCAATAAATACAATTTCCAGCAAAGAAATCCACTTACAACACACTAAAAAAGCCCCCAAAATTCTTCCTCGAAAAACGTGTCAAGTCCGTACTGCTTTATGGCTTGCCTAGAAATCTGAAACTTGAAAAGTGTGCCCTCAGTCTGTTGTACGAACTGATCTGTACGGCCCAGTAACAAGAAAAATACTGAAAACAACCTTGAAAATTGTGCCAATGCTTGCGTTGATTTCCGTGCTCTCCTACCCTTGCTGTACGGACTGTACGGATCCGTACAGTACGGCCTCCAACAACAGAAAAATAACTCAGCACTCAAACAAAAATGTTTCCTTGGGATTTGTGCCCAATATCTCTTGGGAAATGCGTCCTCTTTGCTGCCCTAACTTCCCTCTCTCAAGCTTACTCAAAAATCTCTCTCAATCTCCTTCAATGTGTCTTGCACACTATCCAATGCATTCTCTTATAATCTAAAAGAAACCCTTCACCTTCTCCAACCCTAGATCTAATGGCCAAGATCTAATCTTGCCTTTACAAGATCAAGGGCCATGATTCATTCCCTCCAAAATAAATCACTTTAAAATATTAAAGTACATTTTCACTTTATAGCACTTTATGAAATAAAGTCACTTTAATATTAGAAGGTACACTTTATTAAAAAGTCACTTTAATAAAAGAACCACTTTATCACAACTTTATAAAAACCCATTACAAAGTCAAGTGTCTAGTAGTGTAGGTACAAGGTTACTTCCGCATACAAGACACACATGCGGAGTACCTCCCGAGCTAAAAAGCTAACACAGATATCCTCCCAGAGTGGCCATGCTAATTTGGTTGAGGAGGATGATATAAAGGATTAGCCATGCTGATTTGGCTAGTGATGGGTGTTGTTTGGCTAGTGATGAGCGTTGATGTTTCAACATCGGGCAGGTGTTCTCTCGGATTGGTCATACACGAGGCTATGCTAGTGCTGATATGACCAAGGGAGAATGATTCATTCACTCACGAGGCTCTAATAGTGGTGAATGGCCCAGGTATGTTGATGGCATCAGGTAGACGTTCTCCCAGATTGGTCATGCATGGGGCTATGCTAGTGCGGATATGACCAAGGGAGAATGATTCATTCACTCACGGGGTTCTGCTAGTGGTGAATGGCCCAGGTATGTTGATGTTCTCCAGGTTTAGGCATAAATTCTTCCTAGATTGGTCATGCATGGAGCTATGCTAGTGCTGATATGACCAAAGGGGAATGATTCACTCATCCACGAGGCTTTGCTAGTGGTGAGTGGCCCGGATAAGCATCAGACAGACATTATCCTAGATTGTTCATGCATTGGGCTATGCTAGTGCTGATATGACCAAGGTTAATAATTCATTCACTCACGGGGCTCTGCTAGTGGTGAATGGCCTAGGTGTAGTCCTTCTCCTGTCAAGGAGTGGATGGACTCGAGATGCTATCATATGCATATTCCGGGATGGAATGCACGTGTGGAGATGACACATCAACATGGCTCATGAAGACAACCTTTCTATGATAGAAGAAATCCAAGTATGAAGAATGCCTCCCTCGTTGAGAGGGAGTGTTGGAGATTTGCAACTTCGAGAAGTCATTCTCCACAAGAAAGTACAAGAAGACCCATCTATACCATTTCAAGAAGCCCCAGGAAGAAGTTGAAGACCCAGGAAGAGAAGTTGGCCCCACAAGAAATTAATAAAGAAATTGAAGACCCAAAAATAAGAAGTCGGCCCCAGACTGACATCCACATTAGTATAAATATAGGACTGACTCATTTCATTTGGATAGTCAGACAACTCCTTTTGCAGTATGCACAAGGGAGTTGCAGCTGCAGTTCTGTTAAATTTCGATATTTCTTGGTTCTGGTTATCTTGAAGAGTGCGCCACATTTGGAGAAGCTCTTGCTTGGTTATTCTTGGTCATATTATTGAGGAGCTAGGTCTTGGTGATGCTAACCTTGGGGAGGATCTTCTCTGTATGGTATTTTGGCTATTGATGGTGATGTACTGGTAATATCTTGGACTGAATTCTTCTAGAGAAAGGTTGCTGGGTTTTCTCCCAGATTTGGGTTTCCCAGGATAAACTCTTGTGTGCTTGTGTTTACTGTGCATGGTTAATATTTCTAGATCTTGTTATTTCCGCTGCATTGTTATAGTTGAGATTTTCAGTGTATAGTTATTCTATGATAATTGATGTATGAAAGTGAATCTTGTTATTAATAATAAGGCAATAACTATCAAGAGCTGAGAATCATAAAACACCAACAAAATATACTCCCCTCTCACTGGTCACCTAAGTCAAGAATGTCTATGTCCGAAAAATTGAGGCAAATAAGAGTAATTGGTGTACTTGCTCGGAACAAGAACAATATAGCATATATATATATAGCAATTTCCAAGCACAAGTATGATAATAAAGCCTCAAAGACAATAGACAATGTAAATAAGTAGTGGCTGAAGTAAAAATGCAGCAAATTATCAGTTTACAACAGCAATTAATCCTTTGTAACAGCCACAAGAAACATTACTCAGAATAGCATGAAAGTACAGGGAAAACTTAGCATTTATTCCATAGATCAATTAGCACTTTCCTAGAGAAATTTCTGAGTGTGTTAAGTCAATGTTAGTTGACTGTATGCGGCAAATTACAAGCTTTAAGATGGCTGTAGCAATATATTTGTAACATCAGCAACACAATTAGTCAATTTAGCTAAGCTAGGGTTAGAACTAGTTAGTGAAAGCTTTGAAGAAAAGAGTGTAAGAGTTGTTTTGATCAATTCCAGTAACAAGAGAAAGTAGAAATCAGTGTCTTTTGGGCTTTTGGAGTCAATTATAGCAGCAAATTAACTTGGAGAAACAAATGATAATAGTGGTCAAAGGATAAAGTGATAAATGCTAGAGGTGTTGGCACTTCAAAGCCTCAAGCATTCAAGTCTCAAAGATGAATTACACTAGAGAATAAATACTTTTAGGCCCCCGTGAATCCTTCTCTCCTTGGACTATTGAGATATATTATTGCAATTGGCAACTAGAATAAGGCTACTAAAGTGCTAGCACTTTAGGGCTTTAGAAGCCTATCCTAGACAAGATATCCTTGACAATTTAACGAGTAGAAAGACTAGAGAGAGAAAGAAGCACTTTATGTTTCTCTCCTAGGGTTTTAAGCAAGTAATTTCGTAATCTTCTATATGAACAAGTAAAATCACCGCAAACATTTATTACATAAACAAAATTGCAGATTTTTTACTTACTTCACCAAGAATAACCAAGAAAAACCCTAGTTGAAGACTTTCCACCACCAAAATAGCCAAAAGACATCACAAGAAGCTTCTCCAAGAAGGTGCACACTAGTAATTTCAGCCAAGTACCCCAATAGGGCAAAAATTTCAGACCTCAAGTCCTCTTGTGAGGAAGAGTTTTATGTCTAAAGATGAATTTGGGAAGGTGTATTTATATCACCTCTCCCCTAAAAATGTCAATGAAAAAATAGAAGGGCCGACCTCAACATTTTCCCCTTAAAATTCAATTTAAATAAAATTACATTAAAATGTCCCTTAAAGGGTGACGTTAGGCTCCACAAGGTGACGCTAGGCTAGAGTTGTGTGGTGCTATGCCTCCAAAGGCCACTCATCACCGTCACACGTGCCAAATGTCACATCCCAGGCTTCCTTCATCATCTCCATCAAGCCCTAGTGATGTCATGGGCTACAAGGGTGATGTCCAAGCCTGTAAAGGCTAGCGTCCTGGTGAGAGAAGGTGGGAGCCCATTGTCAGCCATGCCAGAGTGCCTCCCAAGGAAACAACCTCATTCTTCACTGTGCAAATGCTAATCACCAGTCTGCCCCAAATGTGGGGTCTCTACATCCATCTCTGGGCTCCAAAGCTCCATGAAGGTCCGAATGAAGTCATCTCCTCATGAATACCTGTCCATCGGGCAAGGTCTTGCAAAGACAAACAATTACGCACTCCAAGGGTCCATAAGTCACAAGAATAATGCCAAGTAAGCCACATCTAATAATCAAACCACCTGAACATGTGCATCAAACCCCCCTTTTCAAACTAAACAGATGCTCAAAGACCTTATACAATTTGTGAAATTTAGGTATGGGAGGGGTGTCAAGGCATCCTATTGGGCGAGTCAATCCTCAAGTCAAGGGTGTTTCCTGAGGGAAACCCATCTAAGCCATGTATGAGTATGAGGTGGAGTGGGTTAAAACTTCTGGGCATGGGGTTCATGATATACAAGGGTTCGTATTGTCTCATTTATGGGTGCCTTTGTAGAGGGTGTGCTGCACCTTCGTTTTCAGTGCAACCTCTTTCCAAGCCCATTTATTCTCATTAATTAATTAAAGTCCAAAACAATTGGGTACTATAAGACATGGAAATAAAAGAGTACCGCAACGTCACTTGAAGCTAGAGGTACACATAGTGCCATATGCATGGAAAGAAAGGGACACCACATATGTGTACACACCTCAACAAGCGGGACATCTATATAATGTGAGTTTGCTTTTGCAAGTCTTTCAATTCTTTTTGGAGAAACGCTTCATCGTTCTCAAGACCTCTTGGGTGAGCTTCTAGAAGGTTATGATTTGGCTTTTATCTTTTGCCAGTTACATTTCCCTCTGGGCCTTTAGCCCTTTCTTCCCATGAAATGGGGTACAATCCCTTCTTGGGTCAGTACACCTGAAAATCCCAAAAGATGAGGAGACGAAGGGAAGAAGTATGGAAAGTGATAAGTATGATCGGGAATGGTACGATGATTGTTCAAGGAACCCCCAGTAGCACCCTATTCTCGAGGGTGACCAACTTACTAGGATGGAATGAAACCCACCAAGGTTAAATAAGGAAATGAGTATAATTTCCAAGCGAATGTTCTGTAATCAAGAAAGAATTCTTTGCAACACATTCCAATGCTTTAATTATTAGGGTGAGATTTACCATGATACCAGACTTATTACCTCATGAAGCAAGACCTGCTGTCGTTTGCGGCCAGGCCAGTGTGATGGACGTTGCTCTGCCCTTGGTGATGTATAGTGGTGCATCAATGAATATGAGGGGCCCTGGGGGGATATGCTAGTCAATTTGGCTCTCGACACTCCATGTCTCCTACCTGTGGGCCTCGAGACATGATCTCCTTAGTTACCCCTAGTATGAGGGGGTAACAAGGTACAATCCCTTCTTGGGTCAGTGCACCCGAAAATCTCAAAATACGAAAATCTCAAAATACGAGGAGACAAAATAGGATAAGTATGGAAGGTGATAAGTATGATCGGGAGTGGTACGATGACTCTTCAAGGAACCCCCCAGTAGCACCCTATTCTCGAGGGTGACCAACTTACTAGGACAAAATGACACCCACCAAGGTTAAATAAGGCAAAGAGTATAATTTCCAAGCAAACGTTCTGTAATCAAGAAATAATTCTTTGCAACATATTCAAATGCTTCAATTATTAGGGTGACACTTACCATGATACCGGACTTATTACCTCATGAAGCAAGACCTACTGTCCTCTAGGGCCAGGCCGGTGTGATGGACGTTGCTCAGCTGCTGGTGATGTATGGGGGTGCATCAATGAATAGGAGGGGCTCGATGGAGCTATGCTAGTCAATCTGGCTCTCGACACTCCATGTCTGCACCCCTTAGTTACCCCTGGTATGAGGGGGTAACAAAAGCGGGTGTTGGAGAGAGGACACCCTTGTTTGACATCAACAGTATTCTTGGTATTCCTGGAAAGCCCATTAGATGTGAACAAACGCCCACCTCTGTCTCATAAAGTCGCATTGTGGCAGAGACAAGAAGGTCAAGTACTCCAAGGGAAGAAAGACGGTCAATGGGTAAATGTCTAGGAGTAGTGTCAAAGGCCTTCAGAAAGTCAATGAAGCAGCAGTAGACCTTTGAGGATCTCTATCTAGATGGATTTGTGCTTTGGGTACTGTAATGCAATGGGAGGTCTTGGGAATTAGAAGTAGTTACAATGGCATGCAGGTGAAGTGTTCTGCCTTATGTGATAGGTGATTAGGGATGGTCAGAAGAAAAAGGTTAGATGCGTAATTGAGATAATTAAATCCTTATTGAGGATAACTATGTCCATGGCAGGAAAGCGATAGCCTTCAGAAACTTTGTTACCCTACAAAGTCTGTTTAACCTTAATACTATAAAGTTTGTACAAACATATATCTGTAATTTATCCTTTATTTTTCTGTGAAACTTGATATTTTGTTTGGATAAAGAAACTTGAAACTATGTTCTCTTCCCATATATGAAAAACAGTATGATTTTTTGCTTGTCAGTAGCTAGAGTTTTCCTGTGGCCCCATTTCAGTTTATTTTGGTCAGTTTCTCAGTGCTGGAAACTTTGCAGGTTTTTGTCTTCATGTAAAGTACCAAAATCTCTGCCTGTAACTATTGCATGCCACAACTCTGAACGCTGCTGGAGCAGGTGCAATGATCAACGCTGGTCCAGACCATATGCTGATTGGCCTAACCTGACAGTTGTGTAAGTTAAAATAAATTAGTACATGTTATTTTGGGGATGAATGGTTACTGTATGAAGTTTATGCCCACTGTAAATTTTGGGTAACAGGTTCTGAAGTCTTTTCTGATTCTTTGTTTTTTCAGTTACCCGCCCTTTCCTGATACAATTGCTTTTGCGAAAGGCAAAAGACAAGGTGTTGGCTGTCATCATCCTAAGATTCTTCTCTTACATCGCAGGGACATCATGCGTGTCATCATTACTTCAGCAAATTTGGGCCCTAATCAGGTAATAGCTAGGCTGTTTATTTTATTGGTAGAAAAGAGATTCTATTCTGACAGAAGCCACAAGATTTACATATGGTACTAAAATGGCATCTTCTATTTCTATCTTCTAGGTGGACTGCTGGCTAAAGCTTCTACTGCTAAACTGCTTTTTCCAAAAAAAGGATTTGTCATTGTTAATGGTCACTTCAATAACCATAAAAAAACAGGTTTTATGCTTCCCCAGACGATAACAACTACAGCTTCAGGATCCCTTCCTGTTTTCCTGCAACCTCCTGATTTAGTGACAGATCATGAACCATTTTTAATGCTTTCATGACGTCAGCAGGGTTCTGATTTGGTTTCTGACATCTGTAGACTTATCCATTAAGGTGTCCTTCAGCTGGCCTAGTTTCAGAATGACAAATTTATTGAAGGAGTGACACTCCTGCTGTCTTATGGTCTTTCTGGATTCTCATGTCTCATTTCCAATCTTGGCTTTTTAACTGTACTCATGCTTGATTATGGTTTTCTCTTTTTCCTTTAGCATATTTACCATCATAGAGTGCAAGATTTTGATTTTTTCATTGATACAAATGCTGAACCCTGCTAAAACCTCCTGTGCCTCTATACTCATCCTTGAGGTTAGAATAAAATTATTCTGCTTGCCATGTGTTCATCCAGGATCTTTTAAGAAATATAATTTGTCGTCATCCTGTTGTTCATTTTCACTAACAGCCCTCCCGAAAGCCACCCCTCATGATTTCTCCTATCTATGGGTTTCCATATTGCGGAGTAATTCCCAATTCACTCTCTATCTCCCTTTGGTCAGCTTCCAGCCTGTCCATGCTCCCTCTCCTCTTGGGGCCTACACTGCCTCTTTGTCTCTCTTTGACTTCCCTCTGATTTTGCCATCATCAGAAACCGAAATACCTATTCTGAAATCAAAGATGCTGAAACAAAAGAACTAGGAAGATATTACCTGTCTTCTGCCTTGGCTTCCTTCTCTACTGGCTGTCAGAATGGGCCAACTCTCATCGTACAAATCTGGTTTCCAAGTTCACTTTTTACGACCTGCTGGACAGATCCAAATTCCATGGGAAAAGCCTCTTTCAATTGCCTCTCCCATCAAATAACCAACACATTACACAGTAGAGTGTCTTTCCTATCATCATAAATCTACCTGTTCCATCACTACTGTCTTCACCTTCATACCTTCATACATAATTGGACTACTATCAATGCTGATTAGAGTTCCTCTCCATCTTTACCATTTATCACCAGATGTATGCCTCTCATGACCTTATAATTCATTTTTTTTACTTTTCATTTCAGAATGTGGCAAACTACTCCCCTCCTTATTTCCGACCAGGATAGAGTCAATATGCCTAACTTTTTTCTTCCTTGAAGAAATTATAAGGGCTAAGTTTGTCTATTTATCATCAACTTAATTCTTGGTCTCTTGGTGTGATTGATTATAAAAGCCCAGTTGTGTGGGCTCTTCACATTATTTTCTTTTACACAGTTTATACTTTATAAAGATCTTTGAATCCCTTCTACCTCCATTCTTGAAAATCCCTGAATTACAACATAACTTGATCATGTTAGCAAGTCTTCCGTTTGGCAAGTTATTAGAGACTCTTGTCCCAAATTAACAAGAGAAAAGACAGACCCTTCCCACTGTAATTCCCAATTTGCCACCCACATCCAGATCTCCTGGTATTGTTTTTGGAGGTTTAGTAAAAATTGAGCTTCAAAGTCCCCTCTCTGGCAGGCTTCCAATCTTTATCGGGTATTTTGCAAATTGCAGCCCAATTTTTCCCGACACTTAGCTGTAAATAAGCGAGAGTACTTTTATTTGAGATTTTGGTAAGAGATATTTGGCATGACACTCATTTTTATGCTCCAATGGCTCTGCATTATGCACGAGGGACTAATGATGCACTTTCCTTTCTGCTGACATAGATTTATTCTTATTCAATCACTTGCTGGTTCTATTCTTGTACAGTTGAGGCTTCCTGTAATTCATTCATTACTTGCTGGTTCTATTCTTGTTGCTTTTGTTCACTTCTTGTTTTTATCTTTTTTTGTGTTTGAATTCTAATTGTGTCTCCAAGTATTGGAAATGGGAAATAGAAAACAACAGGAAATGAGTTTCCACAAAATAGAAATAGCTAGGTCTGCTGGAGGAGCAAACAATGAGCTTCAAATTAATATTAAATGTAGTTTATATTAATTGTCAGTAAGATATGTGACCAGATGATATAGTTAATGTTAATGTGAGGGTTAGGTGGTTAAATCACCATTACCACTTAGGGGGGATGTAAATATAACAGTGAGACATGATGTAAAGATGAGAGACGTGTTGAGAAGCCTATCTCAGGCTCCTGTGCATATATATGCTGCAGCATGAATGTATTAAAACATTTATTATTCTCTCCACTTGTATGTCTACGACTCTATGTTATGATGTGTCCCCAAATTTCTACAGGGTCTATCAGGTACAAGGAACTTAGGGTGGACTTCTTAGGAAACAATAAACAACGGGAGATCGGCTTTGTAAACCGGAAAATATTTTCCAAGTAAAATCTGTCGTCTTTTCATTGCTGATTTTTCTTTCACCAGTCATGATTTTTTTTTTTTAAATAAACTTTTTGTTTGAGCTTTTCATGCTCCAGAAATGTATTTTTAGGGTTTAGTGGGTTCAGTTAGGGTTAAAAAACCTTTCCTTTTTTCAGCTATTTTAAGTTTTTAACTAAAAAATAAAAAGGTAAAAACGTTGGAAACACTGACAGTTTTTGAAAACTGCCAAGAAACAACCTTAGTGGTACAAAATGGCCAGAAATCATTTCTCTCTCAGATGGTTTCTGGCCTTCTGGAGACAGTTTCTAGAATATGGAGGCAATGCAGAAATTGGAAATAGTTTCAAGGATTAATTGAAGTTTAGAGAGACTCAGAGATCGTATTGTTGGAATCAATAAAACAGAATTTGCCAAAACTTGGTGAGTTTTGGTGAGTCAACTTGGTTTGCTGGTTTGACAAGCCGAGTTCAGACTTCCAGCCAAACGTAAGAAGTTTGACTTCCCATTTAAAATCTCAATCCTTCTTCAACAAATTTGATACAGGTTTGGTATTTTCTGCAAAATTTCGTATGAATCTCTTGATGAAATTTATTCTACCAAAGAAAGACTACACTAATTTCTTGCTTCCAGGCAATGGGATCTTTTGAATTGCTTCTATTCTTGCTGGATCAATCTTAATGCCACTATGTGTCTGAGGAGCTTTCCTTCATCAACTCTGAAGACTGACTTCTTTGTATTCAAGGATATCCCATGCTTTCGACATCTTTCAAAAACCTGTCTAAGATGATGCACATGGATACTTTTGTTTTTTGAAAAACGATCAAATCATTTGGGTAGATGTTAATGAACTTACCAATAATATACTTGAAAGCATAATCCATGGCTCTTTGAAATGTAGATCCAAAGTTTAATAACTCAAATGGCGTTTTGAGATACTCAAATGTTCCCCGTGGCGTAGTAAAAGCTGTCTTGTGTTGATCCTCCTTTTTCACTAATACTTGGTTTTGTCCTGAAATACTATCTAGCATAAGACAACATACCTAATCCGGTAACTCCATGTTGGGAAGTGGATAATTATCTTTGAGAGATAATTGGTTCAGGTTCCTGAAGTCAACACACAACCTGATTTCACCATTCTTTTTTCTCACGTCCACCAAGTTTTCCACCCAAGATGAATGCCTTGTAGGCACAATAATCTGAGCAATCAACATATTTTGGAGTCCCTTTTGAAAAGTGGAACCAACTTAGGGTTTATATGCCTTAGCTTCTGTCTGAACGGCTTTGCTCCTCCTTTCAATGGGATTGTATGCTGAATGATGTCTCCCTTATAACCTTTGAGATCATCATATGTCCAAGCAAAGACATCTTTGTACTCCCAAATAAGATTCTCTATTTCTCTCTTTTCTTCCATTGAGGAATTCTTTTCAATTTGGACGAGCTTAGGACTTTCTGCTGATCCAAGATTATTTCAATACTATCTTCAGGTTTATTGACTTCCTTTTGCTTTTTATACATATCATGCCTGCCAAAACTTTTCTCTAAAGGAACAAGCCCCTTTGGAAACTTATTATCTCTTAATTCCACAACCTCCGGATCTTCATCACCTTCTCCTTACAAATTTGTCTCATACTGTGAAAACTCTTGTAAGTTGTTCAATAATCTTATCACTTGTGGATCATCATGGAAAACTTGCCAATGTTCAAAATTATTCGGGTTAGAAGGTCTGAAAGTAATCTCCATTTTACTCTCTCTTGAAATTAGTTCTTCACATGGCTGAAAAGTTGCAACTGCCATTGCCAATGCATCAGCTTGCACATTTTCTTTTGTTGGGACTGCCTCTATGGAAAAGGCATCAAATAACTCTATTGTGTCCCACATAGCGTGCCTATATAGTTTCCACCTGTCATTTTTTAGTGACAAACTAATTTTTAACTTGCATCACCACCAAATTGTAATCCCCTATAACCTTTAAAACTTTGATGCCTATATCTCTTGCCAATTCCAAACCCAACAATAGTGCTTCATACTCCGCAACATTGTTCATGCAAGCAAATTCTATTCTGTAGGAAAAATTTATGGTATCACCCTACAGTAAAAATGGTCCCTTTCTAAGATTAATCTGTGTTTTGTAGTTAATGTTGAATCCATGGTTAATGGGATGAAATATGGACAGAGGTTAGAAGGTCAAATTGTAATTTGTTTTGTGCAGAGATGTACTTGTGCTGTAATAATATAAGGATGTGATAGATGATAGATTATCTTTGACAGATCTATCTATAATCTAATGTATTTAAATTTAATTGAATATAAATATTTTATATATGAAAAATTGAAGTTGATGAATTCATATTTGGTATCTGTAATATCTATATACCTATTTACTATATATAAAACAGGAATCCAGTCAACCTCAAACCCTTGCTTGTTTGCATGCTTACTTTACAATCTATTATCTTTACTTTTTATAGGTAAATTACCCTAACCTTCTTGCTTTTAAGCCTTTCTCAGTTTAGACAAATTCTAGAGTTATTATGGGAGTCTTGTCTGTTAATACTGTTGTTTGTCTGCATGAACTTATAGTAGTGCAGTGATTTGATCATATAGTAATTGTCACTAACCAATCAGACTACTTGTAAATTCTACATATTGTTGCTTGATGTTTTGAACCTATATGTGGTGCAGTGGCTTCATGTGACAAATACTGTCTGGTGGCAAGATTTTCCTCGTAGAAGCACTCGAGATTACCTATCCCTGTTTTCTCCAGCAATTCCGGGATCAAAGAATATTGTAAATGGAGATTTTGCTGCTCAGTTAGCTGGTTTTCTTGCTACCCTTATTGTCGGCGTTCCTGCAGAAACACGTTGGATTGCAGAATTGGCTCACTATGATTTCAGAAAGGCTGCTGGATATTTGGTTGCTTCGGTTCCAGGCATGCATGGATGTCCTCATCCTTATCCTCAGCTTCCTGCGAAATTCCAAACTGTAAGCAACATTTTACATGTTAAACAAATATATTAGTGACTTGAATTTCTTTATCATGAAAGAAAAATCTTTTAGGTTTGTCAAGATACTGTAGTGGGTTCTTTTTGTAAGCTTGAAGTCCAATCCAACATGGAATCAAGGTTATAATTTGTTTCTATTTAGGATTTTCTTTCCCTTCCAGCTTCATTTGTGATATCTGCATGAAATGACATCAAGGACAAAAAAATCATATAAGAAGAAAAATGCAAGAGAGGAATTGCTACAACTGTACACATTGTGCACTCTATATTGCATGGATTCATATAGAAGCACAAAATTTGGTAGGTAGAAGTATTTATGAAGAGTTAGGTCAGGAATACAAATGGTAGGCTAAGTAACAGGATACGTCCTAAACCCCCTGCGTGTCGCGTGTCCAACGAATCCGACACGATTCGCCCTGACACGTGTCGGATTCGTTGGTTCAACGTGTCCTGGGAACGGGACACGTCCTAAAAACGTGTCCGACACTTCAGCAACCAGTGTCACAAATTCAGGACACGTGTCCCTCAAAAAGGCAGTCTACGGACCCTCAAAAACGTTTTTTTGCTTCATTTCCCCCACAGGTTGGAGCAACAAGAGAGTTAGAGTGCAACAAAGGGCTTTGGTGGAGTGTGAGAAGGGATTCCTAGTATAAAGCCAACCCCACCCCCTCTTTTTCACTCACACTACTCATTTGGCTTCTCTTGAGTAATTAATGGTAATATTAAATTCTTAAAAGTGACATTCTCCTTTCTCTTTCATTTTCATCCTTTTACTTAAATTTTTAACATTACCATTAATTGTTTCAGGATGTTTG
>SNQJ01S0001408.1:166119-177798 GCA_010110895.2 Picea sitchensis | reverse complement strand
TTTTCAATCTACCTTTGTATTCTCCTTGTAAATACTTTGATACTCATATTTGGGAATCCAACCACTATAGTGGATGAATCTATTCTTCCACTTAAATAAGTACTTATTGTAAGTTGTTGCACCAAGCATGCCTAAAACCTTCTTACCCAGAATGACATCAATCTCTTTAACCTTCTTCTTCAAAATTTGTTTGTTCCAATGAACTTTTTTTGCTTCCTCTATTTGATTATCTCTCTACTTCTCTATAATTACATATATCCAATATATTAAATATTGGTGAAATGTCAAATTTTTTAGGAAACTCGAGTTGGTGTGTACATTCTCTCCAAGTCTCTTCTCAATAGGACCTATTCTATTCAGCATTAACTTTAAGCACCCTTGGGATAATTCTGCTTCATTATGTGTACCATACCTTCAACCCTAGATTTGAAAAATTTATATATTTACAATACATCTATGCACTCATACTCCTCATATCTTAGCTTCAATATGTTATGAACTTGAGCATATGATTCCCTTATATATTCTACAAATGGCTCAATGTAGTCACTTCTCTTTATTTCAACTAGAAAATTAACTAGGTCCACAAATCCTTTGAGATTATATCCATATATAATCCATAATGGTGAACATCTAAACAACCTAGTCATAGGAGTATTGTATGCAAATTAAACATATGCCAAAATTAACCACTTCAACATACTTTTGGATAAACATCTCAACAAATCCTCCAAATTCGTTTTTACTACTTTAATCTATCCATGTAAATGGGGTGATATGTTGAATCATACTATAAATTCATTTCTTAAAGGTATAGAGAAAATTGGATTTCCCCTAAGATTCTCCAAGAAGGTGCCTATCTCCCTTGGTACTATTGGTTTCGAGGTATTCATGTTACATGCAACTCTAGTTTCAAGCCTAATTTTTTTTTTTCTAATATTTTTTGTTGGTCTTTGGAATTGTCTTAGTCTCGCATGGAAAGGAGGGATTAACCCTTAGTGCTGGAGATTTTGTGTTAAGCCCATATTTGAGGAGGTTTAAAGGGGGTTTAAAGGTGGCTATATTAGTGGGTTTATTTTTTTTAAGGGCCGTTAGAGGATCTTTTTGGTTTAAGTGGAATCACCCTTTGCTATATCTTAGTTGCATAGTAATCTTGAGGGGTTTTATGTCCCTCCTAGAAGTGGTCCATTCATGTTTGCAAGCCGAGGATTAGGAGAATTATGTTATGAGAGATTGGTTGGTAAGAGATCGAGATAATCTCCTTTTCCTTGATAGGGTCACCCCAATGGTAGAAGAAATGAAATATGACCTACCGAAATATAGTAATAAAGGAACGAAGCATAGGGGGTCTCAAAAACATCCAGTTCAAAGGAAGGCCTCACAAATGACCCGGGGCATAGGGGTAGCACAAGCTACTAAGAAGGTGAAATTAATCTATGACAATAACATCTTGCCAACAAAAAAACAAAGAATGGACAAGATGGTAGGTAAACCAAGACTGAGAAGCAAGGATGCATCAAAGAAAATAATTTAGTAAGAATTTCAGGATTGGGTTGAAGACATGGGTTTCACTCGATCCTGATTTACCAAACTCTTTAGAGCTATGGAGTTTTATTGGTTCGCAAAAACTCTCATCGCCCTATAAATGGATGTAAAGGAGGACATAAGAGTAGAGAATCTCGGCATAATTGGAAGAGTTCAAGAAAAGTTTACAATGTTGTGCAGAGTGTCCTTTAGGATCAACTTTAAAGTGACAGATTGGGATTTATATAACAATGATGAACTATTGGATGTGACGGGTACTTCAGGTTCTCAAGATACAAGTGGAAACCCGATTACCATTGATGAGCATGAGGATGAGGATGATGCAAAGAAGAAAAGGACCCCAAGTATTGCGGGGTATTCTAGACCACCCAGTCTTAGAAAATATGAAAATCTACATTTCTATTCTCTTTTTGAGTATTAGTGTCTTTGGTTTTCTAGTTTTCAGGTCTCCTTTAAACACTTTGTTGAATATAACAACCTAGTTATGACTATCTCTAACATTATAACTTTATATAGATTTACATATTAGAATACTTGTTATTTTTAACATATCTTCGACCATCAAATTTGTATAACATTTCTGTATGAATATATGAATAACTATATATATATAATCCATATAAATCTTTATTCATAAAAAAAAATAATAATGTAATCTAATGAATAATAAATATTAAATAATTTATGATAAAGTAATATTGTTTGTTGTATTCCGATGAAATCACGTGGATAAATAAAAATAAACACAACACAAATTTATAAATAAGTTGTTTGATATATAATATTAATTAATAATGTTATATTGATATATGGTTATATCAGTAATGTTTTTTAATAGAATATGTTGAATATATGTATATTAATATGATTGTGTTTATTTATTTTAAATGGAATATATTACATATATATTTGTATTGAAAGATATCAATACATTAACTTTATTATTATAATTATTATTAATTAATATTATTATTATAATTATTATCAATTTATATCAATTTAATATTTTTTTCACTACATTCTAGGAGATAGGTGTAGGAGGGGATATCTATAGTTTTAGGGTGACAACATTTCATATTTATAAAAGGATTTTTGGAATTATATTTAATAATAGGGTGAAAGTTTATGCTCTTTACAAAGATTCAAATTGGTCGTTTCTCGACAGATCAGAAAGAAAACAATGCTAAGATATTATAGTCTAATCATAAAGTATATGATCTCAAACACCACACCCTTAGGTATACACCTCACCTCCATTTTGGCAAGGATACGACACAATTGTGGGAAATTTTTAAGTAGCAGAATGGTTCCACATATTCGGAGAGAACATTATGGTGGCTAACTTAAGAGCCAACAAGGCCATAAAGAAAAAAGGGGGGACGTTATTCAGTAATGATTTAAGGTCTCATCAACCCATCCCCTAGTTCGGGTCTCGTATAACTCAATCATGAATCATGTTGGTAGATGGCGCAACTCATGACATACATCTCCCATGTAGCAGTGACAGGGAGGATAAGACTAGCCCACTCCTCCTAATAAATGCTACAATCCAGTCATTAGGCATCACAATGGGATAATGTATAAATCACTCTCAGTTGTTGGTATCACCACCTTTTGGCTTTTCTTGGGAGCTTCGAGACATGGATTAGACAAATTCTAGGATTTTGGCTGAGGAACTCCTCCTTTGTTTCCTTCAGTGACAACCCCTTTAGTTAGGATTGGAGTAAATTTCTTACCAGAGGTTAATTTTTTATTAGTCTACTACTCTTCTCTGGATACCTCTGTTTCATAATGAGTTTTCAGGCATTATTTGGGTTATAGTCTTTATGAGCATGAGCTTAACGCGAGACCTTTATCCTTGCACCCTCAGTCTATAATCCTTCCCCTTCACTCTAGTTGTCCTCTCTCTTCAACCCTTGGCTCTAAGAAGATAGATTACCACAAGATTCATGAAACTAACCTTTCTCATATGTGACATGAGAATGCCCTCAATGAATTAACATCCTCTTTTCGATCTCATCTTGACACTTCAAACAAGTAGGAACACAACTTCAATCTCAAGGTTGAAATCATAATGGGAATATTATTGTAGCAAAAGAAACAATTGGATGCATTGGAATATGTGGTTCATGAGTTAAGTCGAGAACAGGGCATAACTATAGTAGGAAGAATTTCCTTCGGTCTCTTCCTCCATAGTTCCACATTGGACTCGGCTGCAATTGGCCCTTGCTTCTCAAATTGGAGCACATAAGAGGAAATCTCATCGACCACCTAGTTCCAGGTAGAACAATGATGGAGCCAACACAACAATGGAAGTAAGTCTCCATCTGTAATATGCCATGTATATTTTAGTTCATCAACTCTGTATTAGTTTCTCTTATGTTATCATTTTTAGTATGTTACTTTTTTGGACTTTGTATTCAGTTTTGCTTGGTTCTTGTAATTGGTTGACGAAAAGGAAATTTGATGGAATCTATGAAACACCCTTGTGGGTAGCTCCTTTTGTATTGTAAACCTTGGGTTCAATTCTTTTATATAATATAAATTTCCTAATATATGTTAAAAAAAAAAACACATATCAACTTAAAAAAAAAAANATTAAAAAAAAAAAGTAATCTAATGAATAATAAATATTAAATAATTTATGATAAATTAATATTGTTTGTTGTATTATTACAAATACAATTATATTACAATGAAATCATGTGGATAAATAAAAGATAAACACAACACAAATTTATAAATAAGTTGTTTTATATATAATATTAATTAATAATGTTATATTAATAATATTTTTTAATAGAATATGTTGAATATATGTATATTAAATGATTGTGTTTATTTATTTTAGATGGAATATATTACATATATATATTTATGGATAGATATCAATACATTAACTTTATTATTATTTTTTTTTAAGTAAAAAAGGGGGTGGTGCCTGTTATATTACCATATCCAAAATAGCCAAAATACAAAACTGTAGATGATGTCAGCTGTCCTGCCTGAGCAGGAAACCAGGACAACTGAGTATCCATGTCCATTTGTCACACAGTGTGCATAGTTGTCAGAATTAACAGAGTTAACGGTGCGACGTCCTGCCCGAAGGAAACCAGGACTTACAGTTGCAAACTTAAAACTGTTTCTTCTAGCTAGCATTAAAATAGCCTGGTAACTAGCTATCCTAAGACATAAAATGAAATAACAACACCAAAACCAAAGCCGAGTTTTAAGCATTGAGTAACCTCTGTACCGAGCTTCTTGCCCTAGACCTCGGAGTGCCTCCATCTCGCCAGGAATGAGTAGGGTCTTGCGTAGGTTGGACATTGCTTCTTTGATGATGCTCTGGAATGGGCAGCAAAGAACATGTCGAGCCGCTGGTCCATACGCCCTAGACGAAAGATTTGATCGTCCAGCTTGTCCCTTATCTCGAAAACAAGATTGAGGCATCCCTAGTCGGCTGAAGGTGGCTGGTTTGAATGGTGGCTACCCATGAAATCCTCACTGGTGGTGGCCTCTGCTTCCGGTGTCCTGTACTCGTGTCGAGCTCGGCTTGGGTCCTCTGCATCGATGGTATGCTCAGGAGGAGCTTCCTCTTCAATGAAGCAGGGGGAGGAAGGCGCTGCTGTGCTCTCTGTGGCAGGGTCAAACACATTGCTTGCTGGCTGCCGAGTGCTATAAGAATCGAAGCTCGTACTCGGGTTCCAATTTTCCGGTACCATGAACAATTTCCCAGGTGGACTGGGCAAACCTCCTTCCGGGATGACCTCCTCCACGTATGCCATAGGAGGCGTGCGTGGTCTAATCTTCCTCCTTTTGGCCACTATCGCCATGGCTGTTTCAAATTGCTCTTTTCGTTTACGCTGCGACGCCGCTGCATACCAGGCCGCTCCACGACGTGGTTTCCCTCGAACTCGTGGCATGGCGAGAGCATAGTGAAAAGTCCTAATGCTACGTTTGCCTGTCGAATTGCTCTGGAGTAAAGGCGAGGGTTCCGAGTGCGGCCACGGTGCCAGGGAGGCGGGAGAGGGGTCATCACAGCTCTGGTTTGCCTGCGAGATGGAGGCTTCCTGAAACAAATTGTTGCCGAAACAAATGAGCACTAAAGCCAAAACGATTGCCATAACCAGCGCCATTAAAGGCTGCTTGTCAATGCTCTGGTGAGGGGTACCCTTCCCTTGCTTGAGGGGCCTCATCGTATCAATGCGTCTGCGCAGACTCATGCGAGGTTAATGGCCGTGGTGAAATGGGCCAGTGGATGCATTAAGTCCGCGTCCTGGCTCATTCCCGCGTGGCATTATCGCGCCGCGTGTCACCCCATCCGGGGAGTGAAGATCGCTGATGGCTAAGGCTTGACATCGAGTGAGGATCTCAGGAGCTGGTGATCCTGGGCCTTCCCAGCTTTAGTGTTCCTCGCCCTTTTCAATTCCCTCGTTTGCGAGTCTGTCAGCCACTTTATTTTATTCTCTTTTTACATAGGAAGTAGTGATACTGAGATGGGGTTGTAAGTGGTGACCGAAGTCTGTGAGTAGGCCATGTAGTCTCCATCTCGGTGTGATTTTGTCAGGGTTGCATCCATGGAGGATTCTGGTGGCTAACCTAATGATGATTTGTGAATCCCCTTCCAGGATTATCCTTTGATGACCTTTGGCGGTGGCTGTTTGGAGTCCTCTAAGGAGTCCTGTTAGCTCGGTTACATTGTTGGTTGTGTCTCCAAGGTATCCTGTGTCCAGAGCTAGGATTTCCCCTTCTGGGTTCCTGAGCACTAGCCCATATCCTGCTGGTCCTGGGTTGCCTTTGGAGGCTCCATCAAAATTGACTTTGAAGAAGTGAGTTGGAGGGGGAGTCCAGTTAGTTGGATTGGTGGGTTGTGCCTTATGCCTTTTGGTTGCCAGATGGTTGCCTAGAATTGGTTGCCAGTTTTGCAAGATACTCTACTCCTCTGGGCGGCATTGCCAATCTTCCTCTGCCCAGGATTTGGTCCTGATTGTTTCTGCTATCAAGGATCTGACTTTTTCCCAGGTGGCTTCAGGAAGGGAAGGTAGAGAATGGAAAATTCTCTTGTTTCGTTCCTTCCAAATCTGCCAGAGGACGAATCCCGGCAGTAGATTCCAAATGAAGTTTAGAATTGGGTTGCGGAATGAGATGCTGTCCCAAATTTCAATTGTACAGTTGATGCTGCCTCGGTTTCGATTGGATTTGCGCATGATTTATGTTCCATAGTCCCAGATCCGTTGACTGTAATGACATCCATTGAAGAGGTGCTCTTTGGTTTCCTCCTGCTATGAGAATAGAATGCAGATGGATGGTCCAATGAAGCCCTTCTTCCGTAGGTTATCCTAGGTTAGAGCCCTGTTGTGCACCACTAGCCACAGAAAGGTAGAGACCTTGGGCCAGAGAGAAGGATTCCAGATTTTGGTCCAGATATGCTCCTTTCTAGCATCGTGTTGGGTTGCGTGCAAAGAGTAAGCTTCTTTGATAGTGAAAGTGCCAGTTGTGGTGTACCCCCACCTCAGGATGTCTGGTCCCCCCCCATACAATATTTTTCGGCTGGCAGCTTGAGAATGCCAATGCTGCAGATCGAGAGTGTCAGGGATCCCGAGTTCTTGATGAGAGGTCTTCCATTGGTGCCACCTTTGCTGCGGGATTTGTGGCATCCAGAGATCTTTAACGTTGAGGTGGACGTTCTGGTGAAGGGCTCGTTTGAGCTCGGCTAGCTCTTCCATTGTGTCCAATGGTTTGAGTTGCTGCCAAGAGTCTTGCCAGAACCAGGCACTTCCTTCGTCTCTTAGCTCCCAGAAGGCATGGTTTTGCACCAAAGTACGATTTTGCCAGGCTTTGTTCCAGATATTGGAGCCTTGTATGTGTTCATTGTGCCGGATTAGTTGATCTTCTGAAGAGTGTGGGGCATATTTCCTTCTCCATAGTTGCGCCCAGGCTGTTGTCGGGTTCTTCAGCCATATCCACCAGATTTTGGCTCCCATTACTTGATTTAGTTTTCCTGGGTCTCTGAGTCCCAGTCCGCCTTGAGTTTTTGGCATGCAAAGTCTGTCCCAGTTGACTAGCGCCCATTTCTTGTTTGGTTGGTGTCCGCTCCAGAGAAAGTTCCGCTACAAGGTTTTAATAGCTCTGACGACTTTTTTGGGAGCCACCAGGGCTGTGAAGAGGTAGGTGGGCAGCGCTTGCAAAACTGACTTGAGGAGAACCAGCCGGGAGGCTATGTTGAGAGGTCTGAAAGTCCAATTGCGTAGTCTGTTCGCAATGGAGAGGAGGAGGCTATCCCAGGAGATAGTGGAGGCCGTCGCTCCACTAAGAGGGACCCCAAGATAATTGGACGAAAGGGAGCTCCTGGGTATCCCCAGAAGTCTAGAAATATGACGCTGGACAGGGGGCGGGGTGTTGAAGAAGTAGAGTTTGGACTTGTCTAGGTTGAGTGACATGCCTGAGGCTTCGGTGAAGTCTAAGAGGATGGAGTTGAGTTTTGTGGCTTCCCGGACGATGGGAGAGTTCATGAGAAGGGTGTCATCTACGAATTGGCTGTGAGAGGGTGCAGGCTGAATGTTGTGCAGAGGAAGGCCTTTAAGGGAGCCTTCAGTTACTGCTGCTTTGATGTAGCATCCCAGACCTTCCGCAATAAGAAAAAATAGAAAAGGGGATAGGGGGTCCCCCTGACGGATTCCTCTTGAAGGCGAGAAAGGCTTTGATGGTACACCATTAACTAAGATGGAAAGGAAGGCGGAGGAGGTGAGTTGCATGACCCAACTTATCCAAGCCTGGTCAAAGCCAAAAGAGTCTAGGACAACTCTTATATAATGCCAGCTGGCCCGGTCGAAGGCTTTTGAGAGGTCGAGTTTGATAAGCATACCTGGTGTTCTTGAAGTCTTGAGGGAGTGTATATTCTCATGAGCCAGGATGATGCTGTCCATAATTTGTCTTCCTTCTACATACCCTGACTGCTCCTTGGAGATGAGGAATGACAAGATGGGCTTGAGCCTAGTAGCAATGACCTTCGTAATGACTTTATAAATGACGTTGCACAGGGCTATGGGTCTGAACTTTTTGGGATTGGTGACGCGTTCTTCCTTCGGAATGAGGGTGAGGAAGGTGGCATTGAGGGCTGGTAGTACTAGGCCTGAAACTCTTGATTCTTCGACTACTTCCCACACGTCCTGCCTGACCAGATCCCAACAATGGTGGAAGAAGTCCACGGTAAACCCATCTGGGCCTAGGGCTACATTAACTTTATTATTATTATTATTATTATTATTATTTATTAATTAATATTATTATTATAATTATTACCAATTTATATCAATTTAATATTTCTTTTACTATATTCTAGGAGATAGGTGTAGGAGGGAATATCTATAGTTCTAGGGTGATAACATTTCATACTTATAAATGGATTTTTGGAATTATATTTAATAATAGGGTGAAAGTTTATGCTCTTTACAAGGATTCAAATTGATCACCTCTCGACAAATCAGAAAGAAAACAATGCTAAGATATTCTAGTCTAATCATAAAGCATATGATCTCAAACACCACTCCCTTAGGTATACACCTCACCTCCATTTTGGCAAGGATACGACAAAGTTGTGGCAATTTTTAAGTAGTGGAATGGTTCCACATATTCAGAGAGAGCATTATGGTGGCTAACTTAAAAGCCAACAAGGTCGCAAGGAAAAAAGGGGGGACGTTATTGAATAATGATTTAAGGTCTCATCAACCCATCCCCTAGTTCGCATCTCACATAACTCAATCATGAATCATGTTGGTAGATAGTGCAGCTCATGACATACATCTCCCACGTAGCAATGACAGGGAGGATAAGACTAGCCCACTCCTCCTAATAAATGCTACAATCCAGTCATTAGGCATCACAATGGGATAATGTATAAATCACTCTCAACTGTTGGTCTCACCACCTTTTGGCTTTTCTTGGGAGCTTCGAGACATGGCTTAGACAAATTCTAGCATTTTGGCTAAGGACCTACTCCTTTGTTTCCTTCAACGACAACCCCTTTAGCTAGGATTGGAGTAAATTTCTTACCAGAGGTTAATTTTTTATTAGTCTACCACTCTTCTCTGGATACCTCTGTTTCATAATGAGTTTTCAGACATTATTTGGGTTATAGTCTTTGTGAGCATGAGCCTAACACGAGACCTTTATCCTTGCATCCTCAGTCTATAACCCTTCCCCTTCACTCTAGTTGTCCTCTCTCTTCAACTCTTGGCTCTAAGAAGATAGATTACCATGAGATTCATGAAACTAACCTTTCTCTTATGTGACACGAGAATGCCATCAATGAATTAACATCCTCTTTTCGATCTCATCTTGACACTTCAAACAAGTAGGAACACAACTTCAATCTCAAGGTTGAAATCATAATGGGAATATTATTGTAGCAAAAGAAACAATTGGATGCATTGGAATATGTGGTTAATGAGTTAAGTTGAGAATAGGGCATAACTATAGTAGGAAGAATTTCCTTCGGTCTCTTCCTCCACAATTCCACATTGGACTCGGCTGCAATTGGCCCTTGCTTTTCAAATTGGAGCACATCAGAGGAAATCTCACCGAACACCTAGTTCCAGGTAAAACAATGATGGAGCCAACACAACAATGGAAGTAAGTCTCCATCTGTGATATGCCATGTATATTTTAGCTCATCAACTCTGTACTAGTTTCTCTTATGTTATCACTTTTAGTATGTTACTTTTTTGGACTTTGTATTCAGTTTTGCTTGGTTCTTGTAAGTGGTTCACGAAAAAGAAATTTGATGGGATCTATGAAACACCCTTGTGAGTAGCTCCTTTTGTATTATAAGCCTTGGCTTCAATTCTTTTACTTAATATAAATTTCCTAATATATTTAAAAAAAAAAACACATATCAACTTAAAAAAACAAAACTCATATCAACTTCAAAATAAACTTTATATAAAACACATTACTCAATTTATATAACATTACTTAACAATTATACATCATACCAATGGAACTTATGTAAACTTCAAATTCTACTTTACATACAACACATTTATTTCAATTAACAATTACACATCATTCCAGTACATCATCTCAACTTAAAAACCACAGCCATGTGAACTTATCATATCAACTTAAAAACCAAAGCTATGTCAACTTATCACCTCAATTAAAAAACAGAGTCCACGTCAACTTCAAATAGAATAGAAAATATTACTTTCAATTAATAATTACACCTCATAATCAGCGCATCATCTCAACATAAAAAACAAAGTTTATGTCAACAATATTACTTTCAATTAATAATTACACCTCATAATCAGCGCATCATCTCAACATAAAAAACAAAGTTTATGTCAACTTCAAATATGGAACAAATTACTTTCAATTAACTATACACATCATACGAGGACATCATCTCAACTTAAAAAAACAGAGCCCATGTCAACTTCAAATTGTATGTTGCATAAGATACATTACTTTCAAGAAGATCATATCGAGTTAGGGTTTAAAAGCAAAGATTCCTTGTCACACTCAAACTCTAATTTGCAACATATATATATAACTCCTTTTTATTATATATTTAATTAAAGAAACATAACCTTAAATAAAAATATATATGTCTCATTTATAGTATATATTTAATTCAAGAAACATAACCTCTAGATACTTTTTAACCTCGACATAATTTTTTATTGGTAATTATCATATATAAAATATCACCTTTAAACATAATTTTTCATTTGTAATTATTATATATAAAATATGGATATGATTTTAATCAATAATTATTATTATATATTTTTAACCATTTTTATTATAAATAGAAAGTGGATATACTTTACTTTTTCTCACATACTCAACACAATGTATACAACAATTATAATTGAATTTAATTATAATAGTGTGTAGTTAACCCAAAGCATACATAAATATAATGGTTTGGCATTTTGTTCTTTAATTTTTATTTTTAAGATAATCACTTAAAAATTAAGATTTGAGCTTAGATTAAGTGAAAGGTTTTCAAGTACAAATATAAGCTAGTTAATGTTTATAGATGGTTGTAACGAACCTACTCATTATGACAACAAGCCTCATATCGCAAGTGCATAATTTTTTTTTTTTTTTTGTGTAGGAAGGTAATAA
>SNQJ01S0001408.1:144863-158294 GCA_010110895.2 Picea sitchensis | reverse complement strand
TATTAATGCCCCCCCCACCCACATATGTGGGTGGGGGGGGGGCATTAAGATGATATACTGGCATGATGTGTAATTGTTAATTGAAAGGATGCAAAGTAAGAATGTGAAGTTCACATAGACTATGTTCATTGAGACTACTTAATTTATGTGTAATTGTTAAGTAATGTTATATAAGTTACATAATGTGTTTTATGTAAATTTTAATTTGAAGTTGATATGAGTTTTGTTTTTTGGTGGAGATGAGGTACTGGTATGTATGATTTGTAATTGTTAAGTAATTTTATTTTAAATTTCATATATAGTGAGAACTTTTTTTTTAATATACATTAGGAAATTTATATTAAGTAAAAAAGTTTGAATCCAAGGCCTACAACAAAGAGATATAAAAAGGGTTGTCCACTAAGATGTTTTCATTCATAGAGTCCATTAGATTTACTTTTGGTGAACTAGTTACAAGAACATAGTAAATTTGAATACAAAGTCCAAAAATGTAATGTACTAAAAGTGATAACATAAAAGAAGCTAGTACAAAGTTTATAAACTAAATTATACATTACTTATCTACTATGAGTTACTAGATGGAGAATTGCTTATATTTCTTTGTTGGTTCCATCATTGTTCTCCATGGAACTAGGTGAATGGAGAAAGTTCATCTAATGCACTCCAATCTAAGAAGTGGGAGCCAATTGCAGTTGAGTCCAATGTGGAACTATGGAGGAAGAGTCAGAAGGAAATTCTTTATGCTTCCCTACTATAGCTATGCCCTAATGTCGACTTAACTCCCAAACCACAGATTCAAATGCATCCAATTGTTTATTTTGTTCCAACAACATTCCCATTATGATTTCAACCTTGAGATGACGTTGTGTTCATGCTTGTTCGAAGTGTGAATATGAGACCAAAAAGAGGATGTTAATTCATTGAGGGAATTCTTGTGTCGTGGAAGAGAAAGGTGAGTTTCATTAAGCTCATGGTAATCCATCTTCTTAGAGTCAAGAGTTGAAAATCCATGACAACTAGAGTTAAAGGGAAGTATTATGCATTGAGGATGCAAGGCTAAAGGTTATGTGCCAGCCTCTATGCTCACACTCACAAAGATCGTCACCCAAAAAATGCCCGACAATTGATTATGCAGTTGAGGTATCTAAAGAAGAGTGATGGACTAATAAAAAATTAACCTCTCATAAGAAATTTACTCAAATCCTAGTTGAAGGGTTTATTGTCGACGATGACAAAGGAGGAGGTCTTGAGACAAAATGCCATAATTCATCTAAGCCATGTCTCAAAGCTCCCAAGAAATCTAGAAGGTCTCGATACCTACAACCGAGAAAGATTTAGACATTATCCCACCATGATGCTTGATTAATGGATCATAGCATTCATTAGGAGGA
This sequence comes from Picea sitchensis, assembly GCA_010110895.2. Classification (NCBI taxonomy): domain Eukaryota; kingdom Viridiplantae; phylum Streptophyta; class Pinopsida; order Pinales; family Pinaceae; genus Picea; species Picea sitchensis. The sequence continues at coordinate 156,903 of SNQJ01S0001408.1, read as the reverse complement.
GTGGGAATTAAGTGGAGAGTGCTACATGGGTGGGATAGTCTTGTCCGCCTTGTCCTTTCTATGTGGGAGATGTATATCATGAGCCACACCATCTACCAAGATGATTTGTGATTGAGTGATGTGAGATGCAAACTAGGGGATGGGTTGATCATTACTTCAATCGTTAATTAATAATGCCCCTCCTTTGTTCTTTTTGGCCTTGTTTTCTTTTGAGTAAGACACCATATTGTGCTCTCCAAGGATGTGAAACCATTCCACTGCTTCAAAATTGCCACAATTATGTTGTATCCTTGCTAGGATGGAGGCACGATGTGTATCAAAGGGAATGGTGTTTGACATCATATCCTTTATGATTAGACTAGAATCTCCTAGCATTGTTAACTTTCTAATTTGCAAATAGGTGGCCAATTTAAATCTTTGTAAAAGAGAATAAATTTCCACCCTATTGGTAGACATAGTTCCAAAGCTCCATTCATAAGTGTGAATTGTTATCACCCTAAGATTATAGATATCCCCTCCCACACATACCTCCACGGATATAGTGAGAAAATTATTAAGTTAATATAAATTAGTAATAACTATAACAATGATGTTAAAGTATTGATATTATCAATAGAGATATATGTATTTAATATATTCTATGTAAAATAATAAAAAAAATCATATTAATATACATATATTTAACCTATTCTATTAAGAAACATTATTAATATAACCATATATAATTGTTGTAAATAATTGATGTACAACATAAATATGTTTAAAATGTATTAATATGAATAAAAATGATCTATTTAAGATTTAAGATTGATTAATGTTATATATCAAACACCTTATGTTGTGTTTATTTTTTATTTATCAATATGATTTTAACATAGTATTAATATGTATTTATAATAATAAAAAAAACAATATTGATGTATCATAAACTATTTAATATTTATAATTCGTTAGATTATATTATTTTATGCATAAAGATTTTTATGGATAATAGTCTAATACCTTTATATATATAAGTTTTTACGAACTTAATTGTAGAGCTTTACCAAAAAGGAAACTTGAGTTTGGATGTAAGTCCATATCAAAATTATAATGTCAGAGATTGTCATAACTAGGTTGCTATATTCAACAAATTGTGTAAATGAGACCTGAAAACTAGAAAACCAAAGAGACTATACTCAAAAGAGAACATAAATATTGAGATTTCTATATTTTCTAAGACTAGGGTGGCCTAGAAGGCTCTACAACACCTAGGGTCCTTTTATTCTTCGCATCATCCTTTTCCTCTTCCTCATCAATGGTAATCAAGTTTCCATTGGTAATCATTATTATATATATTATATTAATCATGATTACCAGTTTTAGTTAGGAACACCTTTCGTTTCACTCGAAAAGTTTTTTTTTACCCCAAGATACGACCATTACAGTCATATCCATAGTTATAAAGCCTGAATACACATTTTTTTAATTTCTGCAAAGTATTATTTTGTTTTTATTTCAGTTTGATATTATTTGTTTATGGGTTGCTACTCTTTTACATCTATGTATGCTCTTTGCCCCGTGCCCTGTGCGATCTCGGAAAATCAGAAACAGATAGGAAAATGTGCATCTTTCGGGTAAGCTAACCGAGATCTAACACTTGTTATCATCGAGAAGCAATTTTTTTTTTCTTGCGTGAAAAGAGCCTTTTTTGAGCACGCTCTCCAAGGCCATCTTCAACAACAGCAACACCCCCGTTCCTCTTGCGAAAGAATACAATATGTTTTGCTAGACCATTTGGTTAAAAGTTGCCTTATTAAGTAAGAGGTCTTGAGTTCAAGTCTCTCTTTTGTTACTTTTTTTGAAAATGTTCATGCTAAAATTGTAAAGTGTATTTCACTTCAAGTATAAAAGTGAATCACTATAAGTAGNATATATATAAGTTTTTACGAACTTAATTGTAGAGCTTTACCAAAAAGGAAACTTGAGTTTGGATGTAAGTCCATATCAAAATTATAATGTCAGAGATTGTCATAACTAGGTTGCTATATTCAACAAATTGTGTAAATGAGACCTGAAAACTAGAAAACCAAAGAGACTATACTCAAAAGAGAACATAAATATTGAGATTTCTATATTTTCTAAGACTAGGGTGGCCTAGAAGGCTCTACAACACCTAGGGTCCTTTTATTCTTCGCATCATCCTTTTCCTCTTCCTCATCAATGGTAATCAAGTTTCCATTGGTAATCATTATTATATATATTATATTAATCATGATTACCAGTTTTAGTTAGGAACACCTTTCGTTTCACTCGAAAAGTTTTTTTTTACCCCAAGATACGACCATTACAGTCATATCCATAGTTATAAAGCCTGAATACACATTTTTTTAATTTCTGCAAAGTATTATTTTGTTTTTATTTCAGTTTGATATTATTTGTTTATGGGTTGCTACTCTTTTACATCTATGTATGCTCTTTGCCCCGTGCCCTGTGCGATCTCGGAAAATCAGAAACAGATAGGAAAATGTGCATCTTTCGGGTAAGCTAACCGAGATCTAACACTTGTTATCATCGAGAAGCAATTTTTTTTTTCTTGCGTGAAAAGAGCCTTTTTTGAGCACGCTCTCCAAGGCCATCTTCAACAACAGCAACACCCCCGTTCCTCTTGCGAAAGAATACAATATGTTTTGCTAGACCATTTGGTTAAAAGTTGCCTTATTAAGTAAGAGGTCTTGAGTTCAAGTCTCTCTTTTGTTACTTTTTTTGAAAATGTTCATGCTAAAATTGTAAAGTGTATTTCACTTCAAGTATAAAAGTGAATCACTATAAGTAGCTTTACTATTTTATATTAGAGTTATTTATTTTGCATGAAGTAACTTCATTGTAAAATTGATCCCCAGTTCTCTTTATAAAAGTGGGTCACTTCATAAAGCAACTTACACCACCACGTGGTCCTTTGGTTACCGTTTATGCCTTTTTTAAAATGGGCATAACTCTCACATTCGAAGTCTATTTTGAGTGTCATTTTTCTTAAAACCACATAAATTTTCGAGATCTTTCCATTCAGATCATCAGTTTCATATTTTAAATCCATATTATCTGCATATTTAATATGGATTCTACAAGTAATCTCTTACTTACCAACACCAACTACTTCTAATGGAAATCCCATATGGAGGATTTATTAAGAAGTAAAGGCTTGTACTAGATTACCTTGGGAAAGGAAACAACACCCATTGATGTTGATAAGAAAGCCAAATGGGATAATAAGAATGATGCAACGCGTGGATTAATCGGAATGTCCATCTCTCCTGATTTAAGGTTCCACCTTCAATCAATAGATAAGCCCAAAGAAGCTTGGGAAAAGATTGAATCTGTGTTTGGTAAACACAATATTATTCGAGCACAATAGTTAGAAAATCAAGTACTAACTTTAAGCCCAAGTGATTTTTCTTGCATTGAAGACTCTATATCTAAGTTTAAAACACTTAGAACTTTATGTGAAGAATGTAAGATAAAGATAGAAGAAGATCGTTGCATCTATCTTATTCTTTCTAGGCTAGGTAGTGCATATTATGTGTTTGTATCTACCTTTTATGCCATGCAAGAGGCTCTAGGGACAACTTATCAAAAACCCAGTCTTGAGAACTTTTGTGATGCTTTGATTAGAGAGAAAGATACGCTAGTACAACTTGGAGTGATTAGCACTGCAGGTACCTCCAACAAAGCCTTAGTTGTCCATCAGAAAGATAAACCCAAGAATCCCAAGAAGCAACATCCTCGCCATAACAACAAGCAATATAAGGGTCCCAAACCCACTCAGACAACTTTCGCTCTTAATGGAGACAAAGGAGCAAAATATAAAAATAAGAAGACTGGCAGGCATTGCAACTTTTGTGATAAAGATGGTCATGATGAGTCCAAATGTTTCAAGAAGATGGCAGCTTTAGAAGTAGCGATGAAGAAGCACAACATCAGTATTGATTCTACTACTTCTTCTTCTTCTCATGGACATGCACTTTCAACTTTTGGTTTCTCCTTCAATACAACTTCTACTTCTACTTCTGATGAGTGGCTTATTGATTCTGGAGCATATTATCATATGGCTAAGGATAGAGATATATTTTTTTCTCTAAATGAATGTAACACCAAGAAAATATTTGTTGGTGATGATAGATCTCTCATTGTTGAAGGATCTGGAACAGTTCAAGTAGAAAATGGTCATTTCAATGATGTATTATGTGTTCCAAGTCTTTCTTGTAACCTTCTATTAGTATATCAAGTCACTCATTCAGGTGAAGGTAAAACCGTAGAGTTTTCACCTCACCAAGTTATAATCAAGGATCTAAAAGATCCTAAGCTTATTCTTGTAACTGGAATTGTTGATGATATTACCAGGTTGTACAAGTTTGACAACTTTGGGTCATCATCTTTTTCATTAGTTTTCGTTACTCATAGTGATGACTTGAGCAAACTTTGGCATGAGCGGTTTCATCATCTAAACTATCTCTCATTGAAACAGCTATGTAATCAATAGATGGTGACTGGTCTTCCTCTTGTTTCATGCAGAGATGGTGTTTGTGAAGGTTGTGTTCTTGGCAAACATCATCAGGATAGTTTTGACAAACATGCCTCTTGGCACGCCTCAAACCCTTTGCAATGTTTTCATAGTGATTTGTGTGGTCCACTTTCTTCTCCTTCTTTTTCTGGGAGAAAGTATTTCTTAACTTTCATTGATGACTTTTCAAGACGTACTTGGGTTTACTTCTTAAAACTTAAGAGAGAATTTTTTGACAAGTTTTTGGCCTACAAAGCCCTTGTAGAAAAGCAATCTGGACATCAAATTCAAAGGTTAAGAACAGATAATGGAGGCGAATATGTAAACAATAATTTTACAAGTTACTACACTACACAAGGCATCCAAATGCAACACATTGTTCCATATACACAACAACAAAATGGTGTTGTTGAGAGAAATAACCGCACATTAAAAGAAATGGCTAATTGTATGATCCAATCTAAGGGATTAAGTCTAAAGTATTGGGCGGAAGCAATCAACTGTGCAAATTACATAGTTAATCACACTCCCACAAAGGCTCTTAAAAATATAACACTGGAATAAGATTGGACTAAAATTAAACCAGATGTAAGTCACTTCCGTGTATTTGGCAGTATAACATGGGCTCACATTCTTGATGAGAAAAGGGAAGCATTGCAGCCTAAAAGTGAGAAGTGTATATTTGTTGGTTATTTTGAAGATGTCAAAGGTTATAGACTTCTTCAACCACATTGTAATGAAATTATTATTAGAAGAGATGTTAAATTTGATGAAAATATCTAGGCCTATGAGCTTAATTCAGTGTTTGTACCTTCTTTGGCCTGCGAGCCTAATTCAGAGGTTGTGCCTTCTTCAGCCTGCGAGCCATCTTTGACGTTTGTGCCTTCTTGTGTTATGGTTTCTTCTTCAGATGATGACAATGAGGATGAAACTTTACCTATGCCTGCTCACCTTCCTCTAGATGATTCCGTTTAACCTGAACCATCACTAGATCCACCGCTTCCTAGATGGGTCCGTTCAACATGAGAAGCAGTTGGTGATCTGGTCGGTGATCCTTCAGATCGACATCGAACATGTTCACAGTTCCAGTGAGCCTCTTCTCTTTTGGCTCAAGTTTTAGAAACTCATGATCCATAAACATTTGCAGAATCTTTAGGTCATCCAAATTGGGATACAACAATGAATGAAGAGTATCGCTCTTTAATGGGAAATGATACTTGGTATCTTGTACCTCTTCCAAAAGGAAGAAAAATTGTCAGATGTAAATGGGTCTACAAAACTAGGTATGCATCGGATGGAAGTGTTGAAAGAAACAAGGCTTGGTTAGTTGCCAAAGAATTTTTCCAAGTTGAAGGAATTGACTATAATGAAACCTTTTCCCCTGTAGCCAAAATGACTTCCATGTGCCTTGTCCTTTCCCTTGCTGCCTCACATAAATGGGAGGTCCATCAAATGGATGTTAAATCCGCCTTCTTGCACGAAGAATTGCAAGAATAAATATACATGGAAAAACCTCCTAGCTATGTCCAGAATGACTCTAGCCTTGTTTGTCACCTTAAGAAATCTCTTTATGGTCTCAAGAAAGCTCCCCGAGCTTGGTATGCCAAAATGGACAACTTTCTTATTGTCGCTGGATTCTTTAGATGTCATTCTTATCCTAATGTCTATACCAAGAAAGTAGGAAGCCATCTCATAATCCTTGTCCTTTATGTTGATGACCTTATCCTTATTGGTAGTGACTCAAAAATTTTAAACCATGTGAAAACCAGCCTTAAGAAAAAATTTGAAATGACAGACTTAGGATTTTTGCACTATTTCCTTGGCCTCCAAGTTTTGCAATCCAATGAAGGAATTTTTATTTCCCAGTCTAAGTATGCTTGTGACCTTCTTCTATGATTTCACATGGATGATTGTAAACCAACCCCTTCTCCCTTCCAGTCTAGAGTCAAGCTTGTAGCCACTTGTACTTCTCTTGAAGTTGATGCAACCTTGTACCATCAGTTAGTTGGTAGCCTCTTATACTTGACTCATACCCGCCCTGATCTTTCCTTTGTTGTTGTTTTTGTTTCCCAGTATATGAAAACACCCCATGAAATCCATTGGAAAGAAGCTAAAAGGATACTTCATTATGTCCATGGTACAGTTCAGTTCGGGATACATTACAGTTCAGGGGGGACTCCTTTATTGGTTGGTTTCACTGACTCAGATTAGGTCGGCGACCTTGATGATCGGAAGTCTACTGCAGGTTATGTTTTCAACCTTGGTTCAGGACCTGTTACATGGGCTTGTAAGAAACAAAATGCTATTGCACTTTCTTTAGCAGAAGCAGAATACTGAGTAGCAATAAATTCCAGTTAGAAAGCCTTGTGGATTCGACAGATCTTTTCAGAGTTTGGATTCTAGCAGCAGCATCCGACCAGCCTTTGGTGTGACAATCAAAGTGCCATAAAGCTCGCCAAATACCCAGTTCAACATCAACATCGCAAACACATCGAGCTACACATGCACTTCATCATAAATCTCATTCATGATCAAGTTATTGAAGTTCTCTTTTTCCCTACAAAAGATCAAGTTGTAGACATTTTCACAAAGTCTCTTACAGAAGCGAAGTTTTCCAAACTTTGATCTATGTTAGGAGTTCAGGAAGTTGTCATTAAGGGGGGATAGGCTCTAATGTTTCCTTCCTTCTCCTATTGTGTCACCATTGTAAATCCTTCAATCCTATCCCAAGTTGTTCTTAAGGGGGGATGTTAGGATATTTAGACACTTAGGAGTTAGTTAAGATCTACTTGGTCTAATGTGTCGTTAGGTAAAAGTGTGTTTCTTAGTGTGTTTCTTTAGTATGCATTAGTATGAATTTGTAGTTAGGAAATCTGACAGTCACAATATGTTCCTGACATAGAGTGATCTAATGGTTCATACTCTCCTCGATCTTAATGGCCATTGATCTGTGGTTTAACACTCGATTGGTCCATGATCTCTATTTAAAGAGCATGGAGGGTCATTTGCCGTTGATTGATTGTGAGAAAATCTCTTATAAAATCTCTTTGTAATCCTTTTCTTTTGCATTAATAGACTGCTCCAAGTAGCCGCGTTGGTTGGGGCCATGGATGTTTCCCCATAGGGTTTTTACCATGTGAAAACATCAATGTGTTGATCTTTGATCTAGTTATGTGAGTGGTTACTGAAGGTGTTCGTCCTCTATTCGAATACATGTGTTGTCGAACAATGACATCCTTTAAATTTTGAATCATATATATTTAAAACACCTTGGTACTTGATAAGGAAGGTCAAATTCTTGATGGAAAATATTTTTGGAACACATCATCACGTTGACCTAATTTTTAACAAGAAGTTACCAAAGTTTTGGAATTTTCTTGTTTTAGTCATCAATTTTTGGCATGGATTTCAAGCAGATGGTGATCAATATCACTAAAATAAAAGAGTATTTTCTCATTAACAATCTCATCTATAAAAACTCTTTCATATTTTACATAGGTTTCATGGTTTGGGATATTCGAATGAATATTTACAACTCATTTTTCAGATTCAGAAATTCAAGAATTTTCCTGTTTTAGTCATTATCTTTGGGAACATATCTCAGGCAAATGGAAGGCTATTTTTGAAAAGTGAAATAGGTTTGTCTCAACAACAGAATCATATACAAAAACATCTTTCAATGTTTACACATGTGTCATGGTTTTATAGATTAGAATGAATATTTACAACTCATTTTTCAGATTCAGAAATTCAAGAATTTTCATGTTTTAGTCATTATCTTTGGGAACATATCCCAAGCAATTGGAAGGTTATTTTTTAAATGTGAAAGAGTTTTCTCAATAACAGACTGATATACAAAAACCTCTCTCTAATTTTACACATGTGTCATGTTTTGGGATAAACAGGGGGATCTATGAGCATCATTTTTCCATAATTTCGACAGTTTATTTTTCCTAAAAATTGCAAGGCAATACCTCATCATTTCGAATTTGGGATGGAGGTTTTTGGATCGATTTTTCTTGGATCTTGAGAATAATGTAATATATTTATAAAATAAAGGTATGATAATATTAGGATAAGGGGGGCGATATCCATATTTTGTCTTTCATTGTAAAAATTTCAAGAGCTAATGTTTGCTTATATGTTCTTATGTAAAGATATCAACTGCTTATAAAGCCAATGGTTAGTGTGTGTTTCTATTATATGTTTATCATCTACTTTACTTCATCTTGAACATATTTTGTTTTTTTATGATACAGGACTACAAATATGTGTTGAGAAGGTTTCTTTATAGGATATATTGCAATCTTTGCCACATAAATGTTTAAGCCCTTTGAATCTTATTTGGAAAGGGTTTCTGAGTAATGATTCATTCTTCTAATGAGTAAAGGCATTAAATAATAGGTTTCTCTTTGGTGAATTTATCAGTTTTTGTTCCACAATTCTTCCATACCATATCACTTATCTTATTTCACTGATTAGAGGTTTTATTTACCTGGTTTGTTGCACATAGGAAAGTGGTTTAAATAGCTCAAATCATAAGCCTCATTGAAACCAAATGTGTGATATTTACGGGTTCATAAACTTATTGATCATTTTGAAACAAGATGTGCTAGGCTTGACTCAATAGTAGTCTTGATTTGAATTCTATCACTAACATTTTTTAGTGTTGTTGTCGGGTAGCGAAGAACAAAGTGATCCTCCCTGGGAGAATGACATTGAATAGATCCAACTCTTGATGGTAGACAGAAACAAGACACTAGTTAGACTACAATTTTCTACCTGATGGCTCCAGTTTCTTGATAGATGAATTTATTGGAGACTTCATTGGTTTGAAATGAATGTTATTCTTTCTCAGAGGTATGCAATTTGTAATTTCTCAAACATAGCTAGTTTTCTGCATCCAGTGTCTGCTATAGTTGAATGAGATGATTATCTTCCCAGATTCAGAGGAAGAAGGCATGATCATCCTGGTGAGCACTTATTAAATTTTCATAAATGCATGCTTGAACATGATCTTGTTCACGAGGATGTCTTAATCAAGATGTTTAGATTCTCTTTGGAAGAACATGCTCGTGAATGAAGTCAATCCCTTCCCGATGCTAGTATTCATTCGTTGAAGGACTTTCATGCTGCATTTAAGCAAAGATGTTATGTTGACCTTCCTTATGAAAGATGTTGTCATGAGTTTGATTTGTTATGTAAAGGATCTGATAGTCATGAAGAATATGCTTTTGTTGAAGAGCTTGAGACGAATATTAGTTCATATCAAATTCTTGAAGATACAGTTTTTCCTTCTTTACCTATTGCTCATAATGAAGAATATGATGAGTATGATGTTTTTCCTCTTCAAAATACAATGTTGCCTTCTATTTTTCGTGAAATTACTACTATTCTAAACGTTGTAAATGAGTCTCTTGTCCAAGGAATTAATCAACAATTTAAAGAGTGTTTTTCTACCCTTAGTGGTTGTGAAGCATATGATTTTCATAAGTTATTGCAAGGAGAGCAATAGAATCCCAATCTTATTCATGTAGTGGGTTTCAAGGAGTAGCATTTTGATCTTTTAAATTAGTTAAAATCTTTTCATGTTCTTTAGTATCCAATAGTAGCTTGGATGGATTTGTCATTTCCACAGATCCCAAATGCTGCAAGTTTTGGCATCTCATTGATTTGCAGCTGTGAGTACATGTTTTTTGTGGAATTTTTGTTGTTCATGACATACTCTCTTCATGTCCTCTTACTTAGCTGCAAACAATGATTACATTTCATCAGTCAGATGATTGTATGGCTTCATTGGAAATTTGATTACACTTGATCAAGAAACAATTCAGTTGATTGGAGTAGGAGTAGGAGTGTGCATAAATAAGCTTGCAATGCAAGTATTTGATTTTCAATTTGAGTACAACATTCAATTTATATTTGGTTTGCAACAATGTGTTTTGGTTTCAAAATAAGTTGCAGAAGTTTGGAATGACATGAATGACTCCATAGCCCAATGGATGAAGGAACATGTCTTCTTGTTCTTGGCATATCACAGGGAGCATGCCATCCCCTGTGGAGCCAATGTTAGCACTAATATTTTCAGGATCAAATTTTGGTCTTAAAAATTCATATTTTTTTTTCTGTTCTAAGACTTTTATGACCATTGTTTTGTTTAGAGAGTTCTTTCAGATCCATCGCATAGGTTTTATGTTTTTCGACGTTTCGGACCAAACTAGTGTGGTCCATCATCAGGAAAGCGTTTGTGAAAAATAAAGATAATAAGGTCTTATTAGCATATTTTTGTCCTGCTTAAGGTCATATGAGGGGTTTTTAAGTCTAAAACTAAAATTTTGAAAAGGGCACTACAGGAAGTTCTTGCAATTTTCCTATGCATAAAAAGTGCACTGGTGCTACAGGAAGTTCATGTAACGCAACCTGTTTTTAGGCAAATGACACGGTTTTGTAGGATGATTATGAGACCATCCAACTATTCAACCTATTTATTTTTTGAGGTGAGTTGGATATAAACCACTTAATATCAGAGGGAAGGACAACTCATTTTCCAAGTAGAGCTTGATTAGTCAAAGACCTAATCTAGTGTAAAATTGTTGCCTAGAAATTAGGGTTTGTTGTCGCTATCCAACACTCCTTTTTTAGGGATACCCCATCCTTTAAATTTTGACTCATATATTTCAAAAACCTTTGTACCTGATAAGGAATGTTGAATTATTCATGGAGAATATTTGGGAACACATCATCACGTTGACCTAATTTTTAGTAAGAAGTTACCAGAAATTTTGGAATTTTCCTATTTTAGTCATCAACTTTTGGCATGGATTTCAAGAAGATGGTGATCAATATCAATAAACTGAAAGAGTATTTTCTCAATAATAATATCATCTAAAAAACCTATTTCATTGTTTACATATGTGTCATCGTTTCATAGATTCGAATGAATCTTTACAACTCATTTTTCAGATTCAAAAATTCAGGAATTTTCCTGTTTTTGTCATTATCTTTGGGAATATATCCCGGGAAGCTAGAATGTTATTTTTGAAAAGTGAAAGAAGTTTTTTTCTATAACTGACTCATATAAAAAACTTATTTCCATTTTTACACAGGTGTCATGGTTTGAGAGATTCGAATGAATCTTTACAACTCATTTTTCAGATTCAGGAATTCATGAATTTTCCTGTTTTAGTCATTATCTTTTGGAACAGATCCCGGGCAGTGGAAGGCTATTTTTGAAAGGTGAAAGTTTTTTTTATCAATAACGGACTCATATACAAAAAACTCTCTCTTATTTTACATATGTGTCATGGTCTGGGAGAAACAGGTGGATCTCTAAGCATCATTGTTCCATAATTTCGATAGTTTATTTTTCCTAAAACTTGCCTAGCGACCTCATCATTTCGAATTTGGGATGGAAGTTTTCGGATCCATTTTTATTGGATATTGAGAAGAATGTAATCTATTTATAAAATAGAGGTATGAAAAGAGTAGGAGAAGGGGGGG
>SNQJ01S0001408.1:100454-141017 GCA_010110895.2 Picea sitchensis | reverse complement strand
ACTAGTACACTCTTCCTTTATGTTCTTTTCAAGTAATCTTTGATACATGTTTTAGATCAGATCTTGTTGTAGATGAGTTTTATTCATATCTTTGTTGTAGTTAGATGAATTCCATAGTTAAGTAATATGCTTAATGTTTCAAAGCCTTACTCATGTTGTGAATGATTTCTTGAATCAGAATTCAATGTGTGGTTTGATTTCAAGCATTAGGATGGTCATGAATTCTTTTTGAGTTATTTACACTTTTAGTATTGTTTATTTAACAGGAATTGGTGAATATTGCTAATGAATGAAAGAAAAAAATGAATGCACCGCTTGAATAAGAGTTTTGTCTTTCTAGCATTGATAAGTCTCTTAGCTAGTTTTTGAACGACTCTTTGAATTTTTACTGTTGATCAAATGCCCTTTACGAAACATTTATTGATTACTGTCGTGAGATCTATGAAAAGGACTTCTGAAAAAAATCTTAGCACCTCCTCCATATGCAACTCTTAGAATAGGTTTTGGTTTATTCCCATTGAAAGAATAAAAGTTATCTCTAAATCCATATATTTTGGATGTGCCTCTAAGTCTTACAAACACTGGATTGACAATCATTTGCACTCTAATTTACATTGGTATATTGGAGCCTAACATTTTGGTGCCATTGCCGGGGAGGTACATTTGGAGATAGGATTAGAAAACTCATAGGAAGATTTTTCTTTTAACAAAAAAAAAAAAGAAAAAAACACAGAACATAATTAATTTTAGTTATGTTTCTTTATGTCTAAATGTAGGGATGATAAAGGCAGATTTTTGAAACAAAATGCCCCAAAAACTAATCAATCATCTGTAGGAGCAGGAACATCTGCAACTGAGAAATATGAATCTTCTACACCAACTACTGGAAAAATCACTTTGGAAGAATTAGAAGAAAAACAACGTTCAGGACAAAGGTTAACTCTCATAGAAAGACAAATTCTATTGGCTCATGAGGTAAAGAAGAAACAAACACAATCAAAAATATCTTCTGTAGGAAAGAAAAAAGAAAAACAACCCATTTTTGAACAAATAGGACAACCTCTTTCTCCAACAGAAACATCTGATTATACAACATAAAACTTATTTGCAATGTCAGAAGTTGATAGACAAGAAAGGGAGAGAATGGAAAGGGAATTAGAAAGGAAAAGCAATGAAGAAAGAGGAAGGAATGAACGAGAGGATAGAGAATCACATCGAGAAGAAACACAAGAAGGAGGAAATGATGAAGAGGAGGAAGAAGAACATACTAGATTTGCATTTCCAATTGTTGATACACCAACCCTGTTAGGAGATGACATAAAAATGAAGAATATTCCTCCTTCTGTTCTTCCAAATTTATTTGGTTTGTCTACTGAAGACCCTGATGCTTTCATGTTTGAGTTTGACATTGTTTGTCGAACATATGGATATACCAATGATGCTCAAAAACTTCGTTTATTTCCTACAACTTTGAAAGGATATGCATTAAAATGGTTCATGAGGTTGGGAGAATCAACCATAGTATATTGGGATGACATGAAAAATAAATTTCTTGCTAAATATCAACCCTATTGTAAGTCAAAAGACTCTAAAGAAAATATCTTTAAAATTTCTCAAAGTGAAGATGAAAGCTTAGAGGAATATCTAGAAAAATTTCTCTATAATATGCACAAATCTAAGCAATATAATCTTCCTTTGGATGTCATCCGTACTATCTTTTTGAAGGGGATTTCAGATGAAAATTTGGATGCTCTTAATTTAATGGGGGCAGGGGATATTTCTCACCTACCTTTCCCAAAAACTGTTGAATTATGTAAGAAGTACTCAAGGGGAAAAGCTAAAAGAGGACAAGGACAAAGAGATACTGTGACAAATGCAACTTAATCAATTTCAAATGGTGTTACTAAATCATAATTAGGGAATCTATTTGAGAACTTTAAAACTGATATTATGAACACATTTGGTTCACAAATTTACACATTGAAAGCTAAAAAGAAGCAAGAGGAACAAGATCAAGTATTATCCATCTTTTGTCCTAAGTGTAGAAAAAAACATGCATTGAGAGATTGTCCTTTAGACAAAATTCAGGTTTGTGGATTGTGTACAGATAACCATGCCACTGATGATTGTCCAAAGTTGAAATAATTGCAAGCTACTCACATAGAAGAAGGACAAGGAATGTAATCTCTTTATTACTTAGCACCAAGAAAGCCTTGGCAGCCATGTTTCACAGGTATGTCTCAAAATTTTGCTCCTCATTTCTCTCAACAGTTTCCTCAAAATTTTCAAAATCCTATTCAAATTTCATGGAATGCACCCATGCCTTGGCAAACTTGGCCTCCTCAGCAGAACCAAAACCAACCTCATCAAGGTTGGTGAGGGTATGCTCAAGGAAATCATCCATACCAATAGCCATACCACCAACCTTACCAACAACCCTACCAACAACCATACCAACCTTTTCCTTATCAACAATTCCAACAGAATTGACCACAAAATTCATATTCTCAGCTATCACAACCTGCACCACAACTAACCCAACCACAAAAACTCCAGCTACCATATAACCAACCTCCACCTAGACCAACTCAACTACCATCCCAACCAATCTCAAATCCTAATAATAAAGTGGAAAAACCCATGTATAACATTGATGAAGGACCATCATACTCAATCCTTCCTCTTCAAAATATCCACTTAAGGTCTGAAAAAGTTTTACCAAAGGATTCTCCTGTTATTATAGAAGAAAAAAATGAAAAAGAGGAGATTCCTAGCACAGAGAAGCTACCAATAAACAATCAAATCCAGAAGAGTAAAACATCAAATACCCAAACACCTCCTTTTCCAGAAAGGTTGGTTGAAGAGAAATTACCAATCTCTCTTCCTGAGTTTGATGTCTTAGATGAATTAAAGAATGTCTGTGTGAAAATTCCTTTATTGCAAGCTATCAAAGATATCCCAATCTATACAAAAGAAACTAAGGAATTATATTCAAAGAAAATTAACAAAATAAAGAAAGATCCACCAACAATTCATGTAATTGGAAATTTAGCAAGCCTAATGTCAAATACTATTTCAATTGAAAAATATGTTGACCCAGGAATTCCAATGGTAACAATAACAATCAACAATTTTTCAATCTCTAAAACATTAATTGACTTAGGAGCAGCTATCAATGTGATGACATTAGAGACAATGAGATATTTGAACATGCAAAATCTTCGACCAACCACTATGGTCCTAGAATTAGCTGATAGATCTAAAGTAGTTCTTGAAGGTATACTTGAAGATATCACAGTTTCTTTGGATTCTTTAGAGTATCCAATAGATTTCCTAGTTCTTCAACCAAAATCTAATCTAGGAGGCCATCCATTGATTCTTGGAAGACCTTGGTTGGCCACAGCTGATGCTTTCATCGGTTGTAGAACAGGGAATATGATTATCTCACATGAAACTGAAAGGAAACAGATCACACTTTATGCTCAAAAACCTTCTGTAATAGATCAATTACCATGGCTTGATGAAACAAAGAAACAACAGGAAGAATTAATTCAACCTATCTTAAGTATTAATCAAGCCTTTAATTTTAGAGAGGAAAATAATGAATATATGTTAGACTATTTCATTTCTGATCTAGATGTCTTGAAAGAATTAAGAGACACACAATACATTGCTGCAAATGAGATCTTAGGACAGACCTTTCAAGAAAATTGCACAATTCATTCTTTAGAGTCGGCATTTAATAACATTTTTCCAGTTATCTCCATGGCAAATACTCAAAGCAAGATAATTGAAATTAGTCCTTGGAAATATTTGAATATTGGCACAAAATTTGAACCATCTCAGGAAGAACAATTCATTGCATTATTGAAGAAATATCATAAAGCATTTTCTTGGGAATATACTGATATGCAGGGGATTCATCCTGAAACATGCACTCATCATATCTACACATTTGATAACATAAGACCTCTCAGACAACCACAACAAAGAATGAATCCAATATTGAAAGAGGTAGTCAAAGAAGAATTACAAGAATTATTAAAGGTAGGATTCATCTACCTTATCTTTGACAGTCAATGGGTTTCTCCATTAGTTGTTGCACCTAAGAAAAATGGAAAATGGAGAATCTATGTAGACTATAGAGAACTGAACAAAGCAACACTTAGAGATCATTTTCCATTACCATTCATAGATCAAGTCTTAGATTCACTAGCTGGGAAAAAATATTTTTCCCTCCTAGATGGATTTAGTGGCTATAACCAAATCAATATAGCATTAGAGGATCAGGACAAAACTACTTTTACATGCCCTTGGGGTACCTATGCTTATAAGGTATTACCTTTTGGTTTATGTAATGCTCCAGCTACTTTTCAAGGAGCAGTCCTGGGCATTTTTGTTGATTTAGTACATGAATGCGTAGAGGTATACATGGATGAGTTCTCTGTGCATGGTGATTCTTTTGATAAATCCTTGAAAATTTTGGAAAAAGTCCTAATAAGATGCATAGAAACAAATTTGTCTCTTAGCAATGAAAAATGTTTTATGATGTTAACTGGAGGAGTAGTATTGGATCATCATATTTCATCATCAGGAATTACAGTGGATCCGACAAAAATACAAATCATTGTGAACCTACTGGAACCAATCAGCCAAAAGGATGTGAGAAGTTTCCTTGGATATGCAGGCTATTACTGAAGATTCATTGAAAATTTTAGTAAAATAGCTTTGCCATTATTCAAATTACTTGCAAAAGATGTACATTTTCGTTGGAATACTATTTGTCAAACTGCCTTTCAGAAGCTCAAAGACAAGCTATCAACAACACCTATCTTAAGAGGGCCTAATTGGGCTTTGCCATTTCACATCTCTACAGATGCATCAGATACTGCAATAGGGGCATCATTGGGTCAAAAGGAAAATCTTATGACTTATGCTATTTACTTCATTAGCAAAAATTTAACCCCTGCAGAGTTGAATTACACAGTCACAGAGAAAGAAATGTTGGCAGTAGTACATGCTATGAATAAATTTTGTCACTACATCACTGGTTATGAAGACTTTATCCATACAGATCATTCTTCCATAAAATATCTCATGAACAAACCTATTACCAATGGCAGGATAACAATATGGTTGTTATTGATGCATGAATTCAACATCACAGTCTTGAATAGACCTAGAAAGGAAAATCAAGTGGCTGATTTCCTATCTCGATTAAAAACCTCTGGTGAGATTGTTCCTGTCTCAGATAATTTTCCTGATGAGCACCTATTTTTCATTTCAGTTATAACTTCATGGTATGCTGATATAGATAACTATTTATCATCAGGGATGTTACCTCCTTATTTCACATCCAAAGAAAAGAAAAAGATAATTAAACAAAGTGCTAGATACACATGGATTGATGGAGATCTCTTTTATACAAGATATGATCTCATAATTAGAAGATGTGTAAGACAAGATGAGATTTTAGAAATATTAAAATCTTTCCATGATGAACCTTGTGCTGGCCATTTTGTAGATAAGAGGATAGCATACAAAATACTCCATTTGGGGTATTATTGGCCATCCATCTTCAAAGATTCCAAGAAATATGTTCAAAGTTGTGATAGCTGCCAAAGGATGGGAAAGCCACTTCCAACTGATGAGATGCCCCTCAAACCACAAGTTCACATTGAGCCATTTGAAAAATGGGCTCTTGATTTCATTGGTCCAATAAATGCACCATCAAAAGGGAAGCAATACATCTTAGTATGTACTGATTATGTTACAAAGTGGGTGGAAGCCAAAGCATTAGTAAGAGCCACAGAACAGTCAGTGGTCAACTTCCTCTTTGAAGAAATATTTGTCAGATTTGGAGTAACTTGAGAGATTGTAACAGACCAAGGAGCATAGTTTACTTCTAAAATGGTGAAAGAACTAGAAAACAAATATTAGATCAAGTATCAAAAATCTACACCCTATCATCCACAAGGAAATGGACAGGTGGAATCTACTAACAAAACTTTGGAAGCAATCATGACTAAGAAAGTTCAAATACATAGAAAAGATTGGTCAGATAAGCTTCACGAAGCATTATGGGCATACATAATCACTTGGAAAAACAGTATTGGTTTCACTCCTTATCAGTTGGTCTATGGTAAGCAAGTTTTGTTACCTATAGAATTTCAACTTCATACTTTTAAACTAGCAGCTAATTTAGGAATAGATCTTTCTGAAGCACAAAAAGAGAGGATCATGCAATTAAATTAATTGGATGAGATGAGACATGCAACAATTGAACACAATATTCTTATTTAGCAACAAAGGGCACATTGGCATGATAATTACATCAAGAAGAAACAGTTCAAAGTAGGAGACTGGGCTTTGTTATTTGATTCAAAATTCAAAAATTTCAAAGCTAAATTTACAACTCATTGGCTTGGTCCATATGAGATTGCAGAGGTATATGACAATGGCTTAGTCAAACTACAAACAATAGATGATGAGGCAAGCTCATTCAAAGTCAACGGACATAGGCTAAAGCTCTACAATAAGCCTGTAAACAAGGAAGACTTTCTGCAACAGATATCTCAACAGAATGAGATGGAAGTGTTGGACAAACAGAATCATGTGTCTCCTTCACATTCTTCTTAATATATATATATATATATAATTTAAAAAAAAAAAAGGGAGTTTAGTTGTGAAAACCCAAGCAACTGGCACAATATAAACTCGAATTTTCATTGGAAAACCAAGTAAAATTGGCCAATCAAAATTCTCCAAAAACATTTTTTTATTATTACCTTCTAGTTTCATTTACAACTTCAAAAGATTTTGCAAAATTTTTATCTCCAAGACTTGAGGACAAGTCAATAAATAAGGCTGAGGGGGATAAGGTATAAATTTTTGAAGACCTTTCAAGCCTTCTACAGATGACATCATTCATTTCAAAGAGAAATACATCGAGCAGAGGGACCTGAAAAGAAAATCAACTTCATCCAGTAGAGGGACCTGAAAAGAAAATCAACTTCATCCAACAGAGGGACCTGAAAAGAATATCAACTTCATCCAGCAGAGGGACCTGGCTTAATCTAGCAGAGGGACCTGAGGAGGATACTAAGAAAAATAAATATAAGAGGAACTTTATCAAATATGAAGACTTACAACAACATTCCAGCGAGCTTCAATTAGGAAAACACAATGAGCAAACAAGTTAGTATATATTTTTNATACTAAGAAAAATAAATATAAGAGGAACTTTATCAAATCTGAAGACTTACAACAACATTCCAGCGAGCTTCAATTAGGAAAACACAATGAGCAAACAAGTTAGTATATATTTTTATTTTTAATGCTTTAAAAATTGGAAAATTCTTCATAAGCTAAAGCAATGATAAAAATCCTACCTTTCCCTTACCCTACATCATCTTTTCATCACTTCATTTTTATATACCCTCAAAAGAATAAAAAATGGTACTCAAAGGAACCTCCAAGGGAGTTATAAGGAAAGGACCAGGTTTTCAAATTCAAACACATTGTTTTTGAGCTGTAAAATGCTCTATTTTATGAAGACATAAGTTGCATACACACAAACTGAATTGTTGTTTGCATAAATGAAAGGTTGTTTGCATACACATTGAGGAAGGGGTCATAAGGAGAATGCTTTAAGAATAACAGGTGGCTGGATACTCAAAGGAAATGAATTAAGGGAGTTATAAGTCAAATGAATGTTTTAAAAAAGAAAAAACCATTTCCTATGATGATTACAAGGAAAGAGTGGAATTTCATAAAGTTTAATGAAAAAAGAAGCACCTTTAGCTATGATCGATCAACCTAAAGGCTATACAAATGCATTTAAAAAAAAAAAACATAAAACTCTTGTAAAGTTTCCCTCACAATGTATTTTTCTCTCTTGCTAAAAGCGTTGTGGCTTAGACTCTTTTCCATATGTTGTTGTCTCACTTGGACGCTCCCCAGATTTGAACCACTGGCACATTCCTATGTATATTTTACCTCCATACTCCAAACGCATGCATTAATCTCTGTTTCAAACATGCCAGCGCCATTCCAAACCAAGAATCCCTATGTTCTAGCAAATTGTTCCCTCCTATGCCTTCCTATCCCGAAATCTCTAATAAATAACGAATTGTATGTTGACAATTTCACTGTCAACATACAACATTCTCGCCCGTGGAAGAAAACGTGGAAGTTGAAGGAGATGCATGGAGAGAAAAGGCAAGAGAACGTGTTCAAGAAGGAGTCGGCCAGTGAAAGGTAAGTTCGAATTCAAATAATTGTTAAAGCTAAGTGCAAAATTCGACTTCCTGAGGTACATTTTGAGAACAGAAGCAGTTCATTTCTAGCAGAGGTTGATTGTAAGAAGAAAAATTGAGCTGGGTTTCAACAAGAAAGCATAAGAGTTTTTAATTGAATTAACAGGTATGCCCTTGCATAATTTTTTTTATGATTGAGAATAGAGAGAAGTTTAGAAATTTAAAAAATATGAGATTTTCTTTGTTTTGAACAGGAAATTCTTATTGAAGAACATTCATAGAATTGAATTTAAACATAGTTTGCAAGTTTGAAGAAAAAAAAAAATCAAAACAATTGGTTGAAGAATATGCAGGGTTGAACCTTTTGACAAGGATAGACCTCCTTTTCGTATAAACAGTGAAATATTTTAGGGTCTTGCTCTTAAAAATTGAAAGAATGGTGTCTAGGTATGAACCAAAGAAGCTTGATAAATCAGAAATTCATAAGGATTGTATACAAATTCTTGAGCAAAAACAATGGATATCTTTCTTTGAGAAGTTTGATGGATATTATGAGGAATTTGCCTTAGAATTTGCTCATTCATTTGATGGGAAAGGGCTACCGTTGGAAACCTTACTATTAGAATCTCTGAAGATATAATTGCACAGGTCGTTGTATTACCTCAAACAAGAGAAAGATATTTCAAAACCAAGCACTTTAAAGATAAATCATGGGCATCTTTTGTTTCCAGATCTAGGGTGGCAGCAATCAATTGGAAGAAGGGAATCTCGAGGAGTTGGTTGATTTATCCTTGGGATGAATTAACCTATCTCATATAGAAGTTTATAACTTCTGAAGGAAAATTTAGCATTATCTACCTATATCACATCAAGCTGCTACAACATTTAAAAGGTGACTATGAAATTAGCATGCCCTACTTTCTACTGCAAATCCTTTCTAAGATGGCTAGGGCTGTCCAAAAACAAGGGAGGAATACAAAAAAGAGTCTATATCATTGTGGCTTCATTAAAATGATCATCATACATGAGCTACAGAAGCAGAACTTGGCTTGGCAACAGTTTATCATTGGAAATGGTTTTGAAATAGTGGAAGAGGAAAAAAAAGAGGAACAAATCTTGGTTGTGACCGATGATGAGGAAGAAATACAAAACCCGAAGGCAACAAGCTCAAAACAGCCTATGGGGAGGAGAAGAACAAGAAGCATGGTGAAAAGGGAGAAAGAATTTGAGGAAAAAGACAAGATTTTCACCACATATGAAAGGAAATCAAGAAAACGCCAACAAGTTCAAAAAGGACAAATACAAGAAAGTGATGATGAAGCACAACAAGCACAGTATGCACATATTCAGACTTTGGAGGCACAATCATTGGAAAATGATGATTTTGAAGGACAAGAAACTTCCACATATGAGAAAATGAGAAAATATGTGGAACAATTAATTAAAGATATGAAAGATGAAACTCAACCTCCATATATAGTCGAACAAATAGAAGAAATGGCTGGTGGGTCCACATCAAAACTTGATAAGAAAAGCAAGAAAATAAAGAAAATGAAGAGAAAGATCAAGGAAATTGAAGTCCTGGAAAGGTACATAAAAACAGAGAACGAAATGTTAAGGACTCAAAGCCATAGAACATAGGAAGAGAATGAAACCTTGAAGAAAAAGAATAAGAAACTTCAAAAGCAAAACAAACTAATCTCCAAACAGGCCTACAAATGGTTTCAACAAAAGAAGGCATATAAAGAAAAATATGAAAGAATGAAAGCTCTTCATACAACTCAAGTTAATGTGGAGACATATTGCAGGCAGCAGAGGTGGCAGAAGATCACTGACAAAGGTTCAAGAACATTTTTTTTTTGTGCATGAGGACATGCAATGTCTTCCTCTTGGGGGAGATGTTGAGTACATTTTTATGCTTCTTTTCACTCCATAAACTATACTTTTGCCTCCAAAACCATCCATTTTGCCTCCATATTATTCCATATTTTCCATGAAATAGCTTATGCAAGGTACATTTATCATTCCTTAGCTTAAGAATTGAATTTTTGAATTTTTTGGCATTAAAATTAAAAATTTATCAGAAATTACAGGATTTGACTAAATCCTATAATTGCTCCTAGGTTCGTGTACTTGCAGAATAGCTGGGCAAAATCTGAGACTTGGGTCATGATCTTTGATGTACAAGGATGGATGATTATCTATCAGATTTGAGATCTGAGTTTTCCAAGTGTTCGGTCAGCACTGCTCAAACAAGGTCACTTCAGCAGAAAATACTCTGTTTTAGCATAAAATCATGGATAGTTTTAGATTTTCTTGAGATTTGTTCATCTTTTATAGATCTGAAGGGGGTATTCGACCTTCCCAACATATTTTATGGATCTAATCATGATCTTTAGGAGGGTTATTAGCATTATTAGTTTCAAAACTCTTGTATAAATACTCTAAGACATAGACTAGTATGACAACCTTGATGTGAATGAAGAAACTTTGAATTTGCAATCTTGAGATTAGCTCTGCATTTGTTCTTGATAATGTATTTGATACGATGATGTGAATGCTGTTGGAAGTTCCTTCTTAGCTAAGACGACTCAAGTGTACAAGTGAAGCATTGGAGGGCCCCCTTTGACAAACTAGTACACTCTTCCTTTATGTTCTTTTCAAGTAATCTTTGATGCATGTTTTAGATCATATCTTGCTGTAGATGAGTTTTATTCATATCTTTGTTGTAGTTAGATGAATTCCATAGTTAAGTAATATGCTTAATCTTTCAAAGCCTTACTCATGTTGTGAATGATTTCTTGAATAAGAATTCAATGTGTGGTTTTCTTCCAAGCATTAGGATGATCATGAATGTTTTTTGAGTTATTTACGCTTTCAATACTTTTCATTTAACAAGAATTGGTGAAGATTGCTAATGAATGAAAGAAAAAAATGAATGCATATCTTGAATAAGAGTTTTGTCTTTATAGCATTGATAAGCCTCTGAGGTAGTTTTTGAATGACTCTTTGAATGTTTATTGTTGATCAAATTCCCTTTAGGAAACATTTGCTGATTACTGTCGTGAGATCTATGAAAAAGACTTCTAAACAAAAGCTTAGCATCTCCTCCATATTCATCTCTTAGAATAGGTTTTGGTTTATTCCCTTTGAAGGAATAAAAGTTATCTCTAAATCCATATATTTTGGATGTGCCTCTAAGTCTTACAAACACTGGATTAACAATCATTTGCACTCTAATCTACATCAGTAGATTGGAGCCTAACATCTCTCTTGAGGGAAATTTCTCTTGCAGACCTAAGAAACCCTCTATGGCAAATGAAAAAAAAATGACGGAGCATAAGATTCTATAAATCTGTTGCTTCAACAAGATCTCACACAACAGAGGGACCAAATGATGGAGAATTTTTCCCACATCCTTCAACGCCTGTCGATAATAGCCGGCACATCTTCATCAAGCGACCACTTTGGTGGCACCTCGCCTTTCAAGGTACAAGTTAATTTTGATATTCCTGTATTGGAAAGTCAAATAGATGCAAATGCCTTAAAAAAATGGTTAAATTTGCTAGAAGGTTATTTCTTTGTTCACAGTTTTTTCGCTAGGGAAAATATCACCTTTGCACTCCTTAAGGCTCTCCCCCATGTAAAACATTGGTGGGAAACTTACTGTGAGAAAAGTTCCAGATAGGAGTCTGGAGTATATGGGGCTAAGCCCACTTGGGATTTTTTTGTGGATGCGATTAAGGAACAATATTACCCTGTTGGTAATTATGATGACTAGTACATGAGATGGACCACACTGTGGCAAGAGAGAGGCCAAGAAGTGTTGGAGTTCACAAATAATTACATACCTTGCACAACAATATGGGTATCAAAGACTCTAAGATACATTTGGTTCTGAAATGTCATGGGGCTCTATACAGATACATCCAAATTGAAATAGATTTTTTGTACATCTCATCACTAGGTGTTGCTTATCGATATGTTGTTAAAATCGAGCATAAATTTAAGCGCCAGAACAAGCAAGAGTTTGGATCTACAAATACGCAAAAACCAAAGTATGGTAAAGATGGCCCTAGCAACCAGCCTTAAGAAAACCAGTCCAAACCACATGAAAAGAAGGGTAATGAAAATACGAAGAAGGACACTAGAATATGGTGTGATTTCCACAAAATCCCCTAGCAGAACACCGATAAATGTCACTCAAAATAGTCATTGGTGGTAGAGATCAAAGAAAAGGAGCCAACCATGTATGTGGAAGTGCCATGCTATCTATGAGTCTCGACCCTGTAGTGTCATTTTTACTCTGGAAGGTCATCTCTATAGGATACTAGAGGTAGTTCTGACTACTGTAACACCTAAACAATGTCGCAAGGTAGTATCCCATACTAAAAAATTAAGATTCTTCACAGTTTGTTCAAAAGGTGAACAAAAGAACACCACAACCACTGCAACCTCATTCCAAGGACATTCTGTCCAACAGAAATAGGTCGAAAATATTGAAGCAAAGCACAAGGATTCCTTCTACACACAATCATCTCATGTAGCCAGACTGGCTGAAAAGGTCCAACCCTTCTAGCCATAGGTTCGTGACAACCTTCAAGAAGCTAAGCAATGCAACTTCTCCACCAATGCAAGAAGCTCACCATGATTCAGATTCAACAAACGCTTCCCCCTCTCCCCCGAGAACTCAACGCAATGGATACCATTGCTTCCTAATAAGGGAGGATTGATGTAGGTGGATATCGGTGGCCACCCATCTATTCCATTGGCTCGAAAAGAAAATTTTCACCTTGGCAGTTTTTCGACAATTTTTTGGGTTCCAAACATCTGGGGCTGTTTTGAGGCCCTAAACGATGTTTTTTTGGGGATTTGGGGCCCATGCAAATGTTTATGGTGCTTTCCTAGCCTAGTAGAAAACCATTCTTCTTGGTTAGACCTTTCTAACGGTGTATCGAGCGTCCCAAATGAAGATCGTATGAATACGCTACGCCCCCGGGAAGTTGATGTATTAACTACACCCATCGGGGCCTACAAACCTTTTGGATTTTCATCTTCTAGGGTTAGGGTTTTAGATTTTCATTATGTTAAAAAGGAGTTTAGAGCCTCATTGTAACAATCATATTCTTGTGAATGCAAGTAGTCATCACATCTCTTCTCAAAGATAAGCTTCCACCATTCTAGCGAATCTTTCACTCTATTTTTACAGTCTTTGTACATTTCGCTCATTAATAGTAATCGTGTATTACTGTATCTTTGTGTTTATGTTTGCATCCTTGATATATTTCTATTATATTATTGGATATCTGAGATATCTCTATACATTTATTTATTATATCTCCACTCTCATTTCGTGCCGAAAATAATCTGAATTAGTGGTATCAGAGCAGGATGCTCTTGATCGTTTTTTAGTGCATGTCCCAGATGAGGTCCGAGTATAGCAAGTTGGGTCTCGAGCTTGTCTCTCTTGAGGAAACTTGCTTTCACACACCCAAGAAACCCTCCATGGTGGAAGAAAAGAAAAATGATGGAGCAAAAGATTCTATAAATCCGTTGCTTGAGCAAGCTCTCACGTGACATAGAGACAAAATGATGGAGAATTTTTCCCACATCCTTCAACACCTGTCGATAGAAACCGGCGCATCTTCATCAAGAGACCACTTTGGAGGCACCTCACCTTTCAAGGTATAAGTTAATTTTCATATTTTCATATTTGAAGGCCAGATAGATGCGGATGCCCTAGAAAAATGGTTAAATCTCCTAGAAGGTTATTTCTCTGTTCACAATTTTTCCAACAAGGAAAATATCACCTTCACACTCCTTAAGGATCTCCCCGATGTCAAACATTGGTGGGAAACTTAGTGGGATAAAATTTCCAAAGAGGAGTCTCGAATATATGGAGCTGAGCCCACTTGGGATTTTTTTGTGGATGTGATCAAGGAAAAATATTACTCTTTTGGTAACTATGACAACCAATACATGAGATGGACCACACTGCGGCAAGAGAGGGGCTAAGCAGTGCCAAAGTTCACAAATAATTTCCATACCTTGCACACCAAGCTGGGTATCAAAGACTCCGAATGAAATTTGGTTCTGAAATATCGTGGGGCTCTACATAGATACATACAAACTGAAATGGATTTTCTAGACATCTCATCACTGGGTGTTTCTTATCGATATGTTGTTGAAATAGAGCAGTATTTAAGCACCACAACAAGCGGGATATTGGATATGAAAATCCACAACAACCAAAGTATGGTAAATATGGCCCTAACAACCCTCCTTCATAAAACCAATCTAAGCCACAGGAAAAGAGGGGTAACAGAAAGACGAAGAATGACACTGGAAAATAGTGTGATTTCCATAAAATCCCCTCAAACAACATCGATGAATGTCTCTCAAAATAGTCATTGGTGGTCAAGATCAAAGACAAGGATCCAAACCATGATTCAGAATCTGATTCAGAAAATATTGATAGAAGACAGATCATCGACGCAGAACCCAATGCTATTGTCGTGACTGCAGTAATTCAACCAGAAGAACAAGAAGATCTTGAAGGGGGGAAGCACCTTTTTCATTCACAGATGTGGGTGAAGGGGACCCCGCTGCATTTTATTGTTGATAGAGGAAGCCAGAAGAACCTCATCTCAGTATAGGTCATCAAACAATTGGGATTGTCGACAACACCACACCCACGTCCATACAACATCAGGTGGCTTCACTAGAGACGAGATCTCTATGTTAGGTAGCAGTGCCAATTGTCATACGAAATCCAACCCTTCAAGGATGAGGTATTATGTGATGTTTCCCCCTGGATGTCTGTGATGTTCTCTTGGGCCAACCATATATGTGTAAGCACCATGCTATCTATGAGTCTTGACCTCGTAGTGGCATTGTTACTCTGGGGGTCATCTCTACAAGATACTAGGGGTATTTATGACTATTGTCTCACCTAAACAGTGTCGCAAGGTAGTATCTCATACTACAAAATTAAGTTTCTTCATAGTTTGTTCAAAAGGTGAACAAAAGAACACCGCAACCATTGAAGCCTCAATCCAAGCACCTTCTGTCCAATAGAAGCAGGTCGACAAGATTGAAGCAAAGCGCAAGGATTACTTCTGCACACAGTCATCTCATGTATCCATACTGGTTAAAAATGTCCAACCCTTCTAGCCACAGGTTTGTGATAGCTTTCAAGAATCTAGGCAATGCAACTTCTCTACCAAGGAAAACAACTCACCAAGATTCAGATTTAGCAAACGCTTCTCCCTCTCCCCCAGGAACTCAATGCAATGGAGACCATTTCTTTCTACGGAGGGAGGACTGATCCAAGTGGATATCGGTGGCCACCCACCTATTCCATTGGCTCGAAAAACAATTTTTCACCTTGGCAAGTTTTCGATAGTTTTTCGAGTTCCAAACTTCTGGGGCCATTTTGAAGAAACCATGCCATGCTCTATTTCAACTCCATCTCTTGCAGCTCGCAATGGATGCCTAATCATAGTTGGAAGGATGATTAACAACCTTGATAAAGCTACAGAAAAAAAACTCATCTGGGAATTGCAATACATGGGCAGTGATGTTAAATCTTGGACCGA
This sequence comes from Picea sitchensis, assembly GCA_010110895.2. Classification (NCBI taxonomy): domain Eukaryota; kingdom Viridiplantae; phylum Streptophyta; class Pinopsida; order Pinales; family Pinaceae; genus Picea; species Picea sitchensis. Next base: position 125,161 of record SNQJ01S0001408.1, on the reverse strand, counting down.
GCTCCAACAGATGCCTCCGAGTATGTGTTCAAAGCTCATGGCTCCTCTCAAATGTTATTCTCCATTGGTATGTTTTGCGATAGGGGATTGGTTGTGCATTGATATGCATCTAAGCCCACATACATTTGCTTTCAATTTATATAATAACGCATGGAAAAGTATTCTCACTGATCCTTTTTTTCCAGAAAACATGAACTTTTGTTTGTTAGGTTTGTGTTATAAGCCTGCAGTATGAGATTGCATTCTATAGACTAACATTGTTCTGTCTCTTCACGTATGTGTTTGTTTAGAATCATGGAAGGCGGGCCAACCTTCCCTTGAGATTGAACTCTACCATGGCCTTTTTGTTGAATCCAAACAAATACCTGCATTCCACTTTTTTGGATTTTCTTTGATATGACAATGACTGTGGTTTGATGGATATGACTTCTATTCATTTTCAACAGAGAAATGTATATGACTTCTATTCATTTTCAACAAAGAAATGTATGGGGTAAGTTAAAAATAGTATTACTCATTTGAAACCACGCTAACACAACATATATACCTTCACATTTAGTTGAAAATGACATTGGATTATTCCGGAAGAAACACATATAGCATGTGTGATAATTTATTCACTAGATTTTAATACAATAAAAGTAAAGGAACCAAGATAATAAAAAACAATAAAATTATATTTTTGAGATTTAGGTATTTAGTAAACCTTAATACATTAAAACATCTTTAAGAGGCACTTATAAGCAATTTTACTCTTAATTTCAGTTTTTTTTTTTTCCAATTTTGATATACTCTAAAAATGATTCGTAATATTAATAATAATTTTTTTTAATTTTTTCATTTACAAAATTAATTAGAAAAAAAAAATAATAAAAATTGTTTTTGAGATTTAGGTATTTAGTAAATCTTTATACATTAAAACATATTTAAGAGGCACTTAAAAGCAAATTGTTCTTTTTCATTTTTTCTTTAATTTTAATAATCTGAAAAATTATTCATAATATTTATAATAAGATTTTTTTTTTTAATTTTAATACATTTTCATTTAATGTTATTATTTGTATTTTCTAATTTAAAAGACTATATATTATATAAAATAAAATTGTTCCTCCATTTTTTTCTGGAAAACTTTGCAGGCAGGTTAGTATGTGCACATTTCAAACTTGGAGTTACAAGATTTTTGAAAATATTTAGTGAAATATGGGATGAATATGAACCTTGTAAAAGATTATTTTCTATCTAAAAACAAAATATCATGATCTTTAAACAATGTAATTATCCTAATTCATTTTGGTGTTTCCTTTCCCCTGCTTCGGGTTCGGGGTATGCTAGTTATTAATATATTATCGTAAAATTTGTGAGTGGGGCAAAGGGACAACTGGAAGGCATTTACAGATAACTTTCTCTGAAATATTAACTTGAGTTGAGTGTAACAGTGAAAGCTTTTACAGAGAACTGAGCATATTGACTTGACTTGAGTGGAACAGAGGGGCATTTGAAAGGCGTTTATAGAGAACCGAGTACATTGGCTTGACTTGAGTGGCCCAAGTCATGAAAAGTATTGCGTAGATTCCATGAATGAAGACAATCATAAAAAAGCCCAAGTCATGAAAAGTATTGCGTTGAAAATCAAATTCCATTGTCTGTCAAACACTGTTTCCGTGGATCGTGAATGTTTCCGTGTTTGATTCGTATAACAGTGAGCGTCGGTGCGTATTCCAAGTGATTCTAATTTCTAATTGTTGGTGCGTAAGAAAATTGTCGTTTTGTTAAATTCCATCCTCCGTCAAACGCTGAGTTGGAGAAAGAAACAGCGAAAACGAAAGCGGGAAAGATCCATTTGGGAAATGGGAGGGCAGTTACAGAGCTCTGAGCGTATTGACTTGACTTCAAATCGACTTGAAATGGGAAGGCAGTTACAGAGCTTTGAGCGTATTCACTTGACTTCAAATCGACTTGAAATTTCGTCATAATGAGAAAATTTAGAGAGTCTACATTTAGAGTGAAATTTCGTCATAATGAGAAAATTTAGAACGTATTGACTTGAGTGTACTGGAGAGACGAAATGGGAGAATGGAAATTTAGAGCGTATTGACTTGAGTTTACATTTTGACTAAGTGATAACTGAATAAAGAGTTAAAATCATCTTCCACTTCATCACCCTCTCCACCTTCATGAGAAGGAATATCTTCTAGTTATGTGGCTTTCCTAATCATTTATAACTTTATGTAATTCAATTTCTTATAATTTTTCAGGAATGTTTTTTTTTTTTTTTTTTATCTATGTGGCTTTCCTAATCATTAATAACTTTATGTAATTCAACTTTTTATAATTTTTCTTTGTAATTTAAAGTGATGTATGATTGTTTACAACATTACTATTTAGAAAATGATTTATGATCAGCTAAATAAGGTTCTAGAGGCTCGATTTATTTCTTTAGGTTCCAATTCCCATATGGTAGAAAATAAGGTTTTAAAGGCTCAATTTATTTCTTTAGGTTCCAATTCTCATATGTCTACCATATGGATTCTTTAAACAACTTGGCTAGACTTTATACTTCTTTCTTCCTCCATAAAAGTAATAATATCATGCGTAGATGATAAATAATTAAAGGATTCTGATTACCCAAGACATGGAGATTATCCTCCCTAAATCCTACCATTTTAGTTCCAAAATTCTTATTGGTAGTCACTTTTGTGTTATGATTTTATCTTATCCAATCATATCCCCATATATTTCTATAAACTCATGTTCAATTCTACTTTGAGTTTTATTCCACACTTTATGAGCAATATTCTAAACTTGAATATACATGGACGTCAAATCCTCATCCATTGTTATGTCTTTAACCTCTACATTGATCCTCCATTTCTTCAAGTTACTTGTAATTTGAAAATGATAGTCCAACATAAATGGATTTTCATTTTGATAGAGGTATGATAATATTACTATGTCAATGAGCTCCAAGTCCACACCAAACATCTTATCCATGGTTTCCTTACCATATTTCTTTGGGTTTGTCTTAAGTCTAAATTCCATTCTTAATGAAGTAGTTAATACTAACCGAGGCATGGTTAAAAGAGGGTGTTTTTTTCTTGTTTTGATCTGATCTTCCCTCCCCCAACTTAATCTTAGGTAGTCCTTACCTCAAAATTATGTGTTGGTATGAGGTGTGGTGAAAATCAACCTAGAGTTAAAATCAAACACGTAATCAGTGAGATCATTCTTCTTAGCTCATGGACATAGAAAGACTAGATTGGAAATCCTCAAGATTGTAGTATCTTGGTGGCCCTCAACCTGAATTCAAGAAAAAATATTTATCACGGGGTGATCCAAAAACCCCATCGCTTAATCCAAGACCGATGGTATCCACTCTCTCCTAACTTCATCAAGCTCAATTTCGATGGTGCATTAAAAGGAAATACGGGACCCCAAAATTTTGGGGGTGGTTTTCATAATGACAAAGAAAATATCCTCTAGACCATTACTAGAAATATAGGCATTAACAACAAAAATTGTGCTAAGCTATCATCCCTGGCTTACGGTCTCCAAATTGCTACTTGAGAAGGATTCACCAAACTAGTAGCGAAAGGACACTCCAAACTCATCACCCGAATGATGTAAGGTCTCCAAAAAGGACCACTTATCAGTAAAATAACAAGAATTTGGAGATTGGAAGAAAGCCTAGAACATATTCAATACCTTATACCTGACATTCCAAACCTCATTCTCTCCCTTGTCTACAAGACAACTAATAAACAAGCAAAAATAATGGAAAACAAAGGAATCTTCGAAGTGTAGGAAAATTTTGACCAAGTTTGGAATCCTTCATAGTCAAACCTATTAATAGAAAACTGCTCCACACTCATAGTCGAGGACTTAAGACCCATGTATGGGGTGTCAAGAATGCGACCGATAGCCATTCCAAATCCCAGGAAGAATGTGGCTAGATCTTGTGCGACCTAGCTGGTAACATCATATCATACGTAGGTGGAAACAATGTAGGACAAAAGGTTCAATGTTGAGGGAATGGGTTTAAATGCATCATTTATTACTATGCATGGCAAGTAATCTCCACCTCTTCGACTGGTACATCGACTCGATCATGACTTCATCTGATTATCCCAACCATCATTCGAAAAGGTTGCAAGTTAGGATTCAAAATTGTATATAATGGAGATCTTGGGGCACTAAGGCTCCATATTACAATAAAAAGGAATGTCGGCTCTCCTGTATGTGATTTCTCTATTCTTGGCCTCTACATGGCCTCCCTTCTATAACTAACATTCATCGCTCTATCGTTTCACTCAGCTCCCTTGTCTAAATCCATGACGCCTAGTTGGGATTATTGATAAGACTACCATCGTGGTTGTGGATCTCATCATGACCCCTCTAACTCAAGAAATTTAATCCCAGAACCTGTCAATAGAAGAGTGCAGTAGGACACTTGGGCCTCCACCAACAAGTTTTGGGAATTGACCCCTCTCCATATCAGAGCATAAATAGGGAACACAAAGAATGCAATTTGTTTGGAATGTGGAACTATCCATGACTAAGAAGTAGACACAAAGATGGGAAATTGGATTCCAGACACTGATAGCTCCAGATCACAAGAAACCAAGTATTGGTGAACAATTGACCTCTATTGACATGTTAAGATGATTTTCAGAAATATTTTGTAGGACAGAGATGAGGCTCGTGAGGAAGTGCTTGTACAGTTGGATGAAGTCATGATTCAACCTCAATACATTAGGGATAGAATTCCTCCTCTGTCTCCTCATCACAAAGAACAACCTCCTAGTAGCCTCCATCCTTCCACTAGTGGGAAATCCTCGAGGTCAGAAAGCATCCCTCTGAATTAATTATCTACATGATGAACATTTTGATAATTCTACACTTGTTTCCTTAGTAGTCCATATTATCACCATATAAGGACTTACAACAATCTAGAAAGGCTCAATAGTATATCTAGCATAGTCAAAATTCAAAATATTGAAAAATTTTATGGACCGATGACTCATACCATTGTTGTTGTTATGGTTTACCCAGTGTCAAGCCAACAAGAAAGTGGATTTTGTACAATTTTCCTCTTCTGTGATTAATATAATTAAACTTGTTTACTGGGAAAAAAAATCTACCCAGAGTTTATACCTTATTGACTTACCATGATTAAGGTTGCATAATACCCCACAAACATTCAATATTCCTTGTTTTGACCTTTTTCTAATTACAAAAGTATTCTATGTGTACTAGTTAGAGATCTAAAGTTAAGAAATATACCATTGAAGTATGTTACTCCACCTATTTCTCCTAGTTATATGCTACTACCTAAAGTTTTCACCTTGTTCATAAATTTAATAAATTACAACTGTCTACGTAGATTTCACGAGGTAAAATATATTCTTAGTGTATTTATGGGGTGCATGGTAGATATACTTGTGAAAAATAAAAATTTCGTAAATCTTGATGAGAAAATAGAGCATATCTAATTGGTAACTACCCATAATTTTCTTCTTTGGCACTTATAATTTGGAAATGATGCATGGCTATTGATAGGTCTTCATGCTTATTATCTCCAAAAAATGGAAGAGGTTTTGTTCATTGGCTATGAGATGCTCTCCTTTCTCTCAAAATGTTGACATATTCCTTTCAAGATAGTAATGGTGGTGTTGTTAACCTTCATCATTGATTTTGCTTTGTTCTTTATGTAAATAATAGTAATTCCTCTTCTTAAACAATGACAATCTAAACATTTTACCTAAATATAGTGATAACATCCTTCTTTGGGGTATTATAAGGCATGAAACTGTCATTGGGAAACTATGGACATAGCGATGATGGTCTCCTTTTCATAACTTAGCAGCTTTCATTTTCTTAGTATAATAACAATAACGAATTTTCTCCTTCCAAGAAATAGATTAGAACTTTAGCCTTGGTTTCTCAATCAATTCCTCTTTATGAAGCTCCCTCATTTTTCCATAGGCAATTTGGTTCCCTCGAGGATTCAAATATCTCTCTTCATTCCTATATAAATTTGGCTTTGTGAGGCCTCACATGGCAAGGGTCTATTTCACGGTTCTTCTTCATATTTTGGGTGATGTGTGATATGATGGAAGCTCTTTGATGGTGGTTATATCTCCTTTGAATATACATATGAAAATCATGTTCTAGTGAACACACACTTCACTCAAATAAAATGAAATCTATTCAACAAGTCAGGACATCCTTCCTTAAGTCCACACTAGTTTACAAACATGTGTTTCTCCTTAGAAAACCAAATGCAACTTCCTTTTTCTCATAATGTTTTAAATGAAAACCTTCTTTGGTGAATTTATTTCCTTCCAAAATGATATGTCTTTATTTGAGATTATAGTCATCCTTGATAGTTGGATGTTGTTGTCCCAACAATGGGCTCATCCCTCTCATTCCACATGTCTAAAATAAAAAAATTCACCTACTCATTATGCCATCATCAACGTGTCATCATTGTTGCCCATCTTGTAGTTGGCATTCATGATTGGGGATTAGAATCTTTCTCCCCATGATTCTTGGTCATTGTACAAACTCATTGTGGCCTTGAACAATGGACAATGGGAATGATTTCCCATAGTAAAATTGTAGCCTTAAAGATATTCTAAATGATTCTAAATATCAATAATATTTGGGTGGTTCTAAAGATGATGTAAGAAAATATTTTTTGTTCAAAAACTAGAGCTTAATATTTCCCTCCCCTGAACACTTTTATATTCATACCATATTCAATCGATCTCAAATTAAAATCTTGGAAAACTGAGTGAAGTATGTGCATCACCTACTCCTCCTCATATGTGTTCTTTGCAGTAAAGATGATGCATCTATTGGGAAAGTAGAAATAAGTTGATCTTTATCATGCAAGTCTCATGAGTCCTACAACAACATATTTAATTATCCTAGCTAGGCCCTTGAGACTAGTCTATTATGATATGAAGGGAAATTTTAGAGTGTACCTCAAGGCCATTTCCACTTTACAACATGTCAAAGGGAATCTTAGTGTCATTTATTTCTATGGTTGTGAGTTTCAAGGGAATATATTCATTTGAAACTGTTGAAATTATAATCAGCAACAATACACATACAAAGCAAGGGACACTGAAAATTACACTAAGAAACCCCGGAAGGGTAAAATCAATATTACATCATAAAATTATTGTTTGTACATTCTTTTGTACAAATGGTATCTTTATATAACCATAGGTGACCATAACTACTAAGTCTTAATTAGGTAATTAGATCACATCATACCCATAACCATCTCTACAATATATCCTTAAATCTCTCAACTCAATCCATTAGTGATCCAGATTATTTTCGACATGAAATGAGAGTGGAGATATAATAAAGAAATGTATAGAGATATATCATATATCCAATAATATAACAGATATTTATCAGATACATAACCATAAACACAAAGATATTGTAATACACAATTTTTATTAATGACCAAAATGTACAAAACTATAGAAATACAGAGTGAAAGACTCATTAGAATGGTGACAGCTTATCTCTGAGAAGAGATGTGATGGCTACTCGCATTCAAAATAAGATGATTAAAATGAGGGTCTAAAGGCATTTTTAACATAAATAAAATCCAAAAACCTAACCTCAGAAGATGAAAAGCCAACAGTTGTGTGGGCCCCGTTTTGGGTAGTTTGGTGTATCAACTTCTCATGGGCGTAACTTTAGCATACGATCTCCGTTTGGGGTGCATGATAGCTTGTTGAAAAGGTATAGTAGATAATATTAATTTTTTGGGATCAATCAAAACTATTTATTATCATTGAAGTGCTCGATCCCATAAAAGCTTCATTTGGGCCCTTAAAATGGCCCCAGAAGTTTAGGAACCGAAAACTGCTAAAAATAGTAAATTTCCAAAAGACTATTTTGAGCCAGTTGGACTAGGTGGGTGGCCACAAATATCCTCCTAGATAAATACTACCTCCTTAGGAATCAATGGTATCCATTGCATTGAGTGCCCGGGGGAGAGGGAAAAGTGTTTTTTGAATTTGTATCTTTATGAATTGCTTGCCTTGCTGGAGAAGTTGCACTACTTAGCTTGTTGAAGGTTGTCACAAACATGTGCTTGGAAGGGTTGGACCTTTTTAACTAGTATGGATACATGAGATGACTTTGTGAAGAACGAATCCTTACGCTTTACTTCAATTTTGTCGACCTGCTTCTACTGGACAGAAGGTTCTTGGACTGAGGTTGCAGTGGTTGCAGTGTTCTTCTGTTCACCTTTTGAACAGACTGTGAAGAAATTAAATTTTGTAGTATGAGATACTACCTTGCGGAAATGTATAGGTGGACCAGTAGTTGGAACTACCTCTGGTATCCTATAGAGATGACCCCCCAGAGTAACAATGACACTACGGGGTCGAGACTCATAAATAACACGATGCTTCCACATATATGGCTGGCCCAAAAGAACATCACAGACATCCAATGGGGAAACATCACATAATACCTCATCCTTGAAGGGTTGGATGTTGTATGGCAATCGACACTATTGACTGACATGGATATCTTGTCCCTGGAGAAGCCACTCATTGTTGTATGGTTGCGGGTGTGGTGTTGTCAATAATCCCAACTGTTTGATGACCTCTATTGAGATGAGTTTCTTTTGGCTTCTGCTATCAACAATAAAATGTAGCGAGGTCCCCTTCACCCACATCTATGAATGAAAAAGGTACTCCCCTTCTTTAGGATATGTTGGTTCTTCTAGTTGAATTGTTGTGGTTGGGACAGTAGCAGTGGGGTCTGCATCGATGATCTATATTTTTCCATTATTTTCTGAATCAGATTCTGAATCAGGGTTTGGATCCTTGTCTTTGATCTTGGCCACCAATGACTATTTTGAGAGACATTCATCAGTGTTTTTCTAGGGACTTTTGTGGAAATCGCACCACTTTCCAGTATCCTTCTTCATCTTTCCATTACGCTTCCATTCCTGTGGCTTGGGTTGGTTTTCAGGAGGCTGTTTGTTAGTGTCGTAGGAAAATCCCCCTGTATACAGGTGAATATCCTCTTGGATTCTAGACCCTTATACCATGATAAAAAAACATGCTAACATTGGACACTAACATTCCTTTGAATCTAACTAACTAATCATAAAGAGAAGGAGAAGGAAGAAAATGTGATGCACCTTATTCTGATGTTTGTCCTCGCTGCTCCAACTTGACCTTGATCTTCAAGATCCTTAGCACTGTTTGACACCTGTAATAGAATGGATAGTAATACAAAGAACTCCTACTCTACTCTAGAAGATTAGTCCAATCAAATCCATCTATAAGACAAACATATGTAAAGAGAAATCAAGAAATTAATATGACAAAGAAATCAAGAAATCAAGAAATCAAATCCATCTATAAGACAAACATATGTAAGCAATATATTAATATGAGAAATCAAGAAGATTATTTATAGACTATAGATGCAGTTGCAATAGCTTCCCCAAGTCACACAAAGCTCTCAAAATCATAGGTTTGATATCCTAAATCTTTCTCCAAAGACCATAGGTTTGATACCTCTAATATCCACATTCCTCTTTCTTCTCCATGGAAAGCCCTCATTATATAGGATTTGGAGGCTTAACCACCATGGAGAGGATCACTCATCAAATCCACTAAGAAGGGATCTAAAAAATATTAAGGGAGAAAATATTTCTTAAGGATTTTAGGGAGGAAATATCTCTCAAGTATTTTAAGGAGGAAATATTTCAACCATCCATGAGATCCTCCACCTTCCCTAAAAAATAGGAAACCAAATGTGAGGTGGATTCTCACACTTAATTAATTTATTTTTCATGAATATTAATAATAATTCATGTGCACTTGGTATTTTTCCCTTCATGTAATATATCCCTCCTCCACATTAACTAGGGATTGTGACATAGGTTATTCCATGGTTTCAAGGTGTATGAGACACTTATTTGACACTTATGACACTTAGGGTGAGGTACCAAGGTGTGCAAATTTCATGTGTAATAGAATGCCCCCTAACGTGTGAGGTCAGAAGAGAGAGTGATGGCCGAAACACTTTACAAATATTTAATGCAAGGGTGTGGAGTTGGAGAACCTGGAAGAAGCTGCAAACAACCATCAAACAATATTAAAAAAATGTTCCATTTCTGAGGCAGGCATACCTATGCTTGGAATATAAGATGACTCAAAGCACGACCGCTGACCAATACACTGTGGATCCATGAAAAATATTGACTAAGGATATGGCCACCAAAGATACAATGTGGATCCATACCTCCATGACATGAACTGATCGTAGCCATGAAAAATACACAGTGGAGATATGAGATGATAAAACATAGCCACAGACCAATACAATGTGGATCTATGTGACAATTTATACATCAACATGCTCAAATGATCTCCTTCGCAGCATGGGAAAAGCAATTTAATAGGGTGAATGATCAACCCAGGGTCTTCGTTCCAATCCTGATGTTGTACAAATGTAGCCATGTGAATAGATGTTTTTATGTCGAACATGGTAGAAACCACTTGATTATCGGTCATTGAGGTAAACTGTTAACAAGTGCGATGAAAATCACCAATGATGTCAATGACTCCCAAGGTACCCTAGTACATTCCAGCAAATGTGAAGAAATGAGCTGAAGTCAAACATTCGTGGAATCATTCGATCAGAGGTCAATGATGAAAACCTATTGTCTAAGGAGAGTAGGCCTACAATTGAGGCATGCAGGGCCCAAAGTACTAAATGGTTTCTAAGTCTAATTTCCGGATGATGTGTTGAAGTCGACAGGAAAATACTTGTCGAAGGAGGGCCTTGATGTATCCCCCATCATCGACGTGAAACTGACATAGGAAAATGATGTAATATGGTGAAACAAATGAGTATGGACTGACACAGAAAATGGAAACTGGTAATACTGCAGATGGATGGTTTGAAGTGAAACTTCCCTTGAACATGATGAGGCATGACAATTGACTTGGCAGGATTGACTCGATGACTACCAAAATGTAATGTGATGACAATAAGAGCAGTCTTCGACTCGACGAAAAAGTATGATGACACATGGAATTGGTATGACTAAGGGACAAGAATATTACCCAATTGTAAGACAAGATGCAAATAGGTGCCATGTTCAAGGGTGACAAAAGATGCCATAAAGAATTCTAAAAAAACTTGACCCACTTCCTTCAATTTCCCCCCCACCCAGATAGATGAGTACCTCTTTTTAATTTAACTAGCTCGAGGAGGGTAACACATGCTAAATATAACTCACCTTCGGTAAGTTCCTCTTCCTTTTTTTAATGAACTAGAAGAAGGGATCGTTCCCATATGGGTCCTTCAATGTGTAGTTTAGCGAGTCCAGAGAAGGAAAACTCGGTGGTTTTTCATGTTTAGAGAGTCTGAAAAGAACTTGAAGGTGACTCCAAGGTTGTCCTTTTCGTAATTTTACTCTCGCGAGGCTGGAAAGAGATAAACTACCACTTGGGAGATGCCCTTTCAAAACCTTTTAAATGAGTGTGAAAGGAAGCAAGATCACTCAAGAATCTTTTCATGTTTAGAGAGTTTGAAAAGAGCTTAAAGGAGACTCCGGGGGGTTCATTTTTTGTATATCCTTTATGAGTCTAAAAAAGTGATAAAAGTATACTTGGTCACATTCTCACGTATTTACAAGCATGGGAAAGAACAAATACTAAACTCGGTCACATATTCTCATGTATTTACGAGCATGAGAAAGAACAAAGACTAAGATCGTTCAAGAAAAAGACTACTGCATTACGATGGGAATGACCTTCGAATGAGGATCACTCCTAGAAATGTGTCTCTTTGGAGGTAGTTTGCCCCCAACTTCTTTGGCAAAAGTGGGCGGTTTTGCTTCAGCATGATGTCCAAAGGCTAGAGATCTCCCCCCCAAGTGTTGTTTCCTATGGCGACTCTTCTTCTTTCATCGTTTAGGTTTTTTGTGACTGATGGAAACATTTTCACTATGCAGAGGAAAAGAAGGTTCAAGTCCTTGATCCAGATTGAGAATTGATTGTAACATAGGGGGGTCTGTTTCATTTTTTAATGAGCTTGACAGAGACAATGAACTATTCTCATTGAAACCAAGCACTACCAACGAAAGAGAGGAATCGAAGGATTGTTGTGCCTGAGTTGAAATCATGTTTAAGGTGGAAACCTCCCCAGTGGAGTTACCATTTTTTGTTGTAGGAAAATCCCCATGCAGACAGGTGGATATCCTCTTGGATTCTAGACCCCCATACCAAGACAAAAAACATGCTAACATTGGACACTAGCATTCTTTTGTGAAGAACACACAAGCCACACTAAGAGGGGGGGGCGGGGTGAATTAATGTGTGAACTATTCTAAATTTTTCTTCTTTCAAGTTACCAGTTAAAACATAATTGAACAAAATAATAACAATCAAATCATAATCACAATGGACACACAGACACCAGATGTTTGTATAATCTTTTGTATAATTGATATGAACATAGTAATATGAATATATGTGAAATAGGATTTTCTTTAGCACCAACTATTGTTTCAGCACCAACTGAAGTAAGGAGAACCAACCCCTCGGAGAGCACCAACTCTCAGCCAAGACCCAGCTTGCGCAAGACCCATCTTGCTGCAAGACCCAGCTTGTTGATAGAACCCATTCTATCCAACTAGAGTTTATTCAACTCCAGTAGTAGTGATCCATTATAGAATCAATTCGATCTTATGATCAGAGGTATATCATAAGATACTCATCACCACATTTCATCTTCTCTTTGTAATTCACATTTTCTTTCCTATGATATCTTCTTGGAATCTACTTCATCTTTTGATCTTTTGTTCTAAAGTGCAGAGACACTTTGTTCTCCCACTCTTTCATGTTTATATATTCGTCAAAACAGCGTGAGTGTGAAACAGTGTGTCCCTTCGTTTGGACCAACGCACCTCTTTAATTAAACTTAAAAATAATCTCTATAATTATTTTCACCGTGACGACTTTTCATAAATTGATCACTTAAGGATCAATTTCATCCATTAAATGCATTCCTGAATCTATTATGTTCACAGAGACCAAATTTCGTGGAGGTTCTTCCTTCAAACCATCACATATGAACATGTGTTACAGAACCATGGGCTTTACCAACTATAGAGACATATTATAATTTCCCTTTAAAACTTTTATAGCAAATGACCATCGATGATGACCTCACATTAGGTGAGACAAGCAATTGAGATTTTATCAATCCAACGATTGTGATTCGATCTTCTGATGAGATGGATGACTGATGGAATTTCGACACTTTGACCTTTGAGTCTTCGTGACTTCAAACATTTCAAAACTCCCAATTATGATATGCTAAAATGATCAGATGATTCATGTTTATTTCGCGGAGATAGATCAATGGTCAACTTTAAACATTACACTCATCCTTTCACTACTAAATCTGACGGCTATGACTTAATTATGCATTGAGATGGATGGCCACCATTTACTCTGGGTCTTTGGACTTTGGATATTTTAGATCTCAACACTTTCTTTCCTCAGAACGTCAATCTCCTAGAGTTGTCAATATACTGACGTGTGTCCCTTTAGGATCAACATTTGAGATCTTCTTCGAGTCTCCAGACTTTGGATATTTTGAATCTCAACTCGGTCTGTCCTCCATACGTCAATCTTCTGGAGATGACAATCCACTGACACATTTCCCTTTCTTGATCAACAGTCGAGATCCTTTTGCATCTCCGGGCTTCAGAGTTCTCAAGCCTCAAGCTCACTGTAGTATGATCAACAGATGAGAACACTCCTAAAGTGATCTTTCAGATCACACAACTTATGTCCACTTCAGAAATTCGATGTTCGGGACTTTCAATTCTCAAACTCTTGTTTTCTCCCAGAGCATTTCACCCAGAGTCCATGATCCATTGACACGTACCCTCCTATTGTGTAAGTCATCAATGGTAGACATCGCTTGTTGTCTGTTAACCCATCCGCTTACACTATATTTCCACTCTAGTAGATCGACGATCATGAATGATCTCGAAGTGATCTTTCAGATCGGACGTCTCGTGTCCACTTTGGGTCTCCGACATTCGAGACTTCAGGACTTTGGGAAACTTTGGTGGTTAAAATCCCAAAGAAAAACTCCCAGAGTGACGTAACTGCTTACGCCACTTGATGATGTGTCACGAGCCGAGTAGCTGCCACATGTAACTCGGATTTGTGATTTTCACATACCTGAAATGCCAAATCAACTTGACACTTGTCAGTGTCTGATTTCACCACGTGTCATTACTAACATAGTCTTGCTGACGTGGTCTTCCACACCTCCTTGCTGACGAGGTTCGTTGACATGGATCTCCCACACATCCTTGCTGATGAGGTACACTGACGTGGATCTCCCACACATACTTGTTGATGAGGTTCACTGACGTGGATCTCCCACACGTCCTTGATCACATGGTTTACTGACCAACAGTCCTAATCCAACGATACTTGTTTGTCCTCCAAATCCAACGATCCTTATTCACTTCAGATTTCAGTGCTTTGAGTATTTCAAATCTCAAGCTGATGGGGCGTAAGTTCCTCGCTTCTTTATACCCGAAGTAATTTNTTGATGAGGTTCACTGACGTGGATCTCCCACACGTCCTTGATCACATGGTTTACCGACCAACAGTCCTAATCCAACGATACTTGTTTGTCCTCCAAATCCAACGATCCTTATTCACTTCAGATTTCAGTGCTTTGAGTATTTCAAATCTCAAGCTGATGGGGCGTAAGTTCCTCGCTTCTTTATACCCGAAGTAATTTATGTTCATTGATTAGGTTCTTTAGATCAACGGTTCAATCTATTTTAAAATGTAGCTCTTGTATCTTTATCATGTCCTTCCACTTTAACACGGTCTGACATTTGTTGATATTATCGAGGCAGATCAACAATCGACAATGATTGTGGAACTGCAACTTGGGAGTGATTTAATTTTCCTTTCAATCTCCGCAATCTATCCCCGCCGTATATTTGGTGTTTGTGTATTCGACGATAATGATTTAATCTAACTTAAACTAGTCGTTAGCTAGATCATCTGCAGTTGTGGATCTTTGAAGCTATGTGATCTGACAAACTAGATGGATTGCGGGTTTGTAACTTGCGAGTGGTTTAATTCTACTTTCGCTCCCCGCAATTCATTCCTGTCATTGATGGATTGTAGATCAGACAGTCACGTTCTTCCAATGGTATTCAATCCCACAGTCACTCACATGACTGATGCGCATTGTATTAGATGATCAACACGGTCAACCTCTTGATTGGATGGCTTCTGAGGATTATCACTTTGATCGGACGACTGTTGAGATTACGCTTTTCCTTCTTAGTTTTGATCTCTGCATTTGCTAACCCTCTAGAGATTTTATCATAGGAACATTGTTGATCCTGTCGTGATCAACAATAATCAAAAATTTCTTCTACTACTTGATATACTATGCAATGCGCTCTTCCTTATGAGCTTGCGTTATCGATATCTACTCATTGTTTGACATCTTCTGCGAACTGATATACTTGTTGACATCAATGACAATCTCATATGTGGTAATTCATCATTAAAACAGATCATCACATCGACTGTTGACATGAATGACAATATATCCAACAATATCCCCCTTTGTCATTGAGGGCAACCTACTAACTTCATATACAAAAACTCCCCCTGTGATGATGCTTTTCTCTTATGAAGTTTCTCTCCCCCTTTGACATCAATGGCAAACAGTTTCTTCTTTTATGATCTGTCAGTATAATTACTTCTCTGACCACTGGTAACTTTGTTAACTCTTCCTACCGACATGTTCTGCCTGTCATAGATGAATGACTCCCCCTGTCAATATGGTTTCTCTCTGCTTTTGACTATTCTCCACCTTTGTTTCTAAAAGGGTAGCTCTTCCTGACAGGGTTTCTTCCCCTGTTGATTTACTGACTTCTTATCACATTTGATTGGGATTTTTGAGTTTCAAATGAGTAGTCTTCTTGATACAATTTTTTTTAGTGATCGAGTCTTTTCAAGACTTAATCTAATTACTTTCTTATTTAATACTGCCCCTGAATTTTTACTGATTGTTCTCCCCGTTTGTTTCTAAAGGGGTACTTTTTTCTGCCAAGGTTTCTCCTCTTGTTATTTCTGCAGGATGTCATGTACCTCGTTTTGTACATCAGAATGTTGTTTCTGCGAATGTCGTTGTCCTACTGGAACACTGCGCAATTGTGTCTCATCTTATTCAAACAACTTTTGGATCTGCCCATTGATTCTCATCGGTCTCTAACCAATATGATTCTTTTTTGTACATTGCTTTAAAGTTGTCTAAGACAACTTTATACTATGCTTGTCACATGAATGCAATTATTTTTGCAGCAAATAACTTCACTCATGTTCACTTGTTCAGTCTTTTCTATCCACTTTTGTGAGTGTCCTGATTTCTTGATCTTTGTTTTCTGATCTTCTATTACTGAAACTTCTTTTTTCTTCCATGTTTCATTTATTCCTTTTGTCATCTTGTATGACACATTTCTCTTTGACTGTGTTCTTGATTTCCAACAGTTATAGGCTTTGTGGCACAACTATAGCATCTCACAGTGTAACAATGTGTAGCAATATGTCCAACATGATTGCAGTTCCAACACCTTATATTGTTGTTGAACCTCCCAACCTGTTTTCTTCCATTATGCCTACAATCCAAGGCTTTATGACCATATTCATTACAAGAAAAACAGTAACCGTTAAAGACACTCTCATACCTTCTTTGATTCATCCATGAAGGTGTCTCTCTTCTGAACTTGATTTGAGGTATATGAATAGCTTCTAGATGTCTTCCATGATTTGATCTTCTAAATTTTGTATTGTTGCTTTTATTTCTTGAACGTGAAGAACTTGAGTCATACATGCTTTCACTTTTTACAAATGAAGGAGCTATGTTAGACCTGGCTTCATCTTTTACAAATGAAGGACTTGTGTCAAACATGTTTTCATCCTTTACAAGTGAAGGACTTGTGTCAGACTTGTTTTCACCTTTACAAATGAAGGACCTGCATAAGATTTCTTAGGAGTACTGATCTCTTCCTTATTGTATCCAAGGCCAGATTTGTCGTTTGGTGATCTCTAACTATCCAAGATCTCATCCAAGGTCATGGAGTTGTTCAATAACTTGATTTGGGTGTCTGACTTCTCAACCTTCTTTCTAAGATTCACAACTTCTGCTTCCAGCACATGACAAGATTCTTCCTTTTTGTCCAACTGGTTCCTTACTACCTCTTCTCTCCTTTTGGCTTCTTCAAGTTGGAATTTAAGATTGGCATAGCTTTCCCTTAGTTCTTTTAGATCTGCAAGGGTTTTTTCTTGAGACATCATCTTCCTTATTTTCTTCTTTTGCTTGACTGATTTCATTTTCCAGTCTCTTGATTTTATCTTTCTTTTCTTTTGTTAGATCATCAACTTTTGTTTTCAATTTTTTGATCTCTTCTTATTTTTTTTCTAACTGAAACTTTTTCTCAAATATGATTTCTTTATTGTCTTTGAGCTTTTCTTTTATTTCCATGATATGCTTTTGATTTCTAAGCTCATCATCTTCCTTCTCCTTTTCTTTTACTTGACTAATTTATTTCTTCAACTTCTCGATCTCCTCTTCTTTCTCTTCTAACTGATTGTCCTCATATATTATCTTTTAATTGTCCTTGAGCATTTTCTTTATTTCCAAGATATGATTTTGAATCTTTTCAAGAAATTATTGACTGTAGTCATGAAGATAGCTATAGTCGGACTTATTATGGTGATAGAGGTATTCAGAGAGACTCCAATCAACCTTTTGTTTGGGCTTTGATAGTTCTTCTTCTTCTCCTTCCATGGGATAAATGATAACATAACATTCTGTTATTGTATCTGAGTCTTCTTATTTACTTGCAGAGGAGGATTCAATATCACTGTTATTGCAATTGAAATATTGTGGAGATTCCTTAACTTTATTGATGGTTGAATCTTCATCTTCATCCTTGATAGGAATGTCTTTGTTGATTAAGGTTGGTTGTCATTGATGTCAACCCTTGAAGAAAGCCCCATAGCACAAAGGTTGGGTAATGGACCCAATATTGTTTGATGTAAATATGACTCATTATTTTATTTTCATGGTTTATAATAAGTAGAAACGGATGAACTCCAAATTGGTCCCCTTATGGTGAAAGCCCTCACGGGAAGAGGCTTTGTGGATTGAGTTATCCTAGAAGTATGGTTAGAGAAACCATGCTTATTTGTGGAATAATGAGATGTAGGTCAGTGATTTTTTCATTGAAACTAACCTATATGGATAGTTCTTGTCATGCCATTTCCAGTGGTATGTGGAATTTCACATAACTCCTCACGGTTAGAGAGTTATGGCCATGAGAAGTTGGAGAACCCAGGTTTGGGTAATGGACCCAAGTTTGTTTGATGGATAATGGTATGAGTTTTGGTATATTTGTAGGTAATACTATTCTATATGGATGGTACATGTCATTCCATTTCTGGTGGTATGTGGAACATCACACAACTCCTCACGGTTTGAGAGTTATGGCCTTACGAAGTTGAAAGACCCTCTTATGTCATCTAGAAGCCCTAAAAGGTCAAAGTAGTCAAAGTGGTTTAATAGAATTTAGAAGGTAAATAATAAATTGAATTGATGAGTGTACTATAATTCAAAGTGAATAAAAAATAAATTATTTAAATAATAAATTTAATTGATAAATTGGAAGTGGGTTAACCCTAAAATAAGGAAAGTGGGCAAAGTGACCTAGAAGATGTTTTTAAGGAAGCTACTTGGAGAGTATAAATAAGAGGCAAGGCTCTCTCATTTTAGACACACTTGAGAATATTGAATACCTATAGGTGTCTGAGGTAACCAAAGGATATATAAGCTGAATTTCCGAGGGAAGGTGAATAAAAGAAGGCCAAAATTCAAGGAAGGATAAATTCTTTTGATGATGCTTTCTAAGGTATGTTATTTACAGGCCATCTCACCATTTTCGCAATAAATTTTTTTATAGAATGATTCAGACCGTGAAATTGATATTCCATTGAGGAAACATATCCAAGTATATGTGTTAAAAAATTCATTTTGTGGTTCGTTGTATTTTTGGAGTTACACTCCGTGGAAAATAGGGTTTGTGGCTAGTCCCGAAACTAGTCAAAAACAGGTGTTTCGGGTAAAAACGTCATAAATTATTCATAAAAGATAAAAATTTAGTAAGACCAAATGTGTTGGTTAGATTACAGTCTGTAGTATGTTGTGTAATTTTTTCAGATCTATTCAACAAATATTCTGTGCGGGGCACGTTGTACAAGGTCGCTCTCCAGAATAAGACATAATTCAACAAGGTATGCCATTTTTGCTATAAATAATTTTATGAGAGGTTCCAAGTAGTGAAACCTGGAGGAATTGCAAAAAAAACACTTAAGAACATCGTGTATCAGTTTTAGATCTTTATTCATTACAAGTACAAAGTTATGATTATTTCAAGTTAGGGTTGTTGACTAATCCAAAACTAGTCATGTGAGACTAAAGAAAAGTTTGATGTAAATGCTAGTCTCTTGTTTTTTAAAGTTAAGGAAGGTTTGCAGGTATGTGATCATATAAACTAGGTCTATTACAGAGTTATAAATCATATTTGGATGATGAAATTGATGAGGTCTTTTGGTTGAGGTACAAGTTGGCTATATGGTTGAGACAAGTAGTTGATGAGTTGGCACATACATGAGGTGTATAGTTGATGATGTTGGTACATATTGATGAGTCATAGTTGATGAGTAGTTGACACATAATTGGTACATACTTGGTACATGGTTGGTTTCACTTGTTTATGGTACAGGTTGATTACAGATTGTTTGGTACATGTTGGTGCTTGGTTGATGCACTTGTTTATGGTACAGGTTCATTAAAGGTTAAGGTACAGGTTGATGCATGGTTCATGCATGGTTCAGGTTCATTGGTACAGGTTTACAATGGTATATCTCACAGTGATAGTGTGACAGTGGTTTCATCATTCTACTTCTACTTCAGTGCAGTTGGATGGGGCAATGACAGTTGGTTGTAGCCACCCTCCGGTTGTAGCAGGAGAACATAGGGGGTTGTAGCCTCCTTCTGGTTGTAGCTAGAGAATTAGGGAGTTGGAGCTTCCCTCAGGTTGTAGCCTAATAAACTAGGGTGTTGGAGCCTCCTTTCAGTTGCAGCTGGAAAACAAAGGAAGTTGGTGCTTCCAATGAATGTAATTCTTCAAGACATATAAGAAAAAACATTCTGTAGTTTTCTCCCGATTTGGGTATCCACGTAAAACACTGGTGTACTGTGTATGTGTGTGATTGTTCATTTCTTATTGCTCATTATTGAATAATAATTCTACATTGATATAACACTTGGATTATTTGAAGAAAAAGGATTATAATTATGCTATTATTGATTCACCCCCCCTCTCAGTAATCCAACAATTGGTATCAGAGCAGGTTCCTTCATAAATCAGTTTAACTAGTGAAAGGTATATCATGGAGAGTACCAACTTGTATAAAAATGGAATACCACAGTTTGATGGACAAAAGTATTCTTTTTGGAGCATAAGGATGAAGACACATATACAGGCATGGAGATTTCAAGTTTGACAATCAATTGTAGATGGATACACAACACCAACAGTTCCACCAACAAATGACAAAGCAGTGAGAATAATTCCAAAGCCAAAAATGCACTTTTGAATGGTCTCAGTGATATGGTATTCACCAAAGTTGCACATTGTAAATCCGTTAAAGAGATTTGGGACAAGCTTCAAAATATGTATGAAGGAGATACAAAAGTCAAAGCAGCAAAGCTTCAAACTTACAGAGGTCAGTTCAAACAACTAAAAATGAAGGAAGATGAGAATATTGCAGCCTACTTCTTATGAGTCGATGAAACAATGAATGCAATAATAGGATTGGAAGAAGAAATTGAAGAATCTGTAATTGTTCAAAAGGTACTAAGATCTCTTCCTATGAGATTTAACCCTAAGATATCAGCACTAGAAGAAAGATCAGATCTAAACTCAATAATCATGGACGAACTGTGTGGAATCTTCACAACATATGAAGTGAGAACTGAACAGGAAAATCTAGATGTAAAAGAAGCAGCCTTCAAAGCATCCAAAATATCAAAGAAAAAGAAAAAGGAACAAGAAGAATATAGAAGCAACAGTGACGTCTCAGAAGATGATGAATAAGTGGCCAACTTTGTCAAAAGACTGAACAAGGGAACCGACGATACATATAGAGGTAAGCTTCCTTTAATTTTTTTTAATTGTGATGGTATTGGTCATTTTTCTAACAAATGTCCTCATAAGAAAAATATAAATGATGAAGGTTACTCAAAAGGAAAACACACATATAAAGGCAAAATAAATACAATTTTTTTTTTCAAGAAAAGATTATGCACCAAAGAAGACATCTCATCATCAGATGAAGATTAAGTCAGTGACAGTGAGACAGGAAGAGTTCTATTCATGGCAGTGAAAGACTCTGAGAAAGAAGACTCCAAAGAAGAATATGAAGAAGTCGAAGAAGAAATTGAAGAATCAGAGGTTGACCATCGAGAAGAATTAATGTGTGCCATAGAAGTTATCAGAAGGGAAAAGAAGAAAAACAAGAAACTACAAGAAGAACTAGACAAGAAAAAGGATACTCGAGAACTAGAAAAAATGATCACAAAATTGAAGGTTCAAATAGAAGAAGATAAAAAAATTGATGAAGCACTCAAAGAAAAGCTAGAAGAAAAGGACAGGATCATTGGAAACTTGGAAGTAGAGATTGTCGCACTAAGAAAGTATATTCAAAAGAAAAATATGCAGAATAGCTCAAAAGTTCTTGATGACATTATCAATAGTCAAAAATCTCATATTGACAAGTCCGGACTTGGATACAATCAGACGGAAAAGAGATCAAGCTCCAAAACAACAGAGCAAGAAACATATCCAAAAAGTTATGTAGAAACAATCAAAGGGGATAGGAACATATACAAGGAAGATTACATGGACACTCCTCCACCAAGAAGATTCATATTTCAGAATCAGCAACAGACATATAGGGCTCAAGAAGAAGAAGGATTCATAAGAGCACCTCCTTTAAGAAGATATTCAACTCCCAGGTATCAAACTATATTTTTTGGTTTATGTTATGCATGCAATAATTTTGGACATAAAGTTGTGAATTGTAGAGCTAACAACAGGAACAATAACAACTTTGAGAGTCATACACAAAGGGGTTATTCAAGAAGACCTAGTGAAACATAGATAAGAAGTTACAATAGGTTTGAATCTTTGAGCACTGAAGTGAAATGTTACAAATGTAACAATTTTGGACATGTGGCCAAAGATTGCAGAATGACAGTCCTTCCTAAAGAACCTCATTAAAATAACAACAGTCATAGACAGGAACCTCAAAAAATGACATGCATAAGAAAACAAGATCAATATAGCAATGAAGAATCCACAATTTCTCTAACATCTAAGCAGAAGAAACATGGTTGGTATGTTGACAATGGATGTTCAAAACACGTGACAGGTGATAGAGACAAGTTTCTTACATTATGAAAGGAAAGAGATGGATCAATCTCCTTCGGAAATGATGATTCAACCAAAATCATTGGAAAAGGCACAATCCAAATAGGGAACAAGAATGAAAAGGAAGAAAATGTTATACTAGTAGAAGATATGAAACATAATATTCTAAGTGTGAGTCAAATGTGTGACCAAGGTCATAAAGTTACTTTTGATTCACAAAAGTGTGAGATATGAAAAGAAGGTTCAGGAAAATTAGTCGCTACAACTGAAAGAACTTCAAGCAACATATATGTGTTAAGTGAAATTGGAAATGAAAAGTGTTGTCTAGGAAAGGAATATGAAATTTAGCCATAGCACAAAAGAATGGAGCACATACATTTTGATAACCTTGTCAAAGTCGGAAAAAGAGAAGCAGTCGGAGAAATTCCCCAGATCATGAAACCAACCAACACTTTATGCAAGCATTGTCAACAAGGAAAGAAAACAAAGACCAGGTTTAAATCAAAGGAATATTCAATGACAAGACCAATGGAAATTGTGCATACTGATATAGTTGGACCAACTAAAACAAAGGGCTTAAAAGGTGAGAAATAATTCATGTTATTAGTTGATGATTATACAAGAATGACTGCAGTTTGTTTTCTTAAAAACAAGTCATAAGCTTTTGAAAACTTCAAGATCTACAAAGAAATGGTTGAAAATGAAATGGATTAAAAAATTAAATGCTTGAGATCTGATAATGGAGGAGATTTCACCTCAAAGGAATTTATGGACTACTGCAACAATCATGGAATAAAAAGGCAATTCTCCGTTGCTAGGACACCTCAATGGAATGGAATTGTTGAAAGAAAAAACAGGACAGTACAGGAAATGGCTCGAACAATGTTAATGGATTCGAAATTTACAGATATTTTTTGGACACAGGCAGTGCATACAACAATTCACATTCAAAACAGAGTAATGCTCAGAAACAACACTGACAAAAGTCCTTACGAACTATAGAAAGGAAGACTAGCAAATGTAAAACACTTCAAAGTTTTTGGAAGCAAATGTTATATCAAAAGTGAATATGGTGGAATGAGAAAGTTTGAATCTCGTGTGGACAAAGGATTACTTGTTGGTTACTCAAGTACAAGGAAAACATACAATTGTTACAATCTAAGATTGAACAAAGTTGTGGAAAGCATCAACGTAACAATTGATGAATCAAAGGAAGAAAATGAATCAATGAAACAACTCTTAGAAGAAGAAGCAGAATATGGAAAGGAAGTAGAAGAGGAATATGAAGAGACTCAGACAAAATCATAAGAGCAAGTTCAACAAGTGTCTCCAAAGACACCCAGTAAACGAGTATAGAAGAATCATCCTTCAGATGAGATTATTGCAAACAAAGATGCAGGAGTTGAGACTAGAAGAAGAATCCGTTCACCAGAACAAACACACCTAGCACTCTTATCTACAATTGAACCGAACTGTTTTGAAGAAGCCAGCAAGGATGAATCTTGGAATAAGGCCATGGATGAAGAATTAGATCAAATAGAGAAAAATGACACTTGGGATCTGGTTCCAAGAACAAAGAATAAGAATGTGATCGACACAAAGTGGGTCTTCAGGAATAATTTGAATGAAGATGGACAGGTTACAATGAACAAAGCTAGATTGGTATGTAAAGGATATGCACAGGTTGAAGGAATCGACTTTGAAGAGAAATTTGCCCCAATTGCCAGAATGGAAGCAATTTGTTTGCTTTTAGCTTATGCATGCTTCAAAAATATTAAAATGTATAAAATGGACGTAAAATCATCTTTCCTGAATGGGGAACTTGAAGAAGAAGTCTACATTGAACAACCAGAAGGATTTCATTTGTCAAAAAACACAGATTATGTGTGTAAATTAAAGAAGGCCTTGTATGCTCTTAAACAGGCTCCTAGAGCATGGTACTCTAGCCTGGATAAGTATCTACAGTAGGTAGGGTTCAGAAAAGGAAGTGTAGACAACAACCTCTACATCAAGGTAAGTCAAGGTAATATTTTATTAATTGAAGTTTATGTTGATGATATTATTTTTGGTAGTGATGATGACAGGTTAAGCC